>CM031241.1:146762910-146910006 GCA_018340775.1 Taxus wallichiana var. yunnanensis
ATGGATCTTCACATTGATTAATTCAACATTAATTTTTTTGGGGAAAAAATGAATATGTGAAAAACTATGTAATTGATTAGTCCAATCTATTATCCATAATTAAATAAAAGTCACATAACTATAAGAGAATATTACAAGGAACACCAACATACAAATAAAATTTAACTCAATTTATGTATTTTGTTAGTTATTAGAAAAACCTCTACTGAATCTCAACTCGATAGAGGACGTCCCGGTAGGAAGGAGGGCCCCTCGAGAATGTCGTAAACACAAATTTAACATGCATATTAAATTTTAAACATCACATGACATTCATATAATTTTCTAGACCGCCAAACAATTTTTCTGTGACATGTAACATTGAACGTCAAAATCCAGCATCGGAGGATCCGACGAATTAAAATATAATGAATTGAAAACTTAGTGTCAAATCACCTCACATATTGTGCGTACAACGTGTTTTGAGATTAGACTCTCTGGAAAAAATCTTAATTTCTTGTAAGTACTTACCCGCATTCAAATCCATACGTATATTCTTTATGGATCGATATCTATCTGTAGTACTTACAATGATGTTTAATTCATTATACTTGCAACTTGTATGATTGGTAATCTTGTAATGAAAGCTCCCAATTTCCATCGATAGTGGTAGTGGCAACTGTCACACACTTAGCAAATCTACACGATGAGATCAAATCCTACATTTGACAATGTCGTACTTGGCAGATTGAACTTCAGATCTTAGAGCTGAGTGCGTTACACGAAATACTTCACATCATGATTTTATCTCATGTTAGTTAAGCAAATAATTATTCATTTATGCTTATTGAATAGACATGCTAAATTGTTATGCCACCTATTTAAGTGTTCAAGTGATTAGTATACTATACCATCTACAAGATATATGATTCCAATTTTTAGAAAGATCATTAGGGAAGCCTACAGTGTTTGATTTGCAGTAATTAAAAGCTTAAAATAGGTACATTTCCTTGAAACCTACAACACCATAAGTACTTTTCTTGCTTAAGAATCATATGAAAAGTGGTATGTGATCAGGACTATAAACATACCCAAAGTGCGTGATTTAGTGTCTACATAATAGATCCACTTATGCATAGTGCTTTTTCCTTTTTTTTTTTTGGACAAGTATCTATCCTCCTTTAAAAATTACTATTTATCTATTGTCATGGCTAACAATTGTTTCCCTTTCTAAAGTCTTCAAAATACTTCACATCACGATTTTATCTCGTGTTAGTTAAGCAAACCATTATCCATTAATGCTTATTGCATAAACATGCTAAATTGTTATGCCACCTATTTAAGTGTTTAAGTGATTAGTGTACCGTCTGCAAGATATATGATTCCAATATTTAGAAAGATTATTGGGGAAGCCTACGGTGTCTGATTTGCAGTAATTAAAAGCTTAAAATAGGTAAATTTCCTTGAAACCTACAACACCATTTTAAAACTTCCACTTGGTCCATTCCACCTTTTTCCTTCAACTGTTAAGAAATATATCGTTTAGCCAATCAATAAAATTTATTTCAAACTACTTGCAACATTTATGGCAGGAACTAGCCGCCTTGTGGCTCTTGTTACATCAACCACTCATCACATGATTACATACAATGCCTAGAATTGATCTTGATTTGAAATCTATTAGGAAATTTTTGCTTCATTAGTATTATTGAGTGAATTAATGTATTTGTGAGAACAACTCACGTATGTACAAGAGTATAAGTTATGACATTTACTTATAGTTGACAGGCTTATTAGAGTGAAAGTAGGTAAGCTAGATGAATAAGATTTAAATATTAATATTTAAGAGCTCGTCGAATTTATAAATGTAAACTCTAGTCTATGAATTGAATAACTAGCAATTGCACATGAGTTGCAAACTACGTCGGAGAGGATAACAATGTTTAGTTTGTTGGAGTTGTAAATTTTTTTTATTATGCCTTGATGGATGTCCATACGTAGTTGCAAAGCTCTCATTTTTCTACTGACCACATATTTGTAAGACACAATTATGATATTCGCTAAAAAATATCATGTTTTGTCATTTGGTCAAACTCTTGTCATTTATCTACTTCCTTGTTTACATTTAAATGTTCCCAAGGCATATTCAATAATCCCATTTTGTGAATATATTGCAATCATTGTATTCCATGAGATGACATATCTCTGGGGCATTTTGTCAAACAGTTCACATACCCTTTGCATGTTTCAACATTTAACACACATATTAAACAAAGCATCTGCAATTATAACATTCAAAAAAACACTTCCTTGTATTTCTCTATGGATTTACATATATATTTATTTTAGATACATGTAATTCATAGATGAATATAACTTTCCACATATTTGTCATACCCCTTTACATTGTGTACTATTGACTTCATAATATACTTAGGAATCAAATTTCATTTTTTGATGGCAATGGAAAATACCACAATTTCCCGTACTTCCATCAACACTTCTTACCACCTACCATATGTGTTTATCACATTAATACACTACATTTTTTCTCGAGAATTGAATTGAAGAGTGGAAAATGTTGGGAGTGCAATGTGAATATGATTGATAATAGAAACATAGCAACATGTTATCCTTTTTGACAAATATTATAGATTCCACAACCTACCAGTTGCATATGCTGGAAAGATTCTAAAGGCCTTTTCAAAACTCATTGTGTGCATATCCTATGGTTGGTTGCATGTGGTGAAACAACTTCAAGGCATGTAAATGGAAAGTTACTTTAAAAATGTTTGTTGATGTGAGATCCATTATTTAGCACTACACATCTAACATGGTGCACCTTGTTTTAATGCCAAACTATGTCTACATGTTGCTTCACATGACATTACCAATAAACTCTATAAAAACATTATGTTTTTTTAAAAGGTGGAGCTTATTCTCATCTCTCACATAAATTTGTCTTGTAACAATCTTGGAGATAAACTTTGTTGTGATTTAGAAATCAACACATACATGAAGGTTCTCGATAAATCCAATAGTTGTATTGGTTTAATCAAATAACATCCATGCACCATTTTAATTCCTCTATCCTTCATTAATCTCATTACCATTTGGATCTCACCCCACCAACACACTCTTGCATAGATGCTTGATAGATGAACATAAATTGCAGCATTTTGAAGATTCAACTAAGAAAGAAAAGTAGTTATAACTAATCATGGCTCCATAATCTTATGTGATTTAAAGGCACCAAGCAAAAAGATCCACATAACCACCATCGGTTTTATTGGCATGTTGATGATAAAGTCTAGAGTTTCCTCAAGTTAGCCTACATGGCAAAGAATGTCAACCATGTAGACATAATGATCAATTCTAGGCATGATGTTATAAGAGGCATTTATGTGCTTCCACATTTTGCATACATATCTACCATGGCACTTGTAACTAAAACGACAAATTTTAGGTCTCCATAAGGATTTGGTTGGTGTTATTTCCATGTTTCAAAGATCCTATTTTTGCACAAGATGGGGGTATGCTAGCAAAGGTGAAGTGATCATATTGGACATTGTTGGTTGCATTCAGTGAAATAGTATTAATGCTTCATGTGGAAACACATGTTCTCTTAGCTGCCATTGTGATATTTCAGGGGAAGAGGCTACGGATTACAAAGCAAACACAAATGGACTTCAAAACAATCATTCTAAGCATTTTTTCAAACAGTGCACATGCATGGTAATAAAAAATGAAGCTTACACAATCAGGGCATGTTCTAGAGTGATTTATTAGTTCAAAGAGTTTTTGAAAACATTTGTTTCGAGGGATTTTGTCATATAGTTCATGTGCATTATATTACCTTTGGAAATACATTTGAGAATTATATTTGAGCAACAACTCTATCTTCCATGTTAGGTGAAACCCCTTCTAGGATAATGTAATGGAGAAAGGGAAACATTCTTTTATGCAAAAGTATAACCACAACAAAATTAGGATCCAATTAGTCAATTAACATGCAATAAATTTGTTACACTTGTTCCTAAAATGACACACTAGAGACATGAGGAACTATTTTTCGAGTGAATATGTACATAAGGCCTTGAATGAGGCATAGGTATATATTAAGAAATTCAATGTTCAAACATTTTCACCCATATTCAAGTATTGGTTTCCACCATGGTCATAGTGTAACTCAAATTTATTTTTTTAAACTACTTCAAAATATGGTTTTCCCTCCAATTAAACATTCCAAAGAAAATATATAAAGTAACACAAATCTAAACTACATAGGTATTAGTGAAAAAATCACAATACCATATGATAGTTCACATGCTCCCACATTTTACATTTATATCTAGCATAGCACTTGCAACTCGAAGTCAAATCACATCACATACTGTGCATACACGGTGTTTTGAGATTTGATTGTTTGGAAAAGTTTTTAATCTCTTGTTACACGCGAAAGGCGTGTCTACAATGGAGAAAGCCTAGGGGGTCTGACACGGTCAGAATATCGACGAAGGAGAGGTGCGGTACAACGAAGCACGGCTAATGTGGAGCCGTCGATCTCCACCAGAGCCCGTACTTCCTGCCAAACCATAAATATGCAGCTTCACCTTGAAGGGCAACTGGCCTTTCCGACAGATATTGTCAGATCCGTGCCATTGACATATTGTAATTTATGTTAATCTCTTGTGACAGACGCTTGCTCACTCCCCCTGTCAAAAAAATGCAGAGTGCAGACCCGTGCTCAGACTCCACAGTTATTGAGACGGATAATCAACGGCCATGCTGGGTAAGCCATGTTTGAGTAGCTAAGTACTGAGAAGAAAACCTAGGATTGTGCCTTGCATGACCCATTGTTTCTCTGTGCTACCTTGTGACCTCGTTGTGACAACTTGTGGAGCTTTGTCTCTCATTTATTCTGTGTGTTATTTCATTCCCAGACTATCATTAAAGGATTTACACACAATTTGTGCTCTATTCATGATGATGGGGTTCGAACTCTTGTTGCTCGCCTATACCCATCCATGTCTGATTTTCCTCAACTCAGCATTTATTTTTATCGAGCTTGAGCTATGAATCGACCTGTTGGATCAACTGTGAAGGTCTGATGTGTTAAACTCGGTCGTCGTGGTGATTGATTAGGCTATGTTGGGTGCGAGTTGTTTGTGGTTTTCATGACTGCCTTGATTTTCTGTGCCTTAGCTTTTGAGGGTTACCATAGTTTCGTTGAGGGTTTTCTTGAAGCTACCCATTTCGATTTTATTGATTTGACAAATGACCATGGTTGTAGCTCCATTGTCCTGTACCTGCACATCGATGGTAAGTTCTTGCTTTTCCTTGTTCCCTGAATTTGATTCATTCTGCCGCCATGGTTGTATTTAGAGCTCGGCCCTATACCAAGATTTCGTGCCCACTTCTGATTTTTTGCCCTGGTGTTAAGCTCGTACTATGCATGAGTTGGATTTGTGGTTCGTGCTATGCGAGTTGGGGTTTGTAGACATGTCACTTTGCTTGTGAAGAGAACCTCAGATCTGGGATTTTACCTCGGCTGCCATAAAAAGGTATCTCTTTGCTTTTTGTTGCTATGCATTATACTTATTTTCCCAGTTGCATGATTGTATTTTGTTTTGAAAATATGATTTTGCTTTATGGGCTCAATTCATTGTCCATTGAGTTGTACTCGATTTTATCCATTACTGCCACTATGGTTTCATCTACCCTTGTTTGCAACCCTTTCGGCCTCAACTCACCTTCTCCTATCATGTATTGGCCTCTATAGCTCATTGTTTTCTTTCCCCCTCTATTTTTGTTTAGCGGAGATCTATTTTTTTAAGCTCCCTTAGAGGGCTTTGCCTCATACTCATGCAAGGATTGAATCTATGAGCTGCCTACACGATGTTTGTACGGATGAGGTTTTTCTTTGTTGAGAATTCCATCACTTTGGCCTCTGTTTCACCAATTCTATGTTGTGCTTGTGCATTCAAACTACCCATCTGAGATTGGGTACCTCGTTGTAGATTGGTGTTGGTGCCTTCTCGAGGTCTATGACTGAACTTGGCTGAGTTGCCACCTAACCCGGATTTGAGCTCGATGGTCCTCCTGATTTGCTATGGTTTCACTGATCGACCCAACGTCAAGGCTTAACTCGGCGAATTCTTTAGGGGCTTCTTGATTTGTTCACTGTCGCTCTATATTTTACCTTGCATGCTTTCCAACGATTTGGTCTTTAGCTTCCTAACTTCCCCTAGCTAAGTTCATTCTATGGAGAGAACCTTGGTTGCTTGGTGAACTTCTGTGCTAAACTCTGTTGGAATCCCACTACTTGTAGGTGCTTACTTTATTATATTCACTTTGTTATTTTCCTAAAATTTTGCCCTCCTCTGGAACTGAACATGAATACTTGGATGGTTGCATTCCACCTTACCTTCAAGGTGCATTTCTTAGATACTGCAAATTTGCACTCGATGTACCAAGTGTTGAATCTATCTTTTGTGAGAGGGTTGTATTATTCATTAAGATCTAATGATTCTTGCATAGCATAGTTCTTTGCAAATATGTATGAAGACTTCTCATCTTGGAAATTTTGTTGTTCCTTAGGTTTTCTTCTCATTACACAATCATGGGAAGGGGAAGGGAAGCGGAAGGGCGAAGCCCCTACATTTGACTTCATGCTTGAAGATTGCAGAAGATATAGGGCAAGGCATGGCATATTTACATACAATGGGAGTGACACATGGAAACCTCAAGTCATCCAATGTAGTCATCGGTTGTGATTTTTAGGCACACATAACTGATTATGACCTTTCACTCTTTAACGGCCATGGCCACGACGCCTCCGGCTCTACCTCCATTGCCACCAGTGCTTGTCCTTATAGAGCACCCGAATGCCAATGTTTACAGTTTCAAGTAGAAATTTTAACTGATTATTATTAGAAAACATTATGTTGCAAATTATTGAGATTTGAAAGATATTGTTTTACGAAGTCAAAGTTGAAGTTTATTAATGATATGAATTGCAATGTGTAAAATTATAAATTGGTGGTAGTACACGGTCAATTAGTGATTGGTGATTCAACAATGTGAAAATATACATCGCACCAACATTATCATCCACGTCGACCATACCTTTGTTTTGGATCTCCCACTAACTTCACGTACAAATCATATCTTGTCTACTCGGAGTCGGCGTGGCTAATTGTGAAATAAAGCAAATCAATGCAATGGAGTGCCCACTACCTAAGCGATTGGGGATCTGATTTGTGAATGTGACATATGCACCCACTTTGATCATATAGTGCAGTGCTAAAGAGGAAGAGGAAGATTAAGAGGAAGAGGAAGGGGAAGTGTAGTGGTAATACAGTGAAGTGATTTTGTGGAGGGTGAGGCATGGAATGGAAGAAAATATTTCTGGATTTGCTCTGGTGCCGCCTTCCCTTGTTTTGCTTTTAGGTTACCACATGTTTTTATGGTACAAAGTCATCAACACCCCTTTGCTAATAACATGTGACAGAGTGTTGGATGATGTCTTTGGATAATAACTATGATAGATGTGAGTGTGACCTCACATACCCAAACCTAATCTAATTTATTTGTTTTCAGTTGAATTTGGTGGTTGTTGATAATGATAATTAATGGTCGGACACATATAATAAGAACATTCTCGCAGTGTAAACAATGTGAAACATGATAATGGCATCGACATTGGTGGGCATGATCTCAATCTTATTTCATAGGATTGGTGGCAGTGACGCGCAAACACCATCCATCGCCATCACAAGACATGAGCCTTTGGAATACTCCACATTCTTGGGTGGTCATCACAATGAAGTGTTAGTGCCCTCAAATATGTGACTCCCTTATTAGAGACATGTTAGTTGTGACCTTATTAAAGTGTCAATCAATCTATTGGCAATCCTGTTAAATAATTTAGGAAGGCTATTTAATATTCAATGTTAATTTGAAGGAAAATACAACCAACACTTTTGAGTGATTTTCATATAACATATTTAATACATGTGGCTTGGAGCATTATATTCTATTTTAATTATTATGAAATATTTAAAGGGAAAACTTAACTTGATTGTTGATTCAATTGTTCCTTTAAAGTTAATGGTTAGATAATTTTTTCCCCTTTTTTAAAAATTCACCCCCACCATAGTCATTCTTATATAGTACCTCTCTTTCATATACAATGTTTGGTGTTGTATATGATCTTCAAGGATGTGATGCTCTTTCAGTTAAAACCTCTGGAGTTGACACCAAAGCCTTAACCTAATTTGAATAATTAAAATGTACATATTAACTCAGAATGATCGACCTATCGAATAATCATTGTAAGACTATAAATAAATATTTTTATTAATTATAGTGTGATCTTTGAATATACCAAAATATATATTTATAAAATAAAGGCCATTGATAACACTTTGTATGTATATATGCAAAACAAAATTTTACAATTTAAATACAATTTAATGAAGTGAGAAGGGGAGGTTGTTATGATAAAAAAATGTTTTTAGTATATTCAATAGATTATTTCACATTTCCATTAATCTTATTAATTTTCATTGGATTTTTTACAAATTATTATGGTTTCCATGCAAGGAAGTATCTTGTCATCTACTTCTCATTTATCTTCAGAAAATCAATTGGCTTTCGCAATTATTCTTCACCACTTCTGCTTTGCATTAACTAGAAAGTCATGCTTTCCGCAAATTTGTGGGTTGAAACATATCTTGTAAATGGTGTTATTGGCTCTATCGTCGACATTGTTTACGACTATTCGTCTGGTCTGCCTGATTTGCCTTTATTTATCATCATCAACTTTTATCGATATGCAGGGGTCTAATGGGATGCCAACAACCCTTCCCATGTTCCAATTCCACCAATTTCTAGAGTTAATTGAAGGCAATTACCACTTAAAATGGCTTGGGAATTTTCAATCCACAAATCTCAAGGGCTTACTTTGCGAAGAGCCACTATTGACATTGGGGGCATAAAAAGATATCAACTTACCTTCACAACTATATCAAGAGTTCCCTCCTTCACCCTTTGAATTTCACCCCTTTTCTGATTCAATCGCTATGCAAAAATGTCCTCAACACCTCTTCTGCGATCACACATACAAGAGGTATCTCGTCTTTGTTCCCTTTCCTTAACACTCCTCTCTTAATCCTCAACAACCCTTCCCTTTCAAACTACTCTACTTCTTCTACAATCCAGATCTTTTCTACTACTCTAGTTTCTACTACTTCGTTTTATTTTTCATTTTCCAACTTAAAATATCATAATGTTTTGTTGTTTGTTTCAATTTCCTTTTTGCTGAATATCTCACTTTCGACATTAACATCGCACACATCACGTGAGATTTGTTAGTAAGTAGATATTTACAAGCATTCGAATCTATACGTTACACATATATTCTTTATGGATCGATATCTCTATTGTGCAGTACTTACAAGGATGTTGAATGCGTTATAGGGATACTTCAACAGTGGCAATTATCTTATGTTGATTTCGTTATCTTGTAATGAAAGCTCCCAATTTCCATCGACGGTGGCAACTGGCACATAAGTACCACACGATAAAATCAAATCCTACATTTGACAAGTACCAATACTTAGACTACCGTCAACTCAGCTTCTAAGTGGTTCCACAAATGATTCTCCGCCCAGAGCTTATCAGCACGCGGTTTCACACTATTTACACTATTAATTTCTTGCTAGTAGGTACTTAAACGCAATCAAATCCATACGTAATGGATCGATATCTCTATTGTGCAGTACTTACAACGATGTTAAATGCGTTATTGATAAGTAATCTTGTAATGGGCAAATCTGCACCATAAAATCAAATCCTACATTTGACAATGACGTATCAGCACGCGGTTTCACAGTAGCCTGTGATGATGATCTATTTAAAAAAAAAAGGCTGTTTTTTTTTCACAGTAGCCTAGCCACTTATTTAAAAAACTCACTCCTAGTTCTACAAATGATTCTCAGCACGCGGTTTCACACTCACACTATTTACACTGCCGTCAACTCACTCTTTATCAGCACGCGGTTTTACAGTAGCCTACCCACTTATTTGAAAAAATCTAGTTTGGTATTTGTGCAAATCAATTTTCGAAATCGGATTCGGTAATATCATTATAGTTGGAATTACATGTTTTGATAATTAAATACATTGCAAACCAGGGTATCCATAGTTCAAACCCCACAAGAAATTTTTGGTCGTACTAACAATTTGGACGATTCGTGAATTTTATATTTAAGTCCTGAAATATTTTATCAAGGAGGTTGTCGATTTTTAATAATGTTGATGAGAAGGTTTCTAGGGGAAATAAAAATTAATTAATTTTTTTTCCTCAATATTTACGTCAAAGGGCATGTATATAATGGGAAAGACCCTTCCACACAACATCAGTGAAGTCAAAAGTGGTAAGGGCAGCAAAGGACGTCGAAGCATGGCTTGTTTGAAGCCATTGATTGTGAAAGGGATACATAACCTATTATGGTTTGTTGAATGTGACCGCCACATTAGACTACCACTCACCACATGACTGGGACGGTCACGAGACTCATACTGTATTATCATTAGCTAGAAGGGAGGTAAACCACACATCAACATTGGGTAGATTTGTGGCAAGGAAAGTTGTAAGTGGAGCTCCAATCCCAGGTTGGAAATGTACAAGGTCTATTGGCCCCTCTATGTGTGGAGCTCTAATGGCTAGGTTCGCATGTATGACCATTTTTCATAACCCGTTGAATTGACGAGGGGCACTCGCAAAGAGCAGGAAGGATTTGTTACATACCAATCTCATTACGAACTAGACATTGCAAAATTTGATACAACAATGGTGTAAGGATCATGGGGATTCGTTGGAGAGGTTGGAGAAGCACGAGGGTGTTGTTGGAAGCCAAAAAGTTGGTCGCGGATTTTCTGGTCGAAAACATTTGCAGAGACATGCCTTAAGTGAAAAAACAGGTCGTTTACGAGCTACGTCTCCTTGTACAATGTGGGATGGACAAGTGTTTATACATCTTCGAGGCTGGGGCAATTCCCTTTTTGGAACCCCTTCTCTCATCAGAGGACATAAAATTTCAAGAGAACATTGTGACGATGTTGTTGAATCTCTTCATCTTACACAACAACGAAGTCCTGATCGTGCAAAAAGCCAAATTCTATGGATCCAAAAATAAGCATCCTGAAATCTTGAGCGCAATGTGGAAGCTAAGGAAAATGCATGAGTTATGATCTTTGGTCTCTCCACTTCCACCGCTCCCTTACGGTTGTCTCTACTCTCCCTCTCTTTTTTCTTCTCCCATGATTCGACAAAATATGATATTAATCGAAGGTATTCTTCCTAAATCTGACCTACATAATTTATCGTATTAAAGTTTATTACATTCTATTATTTACATTCGCCCCTAAATAGTTAGAGTTACCCTTCACATTCTTTCGGAAAGAACAATGCTAATAAAAAAGAGCCATCCTATCTCGCTCAATGAAAACCGGTAGCTTCCTTTCTCTATAACAATGGCTTACATAGATTACCACCAAAATATATATTTATATTTATTATACATACATTTATCATAGATTACCACTCTTATTCCACCGGCAATGAATCAAACTTGGTGGAATAAGAGTGCAAGGCTTCATTGAAGCTATTAGAAAGAAAGAAGCTATGTGGCTAGGAAAACCAATAAGATTAGACATATGTTTTTGCATTCAGTGGAATTGTTTCAAAGCTCCTATTATGGCACGCGGGTGGAAGTTTGCCTGGAAAAGTGAATTGTAATTATATCTATCTACAAACATAAATAATCATTTCCATATAGAATATGTAACTTCATACTTGTGGATATGGGTTATGTAACCAAAAGACTAACTATGTCTCCAACAAGGTGCCCACTTTACTTGCCATTTATTCATACAAGCAACTAAAGACTTAACATATCTTTGCTATAGTGTAAAGACACCAATTATTGCAAAAATGAATCGCGTAGAAATAAATTCTAATATGAATGCAACCTATGTTTTTCAAAATCAATCTTATATTGTCAAACATATTATTTCGAACATCAAAGATTCATTCTTCCCAAGAGAGGTCTATACTAGACATGTGCTCTTTGATGCTTGATTTGTACATAGACTATTCATTTAATCTAGAGAAAACTCAATTTGAACATGAACATGATCTTTTCCTCCTAACAAGAAGCCTCTCAAATCGTATAGAAACTAATTACACGACCCCCTTCTATTACTGCAACAAAAGGCTGAAATTTTTATTTCTTTTTTTTTTAAATTTATTTTGAAGGGATTTATTAAATAAAAATTGAATTCATGATTTCTTTGAAGCCATATACATTTTACACATGTCCAAGTATTTTTAGATAATTTACAAAAAACAACTTTCTTGAATTAACGTACTTGTTGTTTTGTGCCAACCGTCCAAGATGTTTTTCCAGAGAATAAATATAAGAAAAGTGTGAAAAAGTATCTAACGCTGGTATAAGCAAAGTGGTAAGCCCGTAAGTCCACCATTGGGTCTAAAAACATGACTTGAATTGTCCAAAAAATACTTACAATACTAGGAAGGAAACCAAATATAAATATCCTTTGAGAGGGTCACTACACATGAATGAGAAAATTTCTCAAATAAATGTGGTCTCATATATTGCATTAATGATTATTACATGTGAAATATTTGAAAAAATGCCTCAAAGAAATGTGATCTCATAGACCACAATGATTTCATGATATGCACAACTAAGATTGTTGAAAAGGCATTTGAAAATATTGTTCGCATGTGTAAGATCAAAATCCAAAACCTTTTCCAACATATGTCAAAGCATAATCAAAATTAAAAAGAGTAGACTAACTGAGCTTGATAAACCTTTTCATTGTAGAATTTGTCTACAATCTAATGAATTTTCTGTAATCCTAGTCCAATCCTATAGACATTTACAAACTAACCAAATGTTATAAATATATAAAAACATAAATTATACATTCAAGTGCTAGGATTTATGTATTACAAATTCCTTTCTAGTGATTAGGATCAACGACTTTGTTGTCTTCTAATAATTTATGTATTTGATATCCCATGATAATTAATTATATTTAAATTTTCAGATAAAATCACGTGATTGTTCCTCTTCTTCATCCTACCAAGTAAATATTTTTATATATGGAGTCCAAATGACCAGAGCTCCCTGAATGAAGAAGATGAAATAATTTCCTATTAAATTTGGAAGAATCGGAAATAATTTCTCTTCTAATTGATGTGGTGAAAATTGGCTCTAAGAAGATAAAATAGCATGCGGTTGTTTCACTTGAGGATTGATTTGGATGCTTCCATACAAAGAAAGCATATGGAACTTCAAAACCCATCATTTTGAAGTTCATGAATGAGTACATATTTAATTTTACATTGCAGTTATTTGAAAAAATTGTTAACTCTTAAACTTTGTGAAATGTTCAGGAAAAAACAAATAAGCTCTATTCCTATCCAAAATTAAGAATTGCAATAGCATTGAAATATTAACAACCTATTATTCTTATTATATCACCCTCAGGATACTCAAAACATGTAGTCCCAAAAGATACGTCTGATATGCATGCAAAAAAATCTAACAAATTGGATCTAGACATACTGCAAAAGAATCTAACATATTGGATCTAGACATCTTGTATGGAACTATGCTTGGTATGATGTTCAATATTGGTTGATAATAAATTCTATATTAAGAAGCTTGAAAAATCCAAATAATTTCATGTTATTTATTTTATAACCCGTTGTCTTTGAAAAATCTTAAAAAACCAAACTTCTAATTATATGGTACACTATTGTAAATTTATGGAAAAGTAACACTCTCATATTGCTCTTGTAACTCCCCTGAGGTGGAAATTAAATTCTCACAATATAGTTATTTTCTTTGATCTAGTTTCATAATTTTTTATCAATAGAATGTCTTAGGTTTATAGCCCAAAATGTGCAGGGATCAAAAGTATTGTCCTCAATAATGGACTTCTATTGCAAACAATCTTGACTGATGATAGGGCAGTCCACAAAAATACTTCATATGAAGGGAGATTTCCAAGAATACTCAGTAAGAAGTATCACAACCTTTCCCAAAATTATTGTCACAAGAAAGAAAAGGACAACCTCCATTAACTCAATAAAGCACGGTGATCCCAAACAAACATTGTATTCATAATCTCATATACGTACATATAAAAGATGAATAAAAGTGAAATATTACACAAAACAGAAACAAAAAAGGTCAAAGAAGATCATTATATGGGCATGCAGTGATTTTATATTCTTGAAATTGTTATTGTTTATCACTTTTAGGCTACTTACAATGATGTTAACAGGGGTACCTTAGCTAGCCGACATGTTTTTGTTTTCGCTGATGTGGTAGAGTGGGTCCTACCATATGGTCAAACTGTGCAAACGAATACCTTCCATTACTGTCAGTTACTCTGTGAGGTCTTTTTGGTCCTTTTAATATTGGGCACATTGACATGACATGGGGTAGGAGAGAGAAACTTGCAACATGTGTACGTAGAGAAGCATGATTGCATATTCCTAAGTATTATTGATGATAATTTTAAGTACTTTGACATATTTACATATATAAAATTAAAAAAACATTTACACATTGGAATTTGGAAGCAACTCCATTGCAGACGCATTAAATAAGAATTTGTATTTATCAATATTTATTGATACATATTTTGTTATTAAAGTAAAAACTTTGGCATAGAGAAAGTTTCCTTCATGCTATGTAATTATAGGAAAGATAAACAATTTCATTTCAAATTAAGATTTATTATTAATTCTTAATAATTTAATATTTTCTATTTTAAAATATATTTTATAATATAAAATAAATGTATTAATTTAAAAAATTATTTAGTTTAGTATTTGTATTTACAATATAATTACTTGAAAATATTAATAGATTAATTTAGTAATATGTTTATATTAAATTTGTTTGTTATTATATTGATTTATAATTTTATTAATTTTTTTGCAATTTTTTTATTAAATGGTTTTAATGGATTACAAGTCACACACCACATACAATAACACATTAACATGTGAACACTAAGAAAATATTTCTAGCAAGGTATGCTTTTGAAAATAAAATAGATTATCTACTTTTACAACTACAAAATAAGTCTTGCATTTAGTATCTATGTTCCTAAAAGCGCTAATATAACTATATAGTTAACAAATTCATAAATTAAAATTATGTCCCAACCCCACTTTGGGCTCAGATTGAAACTTGAACGATCATCATGTTAATGTAGAAGATGGCGCATAATGAGGAAAAATACAAGAAAAAAGGGAATAACACTCAAGAAACCCAAGTATAGGTTCAAAAGATCCCATAAACAAAATAACTAGTTTCGTAGAAGTTATGAAATTAGCTTGACTATTTTCATATTTATGCCGAAGGCATTGGCCCTATTAGATTTGGGGTTATTAATGTAGAAGATGGCGCATAATGAGGAAAAAACAACAATCAAGAAACCCAAGTATAGGTTCAAAAGATCCCATAAACAAAATAACTAGTTTCGTAGAAGTTATGAAATTAGCTTGACTAGAGTGCATGGTTTGTCTAACAACAATCAAAGAGTGCATGGTTTGGATCATGTTTGGAAACATGTTGAATGCACAACTCTATCCTCACCATCCACATTGAGCGATTATTTTGAATTGAAGAATGGATAATATATAATGGTTTTAGTGGAATGGGATGGGTTGATGTCTAACAGATGGAGCATCATAGATCTCTAACTACATACTATAAATATGTTGTTGATCTCCATGTAACTTGTACTCCTAATGAGAATGTGTACATTTTAATGGATTTCAAGCAAATTTCATGCTCAAGAATATCCACAGATAATGATTGTCTGAGTGTGCTATGACCACAAAGGGGCATACCATGCTCTACATCGAAATAAGAAAAGCATTGTTCTCTCATCACTCTCTTCTTATTTTTGAGGCGCTTTCCCTATAATAGAAGGACACATTTGCTGGATTTGAGCTCGATTTCGACTTGGAGGATCTTCTGAATGAGTGGCTTAGGGAATGAAATTCATTAAAGGCTTACACTAGCTTTGGGGACTTCCAAAGGTGTTTAGCTTGTGGAGATTACTTGGATGCAAAAGGTGCGTATTCGTACAAGGATGGAAGGTTGGGTCTCGAATATATTGTCATGGTTAATGGAGTCTAATCATCATTATATTCTCTTGCAACTATCGTTTTGTACGTTGTAGACACAAAATCACACACTTGGGTATATTTCTAGATCCTAACAACATACTTGCACTTATATGATTCCTAAGCGAGAAAACTAGTAATTGACTACTATCTTGGGCCTCTTTTATGTCTTTCTTGCTTTCTCTTTGGCCTTACACACCCTACAACCCAATCTGAACTTTATTGTTTTATCTTATGACTTTAGACACCAACACCTAGACAAGATGCCAACGCCCAAGCACCCTCGTCCTTCTAGGCACCCTCGACCTCTTTCTCCTTACTCGCTCTTTTTGGGCTTATTTTATCTTTTGGGCATATTATTTTCTTATGGGTCAACCTTCCAGTTGTCAATTACAAAATTCAACCAAGGGAATCATATAACTACAAAGCTATGTGACCATAATAAAGGACCAAGCTCTAAGCATATATTATCATCACCTAAGGTTGCACATCCAAAGGCATTATCAGAGCATCAAAGGAATCTATCTAGATTTCATTCAAGGGACAAGGGATTGCATTTTATGCATACACTTCATAAGAAGGGAATTTCATTATTCCATCCACACATTTTACTAGATTGCTACATTTCACTACAACCTGCTATCAAGTGCAACTTGCACAAGAGCATCCTAGGGCACAATTATTACACACACTCACAAGAACTACATGGATTTTGAGATGTAATGCAACACTTAGTCAGGTGACCATCATAGTCATCCCGACTCCCTATATTACATATTTTGTTTTGGGATTTGATGTAGTTTGAGGGTTTTGTAGGTCATATTATCTTTATAGGTTATAGGAGAATTCAGTGATCATCCAACGACATACAGGTAGCCAACGACTATCAACAAAAACCTTGCGATATCAGAAAGATAAGTTTTGAGCATCTACGCAGTCATAGGAGTCCAGTAGAGGTCACTAGTAGTCTTTGAAGCACCCATTTCCTACTCTAAGCGCTAGAGTCCAGGCACATCAGTTAGTTCTAAAATTTATTGTGCATAGTTGTGACAATTTACCCTTCATGTTTATCATTTTTTCCAGTATGCGCATTCCCGACATCAGACATAAATCAACTAAGTCAATATTTCCCTATCTTGCACTTAGGGTTTCATATTTATCTAACTTATTACTTATGTTCTCCTATCTATAGTAGTTCTTTATCATAGTTTTACATGTGTTACTTTGCAATTAGGGTTTAACATAATTCCATATTTTTAAAATCATACGCGAGGCTTTTCATATTCAAGTCTATTTTTCACTAATGTGTAACTAGGAAGCTCTTCATTATTATTCCCATTCACAAGATAAATGAATCATCTATTGTGTATGTCATTCCTTCTAATCTCAAAAGAATTTTCATCTACTTTCTTGGTGATAGTGTAAGGACCATACCATAGAAGTCAAATTTTCCTGTGTGGACCTACACGCCTTTCCTTTTGAATCCACAACCAAAATTTATAACCAACCTTGAAATGATGTGGAACCTTGTGTTGATCATGGAATTGTTTATACTTTTCATTATTATTCTATAAAATATCGTGGAACTGCTGCTAAGTGTACTAAATTTGTTTAATAAACCTTGTTTCCTTTCTACTTCAGTTTTTCCATGAGACGTGTATTCCATCGTATGCACCGGAATGCATACATCAATGGGTGTCATGGGCTGGAATCCATAACAAAATTTAAATGGAATGTGCTTGGTGGAGCTGTGCAGGGTCCAATTGTATCCATGTTATATGTAGGAGGGCCTCATCCCATGTAAGTGGGTGTTTGGAGTGATATATATGAAGCATGTGGAAAATCAGGTGGTTTACCACCTATGTTTGTCTGTCAATCTGCAGGTGGAAGGATGTGGACTTCATCAACTTAGTGTCCATCATTCACCATAGGGTGGACCAAAAGATGCTCAAGAACATATTGTCCCTATCAGAAATGATAGACTTGGGAAGCCCAAAGGTGATCCATACATGACTAAAATAGAGTTTAGTAGTTTCTTCAACAGAAATATTTTTCTTACAAGCAATCATTATAGCCATTTTAGAAAATTGATCAACTACAACAAAAACACAATCATTTCCATGTTTTGAAGTTGGCAAACTTGAGAGGAATTCCATTGAGATGGAGGCCCAAGGCTTGGTTGGTTAAAAGGAAATGGTATATACAGTCCTTGCCTCTTATTAGTTGGTTTGGAAATCACACAAGGGGTACAAGATTTGATGTACTTAACCACATCATTCCTTAGGTTGGGCCAGTAAAAGTTATTTTGAAGTATTTCCAATGTTTTGTCCATGCCAAAGTGTCCAGTTGTCCTGTTAAAGTGTGCCTCCCATATCATCTTTGTTGTTCACTAGTTAGAACACAAATGTGTCCCATGTGGCAGAGAAGGTTATCCTGTAGATAGAAATTAGGGACATGCTTTCCTCCTCGGAGGGCCTGATATGTATCAGAAAATTTAGGATCCATCTCATACAAAGTACACCGATAGGAAGTCTCATGTCCGCAAAGGTCAAGGATAGTTGTGAGGGTTGCAATTGCAAGGCAACTCAGATAATCTACTACTAAATTAGAAATTCCCTTCTTATGTTTTATTATCAAGGTGGAACTGTTACATACATGGCCCACTTCTGGTGTCTTTCATTCCTTAGTTTACTCTACGTCTGAAGGAACTTCAATGGCATGTGGTCTATGTGGATGATTGTCTCCTTTCCCAGAATGTAGTGTTTCCATTGCTTGCAGGCTTGGACGATGGCATAAATCTCCTTATCATATGTGGGGTACTTCCTGAATGTGTCATTGAATGTTTCACTACATGATATATGCAACATAGAATTGGACATGTTGCATCATAACTACTCACATGACATACTGAGATACGTTATCATCAATTCAAAAGGTTGATACATGCTAGGTAAGGAGAGAATAAGAGTCGAGCATAACATTTCTTTCAAACCTTTGAATGCTCTCTATTGTGGATCCCCCCATTGGAATCTAATCTTGTTTCCTCCTTTAGTCACTTGGTTCAATGGAAGTAAATATGTTAAAACCCTAAGACAAATTGAGGATAGAAATTAGAAAGACCCAAGAAACTACGAAGTTCTGTAAGAGTCTTTGGAGTAGGCCATTCTGAAGAAACTAAACCTTCCTAATCCCAAATGTGCATTTGTCTGTATTTGCATACAACTTGTGCTTTCAAAGGGTTTGAACATTTGATGTACTTCTCAAACATGTTATAGATGTTCATCCCATGCCTGACTATAGATGAGTGTATCATATAAGTAGAACACTACAAAGGAATTGGTGTAGATTCGTAGGAGCATTAGTTAGTCCAAAGGGCATGACCAACCATTGGAATAAACCTTCTTGAGACTTAAACGTAATATTCTAGACATCAGTGGGATTGATGGGAATATGGTGATATCCATATCCATACTTGAGATCAATTTTGGTGAAGAAATTTACATTGTGGAGTTGGTCTAGAAAATCATCAATCCTCAGAAGAGGGTAGCGATTATTGACAGTGATTTTGTTCAAGGCCCGATTGTCAATGCAAAGTATCCATGTTCCATCTTTCTTTGGTGCCAAGGAAATTGGACATCCATAAGGTGAATATCTTGGCCTAATGTGTCCCTTTTGAATCAATTCTTGGTGTTACCTCTTGATCTCATCATTTTCAAGGTCTGGCCTACGATACATGTGGTTGTTGGGTAAAGGAGAGCTTGAGAACAAATCAATAACATGTTTTACCTCACACTGAAGTGGCACTCTTGTGGGTGACTGGAATAGATCATCATACTCAACTATGATTTTGTCCATCTGCTTCTTTTGTTGCATTGAATACGTGTTCAAGGTGTTCGCAACAACTTTCTTGGTAGTATTTAGCCTAATCATCAGGATGACAAACTACTTTATTTTCTCCAACATCTTCTTACATTTCTTGGCACTGATGAGGGAAACAAAATTGGAGGGAATGACCTCAAGTATCCAATAACACCGACTTGCAATGGTAACAATGACCCTTCGATGTTGTGAATCATACATTCCATGTCTATCCCACATGAATGATTGGCTCAGGAGCAAATCATAAACATCTAATGGAACAACATCACATAAGACTTCATCATAGAATGGTTTGATTGCATATGGGAGGAGAAATTGTTGTATGACATGGAGATATCTTCCTGAGTTCAACCACATGATACTATATGGCTGTGGATGTGGCTTTACAAGAAGGTTACAAATTTTCACAACATCAACAGGAATTAAATTATTTTGACTTCCACTATCAAGAATAAAATATAGAGCCTTACCTTTTACCAAAATATTGGAATGAAATAGATTTTCCTTCTCATCCATCTTCTTGACTTGTGAGGTGACAATGATCACATCCATTTCAGTGTCTATAATTTCATCTTCTTCATTTCTAGCCTCGGGGTGTGTCACCGGTGGAGCAGTGGGTGTTGAATTTGATGACTCAACAAGTAAGGACTTGATGGCTCGACATTCTTCCTTGGAATGACGATTAGTATTGTGGAGGTCGCATAACTTCCCTATCTTCTAGGATCCTTTTGTGTTTTATTTCCTTGTGAATCCTTTTCTGTTTCTAACCCTGGCCTCAGTTTTGGCCTACCTTATCATTTTTCCCCTTTAGAGGCAAGTTATTTGTATTTCTCTTTCCATGCTTTTTTCAATCTTGATCATAAAATTATACACCTCGCCGAGGATATGGAATTTAAATAGGTCCATGTCCTCTCATATGTACCATTGTAGGCCACTGTGATATTTGAGGATCTCGTTTTGTTTTGTGTCTTGAATTCCCAATCTTGCAGATAGAGAATGAAAATTATCAGTATAATCTTGAACTGGCTGGTCCTTACCTTAGCAAAGTTGTTTCCACTATATGTATAAATCATCATAGGCTCCAATAGGGTATTATTATTCCTATATGGCATCCATAGAATCATTCCATGTGGGCTCATTTACAATGGTTAGTTCATCCCTATCGAGTCCGTTCTTTTACATCCCCATCAATTTTTGATAGAAAGTGATGATTTCAAGCGATAAAATGTTATCTTCTCTTTATCAATTAATTTATTGATAAAAATAGGAGGATAATTGGTCAAACTAATTTTCCACTCCATCAAGATTTAGTTTACCCTAAAAATAGGAATATCAAAATTTACTTTAACCTTGAAGGGTGTCAAGGCACTTAAGGGTTGGATCGTAGAGGAGGATGTATGATTTCCCATTTGTAGTTGTTCAAGGATATGGAGAATTGTTGTAACATCCACTCCTTTTACTCCATGAGAGCTTCATTCACCATTTTCTTGAGAGGATCATTTGTCTTGGTGTTCTCTGCTATTTGAGGTCTCCTGCAACAAGTAGTCAAATATTCTTAAGGATGTTGTGTGGACCACCTAAGCTTCTTATATCTCGAACTCATCTTGGGAATCATACACACATGGCATATATGTTTGTGAAATAAGGACCACCATTAACTTAGACACTTACTACATATCTCTAAAATATATCTATCTGAAATATGGTGATGGATATCAATCAATCTTCTTATTTTTTATTTTTCACATAGAAAATTAATTAAATTATCAATATTTATTTTTAAATGGAATCAATCGAGTTTTACCATTAAGTTAGTCTCAAAAAATGTTGGCGTGGCAGGTAGTTAACACAATGAGATCCCTCTCCACCACTAGTTCGAGCTTTTGGTGTGACGGAAAATTATTCATGGTATCAAGGTCCAGGCAGTTAAGTGTGCCCGACCTTGAGTGGTCGGGAAAAAATGGGCCCAAAAATTACCATATGGCCAAGATATTATTATTATTTTTAATTGAAAACTGAAATTTTATTAAAATAAATGTATAGTACATTACCACTCGTACAAAAAATGGGTGGAAGAAGTCAAACCACAGAATGCAATTCAAATCGAGATAAGAAGGCCTCAAGAAAAGGCCAAATCACCTTAAGGGGACATCAAAAATTTGTACTACGTAGTAAAAGTGTGATTTTAAACTAAAAAAGGTGCAAGAAGTAAAAGGCACCAAAATATACAAAATCCTAAGAAACGTATGTTGCAACAAAGAATATGGTGGTAAGAGGAAGAAGAGGTAGAGGAATGTCAAGGTTTTCCCCTTAGCCATTAGTGCTAGAGACGTGGGCCATGTCCGGGATGGGATCCCACCCATCATGTTGTTGTTACTACTATTCTTCTTCTTCAATATTTTGTTGAGACTAGTTCCAAGGTGAGATGGCAAAAACTAAGGGAATTTCAGTTGCATAAGGGCACCCCACCCACTGCCACCATTTCTACCATTGATGTTAATCCAGTCAAAGAGTTCTCCACTGTAGGTGGGAGAAGGGAAATGAGATCTAGGAGGGGAGTGGAAATTTACGGGAGAGGATCTTTGTCAAACCTCCCCGAGGGAACCCCACCCACTTCCACCACTATTATGATTATTGTTGATCTAGTTAAAGAATTCATCACTACTAGATAGGAGAGGGGCACTGAGATCTAAGAGGGGAGCAATAGTGTCAAGGAGAGGAGCTATGTCAACTACTAAAGCGACACCTTATGAATCAATTTATCCAAGGAAAAAGAATTTTTTTAATAGAATGAGATTCAAATAGACACAAAATTTTAATATGGATTTCCTCTTGAAGATAAATTGAAAATCTAACTTACTGTTAAAAATAAATTTATAAAACCTCCAAGTATTACCCTATCTAGCTGTCATTATAGAAACATTGAACTTTTATTGATTAAGCACACCTTATCTATTCAATGTGTAGAATATAGGTGAATACGACAAATTTCAAACCAATAAGATCCAAGTTAAGAAGGTGACTATATGAAGGATTTCATGACTGAGTATTGAAGGATAAAATGATGATATGCTGAGGTGAGTAGTCAACTATGATGAATCGGTGAAGAGCCCAAATCGAAGTGGTATCAAGTCGGGTAAATATTATCACAGTGATTGAATAAATTAAAGGTAGCATATAGATACAAGATAGTTGATACAATTCAAACACATTCAGAATAAACTGATCTTGAAGGTAGAGTCCAAGAAAATGGAAAAATGCAAGAGAAGATATGAGCTTAGTTGGTAGTTCAAAATCCAACTAAACTGTAAGGAAAAAACATCCAAACTAAGAACATGTTGTGTTCAATTCACAAAATTTGAGGATGCACAAAAATTGTCTCACAAAATGTCTAACCAAATGATAAACCCATGAAAAATCATGATTGTGGGTTATAAAAGGCATGAGCTTACGGAAGATGCTTTGGAAATATTTTATTTGATGAAATATGCAAGGTCAAAACCTTTGGGAAATTGAGTAATTTGGAAGAGGGTAAGAAAATCCATGATGAGATATTTGGAATTGGATGTGAGTTTTATCAAATTTTGTCGTGCAAAATAAAATGATTGATATAAATAAAAAACATGGTTTTGGAGGATTCACGTTATGTGTTTGACTAATTGACTGATTGAGATGTGGTATGTTGGTCCAACATGGTTATAGTTATTGCACACATGGAGTAGTTAAGGAAGCTATAGAGATTTTCTGTAGATGAGGTCGTCAGAGATGAAGAAAAAATAATATAGTGTGTACTTAAGGAAGGATTTAATATTTTCAAATTACATTTTAATTGATAGTTTTTATCGATAAAATAAATGTCTATTTGATTATAATGCCTTACCGATTTAGTGTTTTTTTATGTATTTACATTTACAAGTAAGTTGATAGGTGAACTAAAAAAATAAAATTGACTCTTTTTGGCTGCAGATTTACACCTACAAGTTAGTTGATGTTTTTTGCAGTATGAAGATGTTTTTTTCACATTTCTACTGAGATAATTTTATTAAAAACCATCTCAATGAGAAATTTTAGAGCCATTTTGAACTCCAAGGGTCAAATTTCATCCATCAGCTCTTGATATGATGCGTTGAAATCATTCTGTTGCACCTTTTTCGACTACCTACCAATTTACATTTCTTATGTTTTTTCCACCTTGAATATTTTGTCGCTCCCATAGAAATAAGTATTAGCAGGTCCATCTCCAAAATTTTATCTAAGTTGTTCTTATCACACAAATTTGTGGATCTATAATCCATCTGCAGCGACCTCCCCACGCTCTAATTAAGGTGAACAAATGTGCAGTCCCCTGATATTGAACTTCATTCTCTCCCTCATATAAGCCCTTAACCTTCCTTGCACATGAATGCAATTATGCAACTCCAATAGGATCATCCGTGTAGTTCCATTTCCTGGAAAACACCCCAACGTGATTTAAAAATGCCTCACAAAAATTGGTTTCATGATAAATAATGAAATTGAAACAAAGTAGTTTTGGTGGACTTTCAAGGTTCAAGTTTTTGTAAGGAGGGATGATAAAATTTGAATTCCTGACATAATAAATATGTGTACTATAGAAACTAAAGTTCTTAGGCATCAATGGTATATGGGTAACAAAATGATAATTGATAGGTCCAGATATGGAAGATGTAAATGAAAACACGTAGGAGTCAAATTGCCACGTTGGCATATTCAGTGAACATACTATATAGATACGTTCAACGATGCTAACATAGATTTATGAGTTTGGCTTCGGACCTATCAGTTGCATTTTCTTAAAAACCTCTTGAGACTTATTCAACATACATACAATCATTACATTCCATGACAACACACTTCCTTCAGAAGTTTTTTCAAACAATTCTCGTGCCTTATGTATCTTTCAAAATTTTGCAATCCTATCTATCAAAGCAGCCACAACTACATCTAAGAAGAGAGAACATTCTATTATTCCATGATGTATCTTCACACCCTACTCCAAAGCTCCAATTTTGGAACAATATGGAAGTATGTCGAAAAAGGTTGATGAGTCTGACTTACATAGTCATGACATGTTCTAGAGTGGTCTAAAAAAAATACATCACCAATGTCAACTAGACTTCCCAAAAATACCAAGTATACCCCACGTACCAAGCCTGATACGTATCTGGTATGGGTACAAGTATAGGTATGATTTAGGTACACTATGAGTATGTATCTGCATGCCTTGATTATGTCTCAGGTACTTAAATCCATACCTAGGATGTACCCATTACATAGCCACACTTTTTTAAGTGTAAAAAAAAAATAAAACTTGGCTTTGACCGGAATTGAACCTTGGAATGTTTGTGTGAGATTCAATATTTCCAATAGGCTCCAAAGGGTCAAAAGAGATGAAAATGACTTCATTTGGTTTTGTTATTATTTGTGGGATTTCTTGTTGCTCCTCATGGAATTTCTTCAGTGAATTTGGAAGGCACGAGAACAAGCAAAGAACTTGGTGGTTGGGTGACCTATGTTCTCTTCGTTTGATACTAGATGTAGACACAAAATCACATAGTTTGGGTAACTATCTAGTCCTAATCACATACTACTATTCATATGATTCATAAGTAAGAAAAATACTAATTAACCCATGTCTTTGGCCACTTTTGTTTTGCTTTCTGTTGATACTTTCAGTCTTGTACCCTTACTTTCTCAGTTTACCTTTTTACTCTTCAACATTTGTCATCCTGGACACCAGCACCCAGCCAGGACGCTAGTGTCAGGTGCCCTCATCCCCTCTGAGAACTCCCATCCCCTTTGTACTTAATTGGCACTTGTTGGGTCCTTTCTAGTTGTTTGAGCATCATATCTTTTTGGTAGTCATCATTTTTGGGTTTAATTATGAAATTAAAGCAAATAAATCATATAAATATAAATTTATGTGATCATAATAAAGGACTAAACACTAAGCCCTAACTATCACCACCTAAGGTTGCATCCATCAAGCATCTAAAATCTCCATTGCATCTATCTAGCACCATCACAAGGGACACAAGGGCTGGTTTTCTGCATCACACTTCATAGGAGGGGATTTTATTGTTTCCATGTACACATTTATTATATTCTACATATAACTACTTACTCACTATCCAAGTGTGAAACACACAAGAGAAAAATAGGGCACAATTCCACATACACAGAACTAAATTGGGTTTGAGATGTAGTGCAACGCTCAGTCATAAGTTCACCATTGCGACAACTGAGGACAGTCCAATCCCTCATTCAACATCTTTTGTTTTTAGGATTTGATATCTATTTGAGGTTTTTGCAAGTTCATATTTCATTGCTAGGTTTCTAGCGACCTCGGTGATCTTGGTGTGAATTCAGAGCAACAAAAGGAAAATAATAATGACTAACTTGTGACCCTGAAAAGTTGGGTTTCCGAGTATTTTTGCATACTCAAGCACTGTTTTCGGTCTGTGGCACCCGTGGGTGCCCTTGTCCCTTTTTGGAAACCCCTATTAAACCTATTCTTCCAGATCTATATTTTTCTTGGTCTCTGTGCGAAGGTCCTACCATTCTGTTCAACTGGTCAGGACTTTGGTACACTTCAGATTTGGTTGTGAATCAGCTAAGTCCTTCTCTATCCTCCTTTCACATTTTATTACTTAGTTTGCTTGAGTTAATTTCTGTAATGGGTAAGTGCACCAAGTTGGGGGGCCAAAAGAGGGTCTTAAGTGCACACTTTTTTATGAAAAATAAAAATCATCAACTTCTACGAATTATTTTAAATAGTTACACTCAAAATTGGAAGATGTTATAAGAACATGAATCGTAGCATTTTGAGTCTAGTTTCTAAGATACTATTTTTTTAAATGGTTAAGTTTAAGTGGGTCAAATAACTAAAATACCAACAGATATTCCTGTTTTTGATAAAAAAACATAGTAGACATTCTTTTGTGCCCCACCATTTTTTGAGCACTATTTAATATTTTTGAAAACCCTATGGTAGAAAGATAAATAGGAGCATCTAGTTTGGGCTAATATTTGTTTAGATTTTTTTAATGAGTATTTTGTTTAATGATATTTCTAGTACAAAAATTTTAAATTTTGAAAAATAATGGAGCTCCGACCGTGCCCCCTAACTACCTCAAAAAATATCATATTTTTTTTAAATATGTATAGAATTAGTCCTAGTTTGGGCAAAAAAATTTATTCAATTTCGTTTAGTCAAAAAAAAGATACATGAAGAAAGATAGATGTGTATAAAATCCATAAAATAGCTACAAAAAGGCATAATTAGAAAATAATTAGTATGGAAACCTTATATTAGTCAAAAAAATTGAAAAATCATATTTTTAGAAAGAATAAAGTCTGCCCAACCTCGTAGTCATATTTTAATTAAATTGGTTGATTGTTTTAATTTGATTTATTATCGCGGAATAGGTATTTTACCATTTTTCTGTAAAAACACGTAATTTTTATGTTTTTGTAGGTCCATGCCTTAGGCTTGGGGATCCAAACCAGATCTAAGCTTAGAGCCATGCCTTGGAAAAAGTAAAAAAACATAACGTGTACGTGTTACGCATAGTATAGACATTATATGTATTTTTGGCATGCTTCTATTTACAAAAATAAATGTTTTTCATTTATTATAAGTTTTTATTTATTATTATTTATATTTTATTATTTCTTATACTTTAAATTTATTTTAGTAAATATAAGAAATTAGGGTCACTCTGCACATTATGGAACTAGTCTCACAGGTCCATGAGTCACGATTTAGGAGAGAATTTTTTATAATCTAATTTGGTCAATACATAGGTAATTTTCAAGATTTAAGCATTCAGCCTAAATATTTTAGTGTTTAAATTATACAATCGATGTCTATTTTGGCAATAAATATAGTCATTGTTTAGGTTTTGGGGTCTTTTGGATTGTTTATTGACATTTGTAGGAGTGTTAGATGTGTCAAAATTAGATTTTATAAACCTCACAACTCTAAAAGGAAACAACAACTACTCAAATATATGCACTCATGAAATGCCAAGTTATAATACATAACAAATCAAAACACATGTGTTGGACATAGTATCATTGGCATTGTCAATGATGTCAAGTTGCATTGATGGAAAAGGGTGTCTAGGTGGTATAGGAGTCACCTGAGGTGTCAATCATCAAGAAGCATGAAATTTGATTAGTAGTTCCATGTTTTGGTGTCATGAAGTGTTGCATTGGTGAAGTATTGGTTTGGAACCAAAAATGGTAGCTTTACTATTTTGAAATTCTTCATGACGCCTTCAAGCCTTAGAGAAAAATGGATTTCTCCAACATGTAGAGGATTTATGTATCTTTCCAATGCCTATTTTTTCCTTATAACTCTGTACAAAGCTCCTAGAATCTTCTAGAGAATTTAGGTTTTACCATTAGAGTGTTTGTTCCTGCACCCATAAAACCCAATGTTGAGTAGATAGTCCTTGAATGATCAAACCTTTCCTAAATCCTCCTAAATTACCTTAAACACTTCCAAGATTCTCTGACATCACCTATGGATTCCTAACATCTTTCTTAAACTCTCCCAGAGGGTGTTTTCATAGCTCTAGAATGGAAAAAATAACTAGCATCAAGAAATTGAAAATTTTGAAGCATGACAACTAAACCCTTAGTTGAAAATAAGGCTACTCATTCATTGTGCATCCTTCCTCTGGTGATGCAGGAACATCTTGTTAATAACCAAATATGGTTTTCTTAGGTGACTAGGGGTATCTTGGGTCCACTTGAGATGGTCATAGCTTGTAATAGTCCATTTGGACTCCATAGGAAATAATAGGGAGTTTCACTCCAAATTTATAATTTGAATATTTGAACTAGCTCTAGGTATGTTATAGGCTTAGGTGTTAAGTGACATAGTCCTCTCATATTGAAATATCATACTTGGAGGTTAGATACTATTTTGCAAATAATTTTCATGAGTAAATATATTATTTTGGATTGTCTTCTTATCTATAATGGTGTTCAAGGCTTCATAGAACCCTCACAGTGTCCAGGGAATGGAAAATACATAGCAAGACTTACTCAGACCAAACTATACCTTGCTTTATAAGTTTAGTAGTATGTAACATGAACATAATGATTCAATGGAATCCTTGAGTCTATTTCAGGGATTTGATCACAAGGAATTGGTTTTGTAAAAGTCAAGAAAAGGTTATAAGCAATCTAAAGGAGTATTTCTTAAATTAAATTTGTGTTCACAATCCTAATTGTATGTGCCTAGTCTTAAGGACCTAGAGTAGAACATTCATTGTAAAAATTAATACTTATTCCTAGTAGAGTCCTTGATAAGTGTGGAGGAAGGTAATAAGAAGACCAAGAGTTTAAAAATCCCTAGTACAGCTTAGAATAATAATAAAAGTAAAGGAATGTGTACATACAGTCTAACAATGTTAATGCCCAATATGAGGGATGGGAGAGAGGTACTTTTAGAAAAATAGTCTTTATTCCATGTGTTTTAAGTTTATGGAGCCTATAACAAGCTGGAGGAAGGCCTAAGGGCATTAAGGACTCCTAAAATCATGACATAAGGATAAATTATTGAGTGCTTAGTAGGTAAAGGAAGCAATGTACAATCATGCTTCTTTCTTATGTCTGTCAAGACCAACCTTGAGAAATAATTGTCTTAGGAAAGAAATTCATAAGGAAGTTGTATCTATCATTGAGGGAGTGGTGTTAGAATGTTTTGAGCCCTTGAGGAACAAGGGAAAATCCTTATATAAATTTAATTAAGAAGACTTTATCACTGTCCTGCACAGTACCATAAAGAAGCCTAGAGAGAGTAATGGTTTGTATGAAAACCCTTAAGTGAAAGAGGAAGAGTTGAGTGATTTTTGTTAGTGATTAGGAGAGGGGTAAGCATAGTGAGATAAATTAAAATAATATTGATTTAAATTCAAGGTGAAGGTGAAATTTTTTTTTTTGAGAAGACTGTTTAGAGATTGAGCAAGCAAGGAGTCTTAAAAAGTAAAAACTTTAAAATCTAGCAAAATTATGAATAAATGAGTAATGGAGCATTGAGGTGTTATTGAGTAAGGTGTATGGGTGTGTTGAAAGGTGGATGTAAGGATGAAACAATTGGTAATCCATTAAACCCTTAATTTTTATTTCAAACCCTAATTAGACCTACTTGAAACAAGGGAAAAGGAAAAAGTTGAATTAGGGAAGTTGTATTTTGAGTTAAAGTTATATAAAGAGGATTGCAGGGTACTTTGTATCATCTGGCCAACTTGTCATTAGTTCAACCTCTACCATGGATCAAAGGAAAGTACCAATAATATCATTCAATGTGTTTCAGTGTGTAGGGAATAGTGTCTAGAATGTGATTGATCAACTCATTTAGTTTTTATGAGAGACTACTTCCTTTGAAGGCCTAAAAAGGCCATTTTTTTCCATTTTGTAGCTAATTGAACACCCTTCGGAAGTTTTTAGAGAAAATATAAAGAATATGAGGGTGATTTATGAGAGAATTTAAAATGTCTAAGTAAATTTAGCAAATTTTAGGAAATAAAATCTCATTCAGGAGCAATATGTTTAAGACCGAGGTTTTCAGGTGCAGGGAATGAAAGCTAAAACAATGAAAGTTGACTTCTCTGGATGATTCTAGGAGTTATGGAAAGAGTTAGGATGAAAAAATAGGCATTGGAAGATATTAGAATACTCTACAAGGTGGAATAATCAACATTGATTCAAGGCTTAAATATTTCTTTAGGTACTACAAAACTCTTCAGTTGCCCCTCCTAGTTCAAATTGAAATAGGACCAAAAGTTTGAGTTGCATGTAGAATTAGTGTTTTAGAATAGTTTCATTGGTCATAAAATGTTATTTTTAGTGATTCAATGAAGTATGGAGGTTAATAAAATGTAACTCATCCTCAAATTCCATTCAAGGATTCATCCCCTATCTGGAGGAGGAAACCCATTTCCATGAGGAACAACTTGAGAAAAAAGGTGCCCATGTACCATAAGCATGCTTACACCCATGTTTCATCTTGGTCAATAAATCAAATTGTGAAGGATGCATCATGTTCAAAGGTGAAATTTTGAGCTCAAGGAGTGACTTGATGATCATCATATCCTGACTCTGTCATTGTACCCCAATCTCTCCAAAGAACAAGCTAAAATGAGCTAGTCATGCCACCGAGGTATCTAGGAGCATCATGTGTGAAATATTAAGGCATAAAATATCTCCATGAGAGACATATGAGAAAATACACGTATGAGAATCATGAATTTGATTCCATGAAAGGATGATTTTAGATCAGGAAAGGTGAGGGGAAGATCTTTATATGGAGCACCTTGTTTCTAATAATGAGAAATCATCCAAATTGACTTGATGCAATTCACTTGGTACTATTCGTAAAAACACATTAAACACCTAGTAGTGTGATCACACCTTAAGGAGGAGGCACATTACAATCATCTCATTTTTTCCATAGGATAAGAATCCATTCAAGGAACAATCCTCTATCTACAAAGTGAGGATACCATTTTAGTAATAAGTAAACAAGCATAATATAATTGATTCATGGTCACTAAAGTGAATTATGGACCAAATTTCAAAATTGGTACTAATTAAAACTAGTGGTAGGGCCAAAATCCAATCTAGAAGGTCAAAAAACCTACATAACGACTATATGTTTTCCCAAGACAAATAACAACTACAATATATATGTTCTGAAAGTTTTAGGTCCTTGTTGAAATCCTAAAAATGAGTAAATACTGACCAAATTAGATTTTGAAAATTTATCTTCTAGATTATAAATTCGGAGCTATGGGACCGCTTCCATCAGTGTACAAAGTGACCTAGTTTTCATATATACTAAAATAAATTTAAAGTATAAAAAATAGTATAAGTATAAAGAAATAATAAAAGAAATCTTATACTATTTCTTATACTTTAAATTTATTTTAGTATATATGGCTTCTTTGGGACCTTCCAAATTTCATACCACTCAAAACACGTACGTGTTTTAGCTTATGGGATTTCCAAACCAAAGAAAATAATACACTTATTTTCAGATTTATGTTCACATTTTGGCTTCCCAAATTGGTGCACTTACGCTACTTAATTGTCATATATTTAGTGATGTAATAACATTTAGATTAAGCATTTGTATAGGCATATTATCCACATTTAGATTAATCACTAGGTTTTAAGCCTACAAATCAATTTCGTTGAATATGAAATATAATGACAAGATCCTTACCTTGATAAGAGTCTACTCTTCCCTCCTTTGGTTTGAGAAAGGAATTAAAATATTTCATGATTTGTACAGGTTTGGGAAGTAGATGGAATATACATACCTTGAAGCTTTCTATAAGCTTCCTCAATCTCAGTTCAGAATGTATACAATGATAAGAAATGCTTTCACATCTCCCTCTACTAGACGAATTATGGAGGATGAGAATGTATTTTGGGATACTATGAGGTAGATCAAACCCCCCCCCCGCTCTAAGAGGATACCTCAAAAACTATTTGAAAATATTTTCTTCTCCCCAAACCATTCCTTGTGCTTTAAAAACAAGTGGAATGTTTATGAGCCCATTAGTAGATGGACTTATAGATTTAATGTTTGGCGGTCTTCTTATATTGATCAAAGAAATCTTTCTTTAGATGGCTTCTAATTCATAACAAGATTTTTGTTGGCTTCTAATATTTTATATGTTATTGAAACTTTAATATTGTTTTCATTAAACTTTTATACATATTTTATATTTTTAAACTTTTAAAAATATATTGTATGAACATACCCACAGAGTAACGTCCCCGAGGTTTTTAAAAATTTGTCATTTTAGTGTATATGCACCCATAGCGAAACAATCTAGAATAGTTAAAAAACAACAAAAAAGAGGTATCCGAAATTAAAATTCATCTCTTCATGTCACCACACATACCCAATAGGAGGAGATTTGTAAAAATAATGCTCCTATACATGGGTATTAGGATCAGATATCAATTTAAAAATAACTAGAGAAATCTACATCCTCATCTTTTTATGATCAAAACTATTTTTTTCTTTCGACATGAGCTATTGCATATTATTTCACCGCAAATAAGGGTTAATCCCACCGTACAATATAATTAAAAGGGAAGAGAAAAGAATCACTAGGTGATTATGCTAAAATGGAATTTTTCTATCCTAATCTAATGCAAGTTTACAGTAAATAAATAACTAATGAAATAACTTAAATACACCCAAACAATCTATGTAATGAGATATGAAACCCTAATGTGCAAAGAGGGTTAGGAAAGCCTTAGTTGATTTGTCGATGTCGTGGGAATTTGCTACAGTGGAGACCGGATGAACAGGGAGTAAGAAACGTTCACACAAGAGCCTGAGAAAACATAGATATGAGCTACCTAGTTGGATTGGGGTTCCTGAAAAGGAATTGGGGCACCTAGGGCACCCTATTCTGCAGATCTCGAAACCCTAGTTTATGTGGGAAGTCTGGAAGAAGAGTTTATAGGGTCGCCAGATGATGCAAATCCTTTTCATCTTTTCATGTGTATTTCATACCTAGTTCGTTGATGTCACCATAAACCTGTAATGAAAAATCACTTGTAAAACTCGAGATAAAGCATCAAAACACTAGAAAAGAAAGATGCATATAAAGGTGTGTCGGACTATCCTTAGCCACCACAATGGTGGACTTATCACTTGAGTGCTTCACTACATCTTCAAAGACCTAATGTAGTTTTTGTGTGTGTGCAAAATTATGTCCGAGGTGCTCTTGTGCATGTCACACTTTGTGAGTAGCGAGAAATAACGAGATGTAGAATGTAGATAATATGCGCATGGAATAGAATAAACTCCCCTCCTATGAAGTGTGATGTAGAAAACTATCCTTTGTCCCTTTTGATGGAGGTAGATGGATGCAAATGGAATAATACAAGCCTTGATGGATGCAACCTTATATGGTGATAGTAAGTGCTTAGTCCCTTATTATTATCGCATAACTTTATATTCATATGGTTCCTTCACTTGAATTTTGTAATTAACCCCGAAAAGTCGACTACCAAAAATATAAGATGTTTAAAACGAGATAGAAATGACCCAAAAATTTAGAGTAAACTATAAAGAGGATAGGGTCACCTAGAGGGATTAGGAACATCTAACGCTACTGTCCCTAGTTGGGTGCTCCAATCCAGAAAAGGAAAAACAGACGTATGAAAAGAAAGACTAGGCCAATAGATGTGCAATACCAAAATTAACAACTGAAAGAAATGAAATATGGCCAAAGATATGGGTTAATTATTAATTTTTGTACTTAAGAACCATGTAAATAGTAGTATGTAATCAAGACTAGATAATTACCCAATGTGTGTGATTTTGTGTCTACATTTTCCCCCACTTTATGTTGGTCAGCAAAACGATTGGTAACATAAAGTAGATAGAGATTCATACCTGATATCCATGTACAGATTGATGTAGAAAATGTGTCAAGGGACTAGAAAAAAAGTGGAGTGATAAAAAAGATGGAGCGTGGAGACTAAAGATGCAAAAGTGTAAAAAAGTGATGAGAGTGAACCTAGGGAAAACACAAGTGTGTAGATGATGATGTATGATGTACCTACATATTAGTGTCGATGTGTGTGATGCCAAGTGATGGTGTTATTGATGTTGACTACCTGCTTCCCATATGGATGGACCTGTAAAAGAGAAGACAATCAAGTACTCAAAAACACATGTATATATGTAAAAATCATGTATAAAGATGCATGTATATATGTAAAAAGTGTGTAATGAAAATGAAAAAGGAAAATGTGCACCTGATTCACGATGTGAAAAATAGTGTAGAAAGGATCATGTCGATGTCGTGCGATTTTTTTTGGTGATCTCATGTCATTGGCCGAAGAAGTGTAGGGAGGAAAGTCTATTTATCCTCCAACCTATAATCACTTCCCAAAACTGAAGAGATATCTATACTGTTTGGTTTTTGGGTGATCCAATTCCACTATTCAAAGTAGTGTAGAGAGGAAGGTTTAGTTTATCCTCTAACCTCTAACTGCTCCCCAAAATGCTAAGGACAATCTTCCATGTAAAAAACCATTGTTTATGGAGTTTTGTAGACTATTTTAGAACCCAATCCCTGTATAACTAAGGACCCAAATCTGACTCGAGCCCTGAAATGTGCTAAACTATACTGGTAGCATGCTATATATACCTTATATGGGGTGACTGGTTCACCCATATTATATTCCCCTCTTTAGGGGCACATGTGATGTTGATGTGGGAGAATGTGGCCCCAAAGAGAGGACCAACAACTAAAAATGTTCCCTGTAAGGAGAAGTGATGTGCTTGGTAAAAACCAAGGCATATGTAAACAAGTGGTTGGGAGACAAGTGTTAGTATAAACAAACATGCATGTATAAAACAAAATGTAAGCTATGCAGACATTGTAGAAGCTAAAACGCCATAAGATATTGTAATAACGCAAGAAGACAATGTAGGCCACAAAAAGCAAGTTACAAACATGGGAAATCACTCACGATGTCGCAAGATACTCAAGGTTGTAATGTCCACAAAAAAACAAACAATAAAGTGTGCACATAAAACAAAAGGTCAATGCCCGCATATAATGACAAACAAGTACAAGAAATGTAATCAGATAACCATGGTGGCAAATAATCCTACAAAATAAAGGTTGCACATTAAAGCACCTGTTAGAATGTTAGAAAGATAAGATGTATGTCAAAGCATGTATAAGTGATAAATTAAAGTGTGAAGTAAAAATAGAAACAATAACACTTGTAGCGTATGAAATTGGATGCCCCAAAGAGTTCATCTTAGTTGTGATGGGACCAGTAGTGAGTATTGTCCCAAGAATTCATGATGCATGTAATGGTCTTGTATAATCTACGATCAAAAATAAAAAGCAAGTGAACACACACGTGTGTATGATGAAAATAATGACATACACGATATCTATCTAGTATGTATAATAAGACGAACATGTGCAAGTAAGTGTAAGAAAGAGTAAAAGTAACTAAGATATACAACATGATGTGAATGGATTGAATGAAATGTAAAATGGATGATAGGAGCCATGTGCACCCCGAGTGAATGGATTTTTATGCAGTGAGTTTAATTTGTTTATGTCCCCTCAAAAATCAATAATGAACTGTAAATAAGAGTGCATCATTGGGAAATTATCAAAATGTGTGTTGTGTGTAGCGCATCATGGTGAAAGTGTAATAATGATATACAACATAAAGATTAATTGTGGATGATGATGAAGCCTAAGCGTATATCAAAAATATGAGGAGAGGGAGTGGTGATTTAGCCTAAATCGTATACCACTAAACGGTGATCATAATAGGTGATGATGATGTTAGTGTAAGTTATGATGTAGCCTATGGTGTATATCACTAAACTAGGAATGTTGTATGATGGAAAGGATCAAATGATGAGTGTGATGAGGTCCATCTGTGATGTATACCCTCAACAATCTAGTATGGACTATGAGACTAGAGTGTGTCATAGGGTATTGAGTATAGCGTGTATAAGTAATGTGTGAAATGCGTAATATGTGTAGTAGATATAATGTATACAATGTATGATGCAAGATGTAAGATGTGTGAAGATGTGTAATATGTAAGATGTAGTGTTTAGTGTATAGTGTGTGAGGTTCATGTGTATAGAATTCCCTCAATAATCAAGTGTGAACCAAAGCACAAGCGTGCGTCATCGAGTAATGAAAATGGTAAGGTGTAGATGGAGATGCCTATGCTAGGAGTTTGATGTATGAAAATGTGAATATGGGATATGTGTTGATGTTGGAGGGAGTGTGAGTGCCATGCCCCCTAAGTGTGCATATAATGAAGAGTACATTCATGTAATATAATATAGAAGGTCATCATCATAAGGATCAAAACCAAAGGGTGATGCATCAGAAACCTGATAAGTGATAGTGTTGGGTTGGTCATGTAAGGAGCCATTGAGCCGTAAGTTATACATGCCCATGGCATATTCCTCATAAGTGAAAGGAGGTAATGGGCATCCATGTGTATACCAGAGGGTGAGATTATGTGTATAGCCCAGAAAGTAAATGTTATAAATGAATATATGACCAAAAGGCATAGGAAATGAGATATCAATATGATCAAGGTCCAATGTACCCCCTATATAAGTAAGCCAAGACTTCCCTAATGTGAGTGAAGTAGAAGAAGGAGTGCACTCAAGGTAGACTATGAGATGGAATACACATAGACAATAAGTGGTAGTGATAGTGATGAATCCATAATATACATGAGGATCATGAGTTGGAGGGTAAAGATCCTAAAAAGTGAAGCCTAGTCGAGCCAAACCCTCATGTGAACCTATAGTGACATCGCAAGTATGATCAAATGGAATATGCTCCCAATATGAATCATTCACTAAATGTGTACATGTAAATGGTGGGCGTGTTGGTGGAGATGACGCACCTGAAGGTGTAGAGGATAGATCGATGTATGTATATTGTCCAGGCCCCCGATAAATAATCATAACAGTAGTAGTAGCAGGTGGAGGCGGTGAAGTGGAAGAAATTATATCTATCGCAAAAATAACACCCTCAATCAGTGGGAGATGAGGTGGTTTTTCCATAGGTCGAGGGTTGTCAGTAGTATCAGTGCGTGGAGTAGGAAGCATGTTATGAAGATCATAGTCACAATATTTGTATGGTGTAGAAACTAAATCACACACTCTGGGTATTATTTAGTCCCAGTCTCATACTATTATTCATATGGTTTTTTAGTGAAGAAAGTACAAATTAACCCCCTTATTTTTGCCATTTTACTTTTCTTTCCATCTTCATTCATGACCTTGACAAAAAACATGCCAAATATGTTTCTATAATTTTGTGTTACCCTACACCTTATTGGGGCACCCAGGATAGTACTAGGGTGCCCATGGGCACCGTAGTACTAGTCGAGGTGCTCCCGATCCTTTTCCCAATTTACTACCATATTTTGGGAACTTTCTAGCCATTTCTTCATTTTGAGCTTCAGTATATTTTTGGTGGTCGGCCTTTTCAGGGTTAATTATGAAATTAGATTAAGAGAACCATATAAATATAAAGTTATGAGACCATAATGAGGGACCAAGCACTAGTCACTACTATCATCCACCTAGAGTTGCATGTATCTAAGGAATCTAGAGCTCATTTGCATCCATCTAGCTCCATCACAAGGGAAATGGTTGGTTCATCTGCATCACATATCACATGAGGGAAGTTTATTCTATTCCATCCACCATTTATTAAATTTTCTACACATAGTTATAGCTCGCTACTTCACAAATGTGACTGGTACAAGAGCACCTAGGGCATGACTCACACACACACACACACACTCATAACTACATTTGGGTATGAAATGTAGTGTAATTCTTAGTTACAAAATCCACCATTGTGTCCACTAAGGACAACCTTGAAGTCTGAATCCTTCATTTGCATTTTTATTTTTAGGGTTTGATACTTGTTTTAGGTTTACAGGTCTATTCTTCATCCTTGATCATCAATGAAATGTGGCGTAGTGTAACTAATTACACATGATAGACAACGAGAGATCCACATTATCTCCTTACCTTGCAAATATGGTTTCTAGACCTCTTGCATAGACTAGGGAACCTAGAACTCAGACTAGGGTGCCCAAAGGTGCCCTGATCCTTCTCCTAGTGCCCCCCAGTTTACTCAGACATCTCAAATATGTGTCCTATGGTGCTCTTGTATGGTTGGATCTGCATTTTATTCATCCAATCCATCCTGCAACACAATCCCGAATAACCTTCAAATTAGATAAGGTCCTTCTAACCCTACTTGTTAATTAGGGTTTCACATTTTTATTTACTTAGTTACTTGAGTCACTTTCCTTATTTATTTTAGCTTTCATTTACTGTTATACTCCTTAGATTAAATATATACAAATCCACATTTTAGTTAATCATTTTGGTGAACCCAAATTCGATCTTCACACCTATAGGATCTTCATTCACTGATTATCATCCTAGGGTTCGGTCATCATGAGTATCTCAATCAATGATTATTTTCTTGCAAATCCTAATCAAAGGCATATAGTCTAACATCTTCTTGCTACTATGCACATTTATGTTGATATGCATCCAGATTTGTTTTACCAAACATTTTTTGATGCATTTTCTCAACACATAGCATTCAAGTCTAATCCTCCTGTTGATGTTCATACCTTTGACAATGATCCAACTTTGCATATCATGTGTCATATTCATAATGTAGGTGTCAAACACACTTTAATTGACAATGGATATGAACTCAACTTGTTTCCTATGTCATTCCTATAAGTATCAACTCTTTCTACTCATGATGTTTGTCCATCTTATCATTTTATTGTGTGCTTATGATGGTTCCATCCATCCATGTATGGGCCACATTACACTACCAATCACTATAGGGCCAAAAACTATCAACACTATTGTGTTTTTCGTCATTGATTTTCTAGTCTCCTAAAATTATTTCCTTGGTATTCCAAGGCTTCAATCCATACAATTTGTCACTTCTATTATACATGAAGGCATCGAGTATAATGTTTCTCATGATTGTGATCCATTCCAATATTGTGATTGCGCTCTTAACACTAGTCTCCCTATTCTATGCACTGATACTACATATGACCCTCAACCTATGGAAGAACCAATTTACTTACCACCACTTAAGGGTGTCATTTGTGTGATAGATGTAGTCTCTTCTATGAAACCTACTACTACTGCTGCTACTATGATTCCATATCAAGGGCATGTCCAGTCCATGGATTTCATTCTATCACCTATATCTTCGCATGTACCACCTACGTCAGCACGCCCACCATTTACTTGCATGATTTTCATGAATGACTCATATTGGGAACATATTCCATTTGATTCTACTTGTGATGAAACCATATGTACACATGAGGGTTTGACTCAACTAGGTTTTGTTTTTGAGGACCTTTATCCTCCTCCTCTTGATCATCATCTCTATTACATATTTATTAGTATTACTATTTCTTATGGTTTTCATGTCTTCCATTTAGTGTCTATCTATCATGCACTCCTCACTCTTCACCACTTACATTAGGGAAATCATGGCTTGATTATATTGGGGCACTCTAGATCCTGATCATATAGATATCTCTTTCCCTATTCCTTTTGGACGTATCTTCATTTACAATATCTCTTTTTTAGGTTATACACAAAATATCACTCATTGGTATGCGCATGGTTTCTCACGTCCTCCATTTATTGATAAGGAATATGCTATGGACATGTACCAACTATGCCTTTATGTCTCATTACATGACCAAATAGATATTATAGCTTATCAAGTAACCAATGCTTATCCATTCGATTATGGCCGAAAGTGATGATCTTTTAGATAACATTACATAATTGCATTCTTAAATCTCACATACTTTGGGGACATAGGATTTACACATTCCCCCATCTCATATCAATGTCTATGCATTTATCATATTTACATTATTATACATCAATCTCCTAGTATAGGCACACTCATCAAACATTTTAGTATGTCACTATCGATACCACACTCTTGTGCTTGGTTCACACTTGATGTTGAGGGAATATTACACACATGAACCCCACACACTACACTATAGGTCCTACATACTACCGAGTCTATTCATACATATCGCATCATACAAAATACATTCTACATTTAGTCTACAAAATTTAGACATTCGTGCATTTATACATTGTACATCATACTAGTGATCATTATACATATGTCATACTTCTATTATCTCCAAGTCTAGCGTTGTATACTATTCATCATACATAACGTGTATTTCATACTATTAGTCTATCTACAAACCTTGCATTGCATTCTACACATCGCATCTCTACGCCGCATCTCACCTCATGTGTCTTACATCCTACACTTATTCTACATTGTGCATCTCCACGTCATGCATATTCTACATACTATACTAGTCTTCATCACATATGAGTCTAGCATTACATCATCCTACATAATATATAGCATAAAATCTACACATCTTGCATTACATCCTACACATTTAATATTTACACATCATACACATCATTTTGTCATCTTTTGTCATTGCATATGATATATCTCCTTCTATGCGCTGCACTCACTACCCTATGACACACTTTAGTTCCTTTGACGATACTCGACTACCAAGGGTTTATAAATCAAATGGACCTTATCTTCATCACACAACTATCATTTGACCTTACCTCATGTGACATTCCTAGGTTAGTGACATATGTTATAGGCTAAATAGTCACCTATTCTATCATGTTGTAGTGATATATGCTTTAGGCTACATCACCACTCCTTACTATTCATCTTGTAGTGAGATACGATTTAGGATAAATCATCACTCCTACGATTATCTTCTCATGGTATATACTTTGGCTATAGGGTCACACACACATAATTTCTAGGTCACATATCATCAACACGTATTCACACTCATCACAGTGTGTTAGACACAACACACACATCGACCATTTCCCAATGATGCACTTCCATCTATGGTTCATTATTGACTACTTAGGGGGAAAATAAATGAACCTCTTTGCATACATTTCCATCCTCTCGAGGGGCACGTGGCTTCTACCATCCATTTTATATTCCATTCTGCCCATCCATAACATATTACATGTCTTGGTTGCTTTTAGTTCTTTCTTGCATTTTATTGTATATGGTCATCTCATTACACATGCTAGTTAGATCTCTTGTATGTCATGTATCTATACCATACACATATGTGAATTCACATCTTTTGCTTAGTTGTGATCGTAGATACAAGTATTTTGAACGTAGCACAGATGCTTACCTTCTACCCATCCTACACTGGTCATTGGGGGTATCCACATTCGTCTCTCACGGGTGCTATATTTTTTCATTTTATAATTATCACTTTCATTTATTTCTTATACACGCTTTTGACATACTAGTTATCTCTCTAACATGCTAATAGGTTATTCATGTGCAAAATTTGTTTCGGGAATATTTGCTTCCATGGTTATTTGTTGTTTTTACTTGTTTTCTATTGTTTTCTATTGTATTCTATACGGCCTTGCCCTTTGTTTGGTGTGCACACTTGTTTGTTGTATGTGGCCATGATGGAATTGCATGTATTATGACATCGTGAGTGATGTACCATGTTTGCAACCCGCTTTGGCGTAGTCTATGATTGTCTTCTTGTGTGTTTACATTTCTACATCGCTTGGTAGCTTATACATTGTTTGTGTAGATTACACATTATTTTATACATGCATGTTTGTTTGTACTAACACTTGTCTTTGGATAGCCACTTATTTGTGCGCGGCTTGGTTTCTACCAAATGCATTCCCTTCCCCCTTTAGGGCACAAAGTTCATGTGGTTGGTTCTCTTTTGGGGCCGCATTATCCTATCAATGATGTCGCATGCTCCCCTAAAGAGGGGGAATCATTTGGGGTTTACATACTACATAACGATTTCTACACCAATTCAATTAATTCGGTTTCCACCCTTGGCATTATGGGTTACATACATCGAGTGGGTTCAAACCAGTCTACAAACCCCACACATAGTGGATTTTATAGGACATGGTTGTCCTTAGAATTTTGGGAAACAATTAAAGGTTGGAGGATATAGTGGAATTCCTCCCCATACATCTTCTAAAGTGTTAGATCACCCAAAAAACCCAGGCAATATAGATATCTCTTCATACATGTTTAGGGAAGCATTTAATGGTTGGAGGATACAACATAATTCCTCCCTATACTTTTTAGCCTATGGCGTAAGATCACCCAAAAAACCCCTACAGTATATGACATCCTTCGACACTCTTTCTCATCATGGATCAGGTGCACATGTTCCATTTTTCATTTGTGTATTTTACATTTACATGCTTTTACATACATATACATGTGTCTTTTACACTTGTTTTTGACATATATACATGTGTATTTGACTACTTGATCATCTTATCCTTGAAGGTACAGTTGTATGAGAAGTAAGAAGTCAACAACATCAATAAAAAACAGTAACAATGGCATCGACAACAACAATATTTTGCGACAACACACACCATACTAACATGCAGGTACATCACACACATCAACAACTACACGTGTTTCCACCCTAGGTTCACTCTCATCACTTTTTACTCTTTTACATCTTTAGTTTCCATGCTCCATCTTATTTTTCCACTCCATGCTTTTTATAGTCCTTCAAAACGTTTTCTACATCACTCTATATGGACATAAGGTACATATCTATATTAATTTTATATTACCGAGCCTTCTGCTCACCAATATAAAGTGGGAGAAAATGTAGATAATAAATCACAAACTTTGGGTATTATTTAGTCCCAGTCTCATAATATTATTCATATGGTTTTGAGTGAAGAAAGTACTAATTAACCTCCGTCTTTTGGCCATTTTACTTTTCTTTTCGTTGTCATTCGTTACCTTCAACACATACATGCCCAATCTATTTTTTTGTTCTATGTTACTCTACACCTTACTAGGGTACCCAGGCTAGTACTAGGGTGCATTAGTCCCATTCGGGGTGCCATGATATTTTTCCCACTTTACTTCCATCTTTTGGGAACTTTCTAGGCATTTAACCTTCCTATATTTTTGGTGGTCGGCCTTTTCAGGGTTAATTATGAAATTAGATCAATAGAACCACAAAAATATAAAGTTATGAAACCATAATGAGGGACCAAACACTAGTCACTACTATCATCCACCTAGAGTTACATCCATCTAAGCCATATAGTGCTCATTTGCATCCATCTGGCTCCATCACAAGGGACAAGGATGGTTCATCTACATCGCACATCATATGAGGGAAGTTGATTCTACTCCATCCACCATTTATTACATTTTCTACACATAGTTATAGCTCTATACTTCACAAAGTGTGACTAGACACAAGAGCACTTAAGGAATGATTCACACACATACTAATAACTACATTTGGGTCTGAAATGTAGTGCATTGCTCAGTTAGTAAGTCCACCATTGTGGCCATTGAGGACAACCTGACCCCATCATTTACATTTTTATTTTGTAAGGGTTTGATACTTGTTTTGGGATTTTGTAGGTCTATTCTTCATCCTTGATCATCAGAGACATCCGACGCAATGCAAATAATTACACATGACAAACAATGAGGGCTTTACATCATCTCATGACCCTGTAAATTTGGTTTCTAGACCTCTTATATAGACCAAGGCTCCCAAAACTCATACTAGGGTGCCCACATGCACCCTGATCCTCTCCTAGGTGCCCCTATCCACTCAGAAAGCTTAGATTTATGTCTTATGGAGTTCATGTATTGTCACATCTACATTCTGTTCATCTAGTTCCTCCTGCGACACAGTCCCAAACAACCTTTCGAACCAACTAAGGTCCTTCTAACCTACTTGTTAATTAGAGTTTCACATTTTTATTTAATTAGTTTCTTGAGTCACTTTCCTTATTTAGTTTAGCTTTCATTTACTATTTTACTCCTTAGATTAACTATATACAAATATAAATTTTAGTTAATCATATGGGTGATGATCACGAAAAATAATGTATTCGATGCCTTCATGTAAGAATTTAACACAATGATGTATCTTGTAGAGGCAATTACTTGTATGGAGTGAAGCCATGGTTTACCAAGTAAATAATTATATGAGACCAGAAATTCATTAATGAAAAATATAGTGTTAAGAGTCTTGGGCCTTACAGTAATAGGGAGAGTGATGTGACCTACACATGAATGAATAGAACCATCATATGCATGAAGTGAAAGACATGATGGACTAACATTAGTGGTAGAAAGACCTATTTTTAAGGAATGACATAGGACATAGGATGAGCTCAGATCCATTGTTAATTAAAGTGCGCTTGATACCAAAATTATAAATTTAAATTATGATATGCAATGTTGTGTCATTTTCGAAGATATTAAGATTAGTATTAGGATTAGTAGGGAAAGAAATAAGTTTGGAAAATGCATCTACAAATGTTTGGTATACTGAGTTAGGATACATATCATCACGAATGTGAGTAGTAATTAGAAGATGTTGGACTCTACGTTATAAATAGAGATTGGAAAGAAAAAATTCATTAATTTAGATACTCATGATGACAAGATTATGGAATGAAAATACAAAGAAAAGAAAAGAATGGAGATCTTAAGAGCGTGATGATCGAGTTCGGGTTCACCAAAATGATTATGCTAAAATGGAATTTTTCTAGCCTAGTCTAATGCAAGTTTGCAGTAAATAAATGAGTAATGAAATAACTAAAATACACCCAAGCAATCTAAGCAATGAGATATGAAACCCCAATGTGCAAAGAGGGTTAGGAAAGCCTTATTTGATTCTTCGATGTCATGGGAATATGTCACAATGGAGATTGAATGAACAAGAGGAGGAAACTGTTGCACACGAGCCCGAGAAAACACATATCTGAGTTATTTTGCTGGACTGGGATGCCAGGAAAAGGGATTGGGGCACCCACGTATGTAGTTTGGGCTCCCTGGCCTATATGGGAGGTCCGGAAGCCAATTTTATAGGATTGTCAGATGATGTGAAGCCTTTTCTACTTGTCGCGTGTATTTCACACCTATTTTGTTGATGTCTTCGTAAACTTGTGATGAAGAATCACTTGAAATACCCCAAATAAAGCATAAAAATCATAAAAAAAAAAATGCATATGAAGGGGTCAAACTATCCTCAACCGCCACAATGGTGGACTTATCATTGAACGCTACACTACATCTTAGACCCAATGTAGTTTTGTGTGTGTGTGTAAAATTGTGCCTTAGGTGCTCTTGTGTGTGTCGTACTTTGTGAGTAGCGAGCACTAACTAGATGTAGAATGTAAATAATGTGTGCATGAAATAGAATAAACTCCCCTCCTATGAAGTGTGATGCAGAAAACCAACCTTTGTCCCTTTTGATGGAGCTAGATGGATGAAAATGGAGTAATAGAAGCCTTGATGGATAAAAAATTAGGTGGTGATAGTAAGTTCTTAGTGATTTGTGCTTGGTCCCTTATTATGATTGCATAACTTTATATTTATATGGTTCTTTCACTTGAATTTCGTATTTAACCCCGAGAAGAGGCCAACTACCAAAAATATAAGATGTTTAAATGGCTAGAAAGGACCCAAAAAGTGAGAGTAAAGTGTAAAGAGGACAAGGGTACCCAAATGGGATGGGAGCACATGACACTATTGTCCTCGTTGGGCACTCCTATTTAGAAAAGACAAAATTGAAGTATAAAAAGATACAAACTGGGCCAATAGAGGTGCAATACCAAAAGTAACAACTGAAAGTAATGAAAGATGGCCAAAGACATGGGTTGATTATTAATTTTTACTTAGGAACCATGTAAATAGTAGTATGTAATCAATACTAGATTATTACCCAAAGTGCATGATTTTGTGTCTACACTGGGTGAGGAATAGGATGTAGAATTTTTATGTATTTTTATACCTTGTTCTAGAGTTATGTATTTTAGACAAGTTGGGAGGATATTCAAAATGATGATGAACATACATTTAAACCTGCCAATTTCTTTTACTTAAAAATCTTACTGAATTTAATAACATAGGAATTATTATAATACATTTGAATGACAATGACCATACATTTAAACCTGCCAATTTTGTTTACTTAAAAATCATACCCAGTTTACATATATAGGAATGATTATAATACATTTGATAAATGATTTTCTTACTTTTTTCAAACATTTCACATGCCTGCAGTAGCTTTTTCATTTGGAAAAATATAATACATCTAGAAAAAAATCATGTTTTTTAACCATGTTCCACATCATGAAGCTTCTTCCTTATATGTGTATATTAGGGGAGGCATAACTACATCATTAGAAATAGTTTTTATTTTAATTTGGGTATAAATACCTTGTTCAAAACTCTGTGATTTTCACAAGCTGGGAGGAATTTTTTATAAATTATAATGAGTCTGGCATTAAATTTTCCAAATATTCTTTCGAAAAGCTATGAGGATTATTAAACAACCAATATAGTTCAGAAAGAGGCAGTTTTCCTTAATTGTCATTAGAAAATTGAGGTATTTTCTCACATAGGGAGACATTTCTCTTAAGATCTACTATATGAAAGAGGAAGGGGAAAGTTTCTCTAAACTAGAAAAGACAAAAGATGATAATTATTCTTTGACATGTACATGGAAAGAAAACTCTACCACCACTAGTAGAAGACAACAAATAAAGATTCTAAACTAGTTGGAAAGAAGAATCCTTTAGCAAAAGAGGATCCTATGTTTAATACGCCATCTCAGCTAGAAAAATGCAATTTAAATGATATCACACCTAATCTTTGAAGCGTAGAGATACAACGATAAAAAGGTGAATAGTACCGATGATATGGTCAACCAGATGCACTACTTATATTCAAGGTAGTAAAATAATGTAGGATCATCACACTAAAGGCATCACATTTGGTAATTTTGTGTAAGGGGTGTGTTAGGCCTTAGAGTTCTTGTTAGGTGTCTTATAACTCCTCCATGGTCTTTATAAGACATTCTTGTGTGTTAGATGGGACATTTTGAGTTTCCTTCCAAAAAGAGACTATTTGAAATTTGAATTTGAAAATGTATAGTTTAAGAGGTTTAATGTTGAAAACAAACCATTATTGGTTGTAAGAGGTCATTCAAGACCTTAAAAGAGGTAAGTTAAGTGTAATCAATATTTGTAAGAGGGCTCATGAGTTAACCAAGCCCTTAACCATAGTGATTTGAGAGAAAGGTTAGTGAAACCACCTTGAGTTAAGCATATAAGAGGTGAAATTTGAATAAAGAAGTTAGTTATGATATGAGAAGAAGGATTTTGGAGTGGAGTACATGTGGAATATCCTAGGATGGCTCAAGAAGTTTATAGGAATGGTTGCAAAATGAATAAAAATTAGATTTCCTTCATTATCCCTCCATGGTGTGTATGTCTCTTAATTTTTATTGATTGAAGATTATGCTTTCTATGTTATCTTGTATTTGATTCCAAATGTATTACATAGAATGCATGATGATTTAAGTATGCATGTGAGTTCAAATTCATGAATGTTGTTTTGGTGAAGGTTGGTTGAGTAACTTGACTTGCACAATGATTATGACAGTCTGCAGGTTATTTTGAAGGGTTTATTATCCATGTTTCATGATTTATGGGATATTTCAAGACGTGAGGAAGAGGAATAAGTTTGTAATAAATCTCTTAGATGTTTTTCATGCTTTTTCATTGCTAGAAAAAGAATAAATGAATATTATGTGCAAACGACTTGTGCTTGGGTTATGAGACAGAGCTAGACTTAGTCAAGAGGAAAGGGAGTATATTTTAAGTTTTAACCATAAAAAACAAGTGATATTTGGATGGAATTTTTGTCTATGCAATATTAACGTGGTTTCCAAGTTTTGTGCTATTTGAAAGAGGTTTTATGAGTTAAAAAGTAAAAACACGTTCACTTTAATTATAATACCATGTTTCAAAGGTTTAGTTATGATTTCAAGCCTTTAGTCATGAAAGTATTCTTTACAACAAATGTTGATGGACAAGTAAAATGGAATGGAGCATGTTTAATTCAAAGAGAGGTTATAGAGTTCATAAATAAGAATAATATCATATAAAATAGTGAAGTTCAAGGGCTAGAAGGAACCAAGTATGAGAGCAAATAGTGAGTACCAAGTTGACTGTGGCATCTCAAATTAGAGAAATTTAATAGTGAAATTATTTTTGATATCCCTGAGGATATTGTAGTATAAAAGGAAACCTAATGTGAATCAAAATGTTGGAAAACCATAGGAGGTATTTAAAACTCTTTATCTTTATTTGAATTGTGCTACATGCTTAGATTGGTCTAGAAAGAGGTCTAGAGTGTTAACCATTGTTCAAGAAGGATTCAACTATGAATGAGGTTGTAAAAGCACCATTAACGGTTATGAATAGAAATATAATAATTATATTGAAGCATATTAAAGCCTGAACTCATGCATTATTCAAAAACTCAATTAGGGAAGTCATTGGTGATGATTAATTCTCTTAATACAAGAACCATAAGTCAAGTACCTATTAAGGAGAACTAATAAATCTTTAAAATGATGATCGCTAGTTCTACTAATATAAATAAAGAGTTAGGAAAGTGATAGAGTCTTAGCATGGAAGGTATTCATTCCAATAAGAGTAGGGTAGTTAAGAAACAGTGACACGGTCTTATGAAGGACAAAATGAGAGTATAAAACAATGGAAACAAAAATTGAGGTAAAGTATGGTGAGTGAAATGTATGGAAGGGGGTTTGATGAATATATAATATGGTGAAGAGACCTAAAGGAAACCAGTAAAAGAGTGGAACAATGTAAGTGGGTTATAACTACATTGAACAAACAAAGAAGAACATGAAGCTAGTTTAGAGATTCAAAAGGAAGGATGAGGTTATGATGAATAATTAAAAGGGAAAGGAGGATAAGGAGAGGTAAGATCATGATTATTGTGTTGATAAGAAGTTAAGTAATTTCAAAAGTCAAAGGAAGAAGATAAAAACATGGTATTGAAGACTTAGAAGGCTTATGAACAAGATAAGCTCTAAGGACCAAAATTATCATATCTAACAAAATGAAGGATAATGAATTCATGGAACCTTAAAATTTCCTTAAACAAGTTTTAAATAGGTTTGGAAATGATTTGAAGAGGTTAAAGATGGTATAAACTCACAAAACTATAACAAGCTATTTGAAACCCTAGTAGGCTTAAATTGACTAGCAAGAAAGAGTGAATGCATGAGCTAGGAAAAATATAAAAAGAGTTCAAATTTGAAAAAATTAATGGACTCTTAAGGCCCAAATCAGTACTTGGAAGAATATAAAACTTTTTCTGAAAGTCTATCAATTGTTCAGAGCACTAAGATTCGTCCTATATGAGGGCTAATTGCAAGATTTGAGAAAAAATGGTATTTGGAGGATTAAAAAAATTGGTGAAGGGTGAAGCTCTAAAATATTGTAGTAGTATTAATGGCCTTAATGGTTATCTAAATACCTTACCAGTAAATTTTAACTCTTTTTTTTGTGTTTTTTACACGAATATTTATCTTAAAGGAGGGTTAAAAGTCTAGTTGAAGGTCAAAGAGAAAAGTAAAGAAAATTGAAGGTTTGATATTTTGTAAAGTGCATGGTCATGTTGAATTGATCTATCTAAGCATGTTTGAATTGAATTTAACTCTAAGTACCTTGTTTTATTACATTCTTGGTGTTTGAGAAAGTTTAGGCCATTTAAGAAATAAGTTCTTACATAGTGAAAGATGATGTTCTTATGTAAGTTGAGTTTATTTATCGATCCTCTCTGCATCATTTTGTATCAGAGTGGGAATAATAGAGAGAATCGGTATTTGAAAAAGTTTGGTGCAAAATATATAGCCTTGTTTCACAAGATTATCTCTAAAGGAAGGAATAAAGCCATGAAGACAAAAGGTATAAGGAAAGGGTGAGGAATGGAGAAGGAAATATCAGGGTTGAGGAGTTAGTTATAGAGGTTGGATGCCTTGGAAATAATTTGGTTGCAGTTAAGAAGTCAAGTAAGAATTAAACTAGATGGATGGAGTTTGAAAAAGAGAGTGAAGTGGCCAATCAAGTCACTTGTGAAGAATGCAAGAAGACAAAAGAAGCATGCTAGAAGTAAAGGAAACAAAGAAGTGAGAGCCTATGTAGGCTTAAGGAAGAGAGAGTTTCCATGTGAGCAACATTAGGAAGAGGAAGAGAAGAGAGTTCTCATTATGGAGAACATAGTGTTAGATGAATACGAATGGAGGAGAAAACAAGTGTAAAAAGAAACACTTAATGAAAAAGGGTGGATAAGGAGTAAATTTTCCAAAAGAGATATACTTATGGAGACAATGTGGTATCTATTTTTATCAAGTAATGTTGTGTTTGCATGTTTGTATACAATTTTGAAATTTTTTGTGAATAATATTAAGAAGAAGACAATGAAAATTGTAATAAAATAGAATATAAGATATTCTTTTGAGTCAAATGCGTATGATGGAAGAAAAAGAGTATGTCATAAAATTTTATGAGGAAAATAATGAGGTCCTCCAACATGCTAATGAAGATGGAAAAGAATATATAAATTTCTATGATTTAGAAATAATTCAAGAGAGAGAAGACAAGAAATAAAGAAAAAAAAAGATGGATGGCCAAAATGAAAATGAAAGAGATGATCACAAAGATGGTCTATAATCATGTATCGAAGATCAAAATTATGAATTCCTTCATGAATATGTTAGTGAATTTTTTTGATATACAAGAATGCACAATGAAAAGAGAAGATGATTATTCAAAATCTAAATTCCAACATGGATATATCATGCCTAAATGGATCAAAAAGTCAGTTTTTTTAACAAGAGATAAAATACAAGGAAGAGGCTAATAATGTTATGACATGCAATCGAAAAAAGAGAGAAATGATAGGAAAATATAATATTTCATTTTAAGACAATCCTGCAATGAAGATGACCAGGAATAAGACATGAAGAAAGAGTTTCTAAGAACAAACTATCCTATGAATTAAGGAGGAATGTTGAAACTACAGGTGTGTACTAACATAAAGGGTTGATGAATCAAGTATTGAAGGTGAAAGAAAAGAGAGAAGAGTAGGAAGCCTAACAAAATCTTGGGAAGAGAAGAAAAAAAGAAATGAGCAAGGTAAACAAATTGTTTTGAATACATTGAATGAAAGGACATGAAATAAGACCTTGAAAATGATAATAAGTTTATTTTGAACACTAAAGCATCTTTGTGAGGAACATGTGAACGATATTCAAGAAGAGAGAAGTTAGAAAAATGAGAGAAGATGAAGATAAAGTGAAGAAAGAGGAAATGGGAGTTGATTCTAGTGACCTAACATGTGATTTCAAAGGAGAAAGAGATCTATTGTGTTTTAAATTTTATGAAGCAAGTGAAGAGGAGAGTGAACTCTTTTTTATGAGGAAATGAAAAAGATTGATCTATTTATGGAAAGTACAGTTAAAATATACTAAGGGAATGCATTTACAAGTAAGAAAATGAAGAAGAAATGCAAGATAAACCATTGAAAAACTTAAAAAATAAGAAATATAATGAAGATGAAGGAAAAATAAAGGTTTAAGAGAAATCACATGAGGGAAAACATGAAGAAAATCAGTCAAAACTAGCAGGGTTAAGATAGGATAATAACAAGTTTCATGAAGAATACAAGGAATGGAAGAAGGAAGATCAAAATGGGACAAGTTTGTCTCATCTTTTTATATCTAATGTTTCTCCTAGTTGTGTTTGTTCAGGAAAAAGTCAAAGAATGAAACAATACTATGTAAAAAGACAATAAAAATAAGAAAAAGTACATCTATGTTATGAAGGACAAGATAATGAAGAAAATGAGTAAGATTTGAAGCCAAATGAAGACATGAAAGGAAAATTCAAAGCAAGAAGAGGAAATTCAAGAAAGGAAAAGAGTAAGAGAGTTGAAGATGAGTGCAAACAAGGCAAGTATGAAGACCATTCCAAGGAAAAAGAGATTGGAAGAAGAGAAAGAATATGAAAACCTCCATCACGGGGGTTTAATTTTTTTATTACTAGGGGAGTATGATGCGGGAACATCATTATAAAGGCATAAAATTTTATAATTTTATGTAAGGGGTGTGTTATTACTTAGAGGTATTTTTAGGTTCATTATACCTCCTCCATGGTATTTACAAGACCTTCTTTTATGTTAGATGGGATGTTTTGTGTTTCCCTAAAAATGAGACTATTTTAAATTTGAATTTGAAAAGGTCTATCTCAAGAGGTTAAATGTTGAAAATAAGCCATTATTGGTTGTAAGAGGTCATTTAATACCTTAAAAGAGTTAAGTGTAATCAATATTTGTAAGAGGGCTCATGAGTTAACCAAACCCTTAACCATAGTGAGTTTAGAGAAAGGTTAGTGAAGCCACCTTGAGTTAAGCATATAAGAGGTGAAATTTGAATAAAGAAGTTATTTATGATATGAGAAGAAGGATTTTGGAGTGGATTACGTATGGAATAACCCGTGATGGATTAAGGAGTTTGTAGGAATGGTTTAAAGATGAATAAAAATAAATTTTCCTTCATAATCCCTCCATGGTGTGTGTGTCTCTTAATTTTTCTTGGTTGATGATTGTGCTTTCTATGTTATCTTGTATTTGATTCTAAATGTATTACATGTAATGCATTATGATTTGAGTATGCATGTGAGTTTAGAGTCATGAATGTTGTTTGGGTGAAGTTTGGTTGAGTAACTTGACTTGCACAATGCTTATGACAACTTGTAGGTTAGTTTGAATGGTTTTTACCCACATTTCATGATTTATGGACATTTTAAAGACTTGAGGAAGATGAATAAGTTTGTAATAGATCTCTTACATGATTTTAATGCATTCTAACAGTTGGAAAAATAAGAAATGAATATTCGGTTCAAACTTTGTGCTCTCGGGTTCTAGGACAGAGCTAGGGCCTAGTCAAGAGGAAAGGGAGTATATTTTATGTTTTAACTATAAAAAATAAGTGAAATTTGGAGGGAAGGTTAGTCTATTCAAGATTAAGGTGGTTGCAAAGTATTTTTCTATTTGAAAGAGGTTTGTTGAGTTAAGAGCCATAAGTCAAGAGCCTATTAAGGAGATCCAAGTTATGAAAGTTATGAGTTCAACTCATAAGTCAACTTGATAAACTCATAAGTCAACTTTCAAATAGAAAAATGTGAAACTCATAACTTATAACTTGAACTCATAATTCAAGAGCCTATTAAGGAGAGCCAAGAAATATATAAAATGTGATGATATAGATAACTACTGATGAAAAAAGAGTGAGGCAAGTGATATAGTCTTAGCATGGAAGGTATTCATTCCATTAAGAGTAGGGTAGTTAAGAAATAGTGACACAATCCTAGGAAGGACATGGTGAGAGTAAGAAAATAGTGTAAAGGACGTGTGAGGAAGAGTATGGTGAGTGAAAATGATGGAGGGTATTTAATGAATCTATAATATGGTGAATATACCCTAAAGGAAATTAGGAAAAGAGTGGAACAATGTAAGTGGGTTATAACTACCTTGAACAAACAAAGAAGAACAAGAAGCTAGTTTAGAGACTCAAAAGAAAGGATGAGGTTGTGATAAAATAGTTAAAGGGAAATGAGGATAAGGAGAGGTAATTTCATGATTATGGTGTTGAGAAGAAGTTAAATAATGTCAGAAGTCAAAGGAAGAAGATAAGGACAAGGTATTGAAGACTAAGAAGGCTTATGAGAAAGATAAACTTTAAGGACCAAAATTAGCAAATCTAACAAAACGGAGGATAAAAAGTCATGGGACCTAGAAATGGCCTTAAAAAGTTTGAAATTGGTATGGAAAGTATTTTCATAGGTTAAATATGGTATAAAATAACAAAACCATAACAAGCTATTTGAAACCCTAGTAGGCCTAAATAGACAAGGCAAGAAAGAGTGAATGTGTAAGCTGGGAAAACTAGATAAAGATTTCAAAATTAAAAATTCTTATGGATTTGTATGGCCCAAATGGGTACTTGGAAAAATATATAAATTTGTTTAAAATTCTATCAATTGTTTTGAGACGTAAGATTTGTCCTATAGGAGGGATAATTGTATGATTTGAGCAAAAATGGTAATTAGAGGATAAAAACAAATTGGTGAAGGGTGAATCTTTGAAACTTTGTATTCATATTAATAGTGTTAATTGGTATCTAAATACCTTACCAGTAAGGTTTAAATATTTTATTTGTGTGTTTTACACCAATATTTTACTAAAAGGAGGGCTACAAGCCTAGTTGAAGGTCAAAGAGGAAAGTAAATAAAATTGAAGGTTTGATATTTTGTAAAGTGCATGGTCATGTTGAATTGATGTATCTAAGCATGTTTAAAGTGAATCTAACTTTGAGTACCTTGTTTTAGTAAATTCTTGGTGTTTGAGAAAGTTTAGGCATTTTAAGCAACAATTTCTTGCATACTGAAAAATGACTACTATTGTTCTTATGGAAGTTGAGTTTTTTTATTGATCCTCTTTGCATCATAAAATCTAAAGACCTACCAACCATGGACATCTAGAAGTTATGACCCATATGTTGATGTTAAAATTAGAAAGTACAAATAAATCAACAAATATTTTGAGAAGAACAAATCTATAACCAAAGTAAAATTTTCATGTTTTTAAGGAGATGAAACAATCATCTGTATTGGAAGTGAAAATGAAGGGAAAATATCTTGTAAAAGAGTAATTTATTCAACATTTATTTTTTGGTCTCAACCCACTATGATTTTTCCTAACATGCCAATGCTACAGGTTGAAAGGAAAAAAACCTAGTCAAATTTGAAAGTTTAGCTTATGCTAGTAGTTTAGATGGCGAGACAAGCAGATAACATGGCATCTTGATTCAGTTGTAGTAAAAAAGGACGGGGTTATAAATATTCTAGATACATCTTTGATGTTATTCAATATAAGAGAAAAAATATGAACAACAGACGAGAAAAACCTAGGTAAGGAAATGTACCTTTCTCATCCGCTAAGTCACACTGGAATCATTTGGCACCCTACAAACCTTTGTTCAAAACCCATTTTTCCTCTAGTACATGAACATCCAAAAACATGACCATTATGTCATTTTAAAAATTGGTGACCTCCTGCACGCAATAGAAATATATGTGAGATATAAAATAGATCCTCTATTCATATCCTTTTGTAGGTATTTTTGTCATAAATATTTGTTAAGTTTCCACCACAACATCGTTGATAGGACATAAAACATGATTGCTCTAGTTTCCAAGCAAAGTAGGAGCAATAAAAGTAATAGAGGCCAAAGCATTTTCTATAGTGACAAACAACATCTCAATCTAGTGAGCCATTAAAACTTAAAGAATATGAATAGGCCTTTGATTAATCAAAAAATCCATTTCCCATATGGTCTCACCACTTCTAAGAGAAAAACCCTAACCATTTCAATGCACATTGTGGCAGGATTAGTAGGCAATAAAGGAACTATCGACTGAATTATTAAAGATAAAAAATTAAAAATGGGGAAAGTGAAAAATGAAACTAAAAAAATGTAAATTAGAGACGAAACTAAAATCTTGTCTCAAAATGACCCCTTTATAGTAGTGACACCTCTTTGTCCTTAACCAACTAGCTTTCCAATGCTCCTTAAATAGATTATATTGTACATGATAGGCTAGGGTTTTTGTGTTTAATGGTTATAAGACACTAATTCTTCACCTCCATGGTTCATTCCTCATTCCATCACATTGAACTAACATCTAATAATTCCTTCCTCAAGTATCTCACCTTGTTTTCTATTGTTAAGATACTTCACCTACCCCTCAAATGCCCTTCACCTAGATTGTGACAGAGTAGTATTTTGAACTTCCCTAGATAAGAATCTATAAAGGCTCTTCATTTTATCCTCATGATTTAACCATCATGAAAATTTCTCTCAAAATTTATACCATTTATTCTTTATCATATTGATAATCAAGACACTTATTAGCAATAATAGCATAAGATCATCCCAAATTTCATATATAGGATTATGTTGTTGTCTTCTCCTCAACCAATTATGACTGTCATGCACCCAAGTTTATACTAAATCTATTTCAGCTCCACAAAACTCTTCAAACCCCTACAACAATGAGGTATGTTAATACATAATTTTCTCAGTTAGCGAATTAATTACTTAATTTCCAAATTAGTCTTCCTGTAATCACACACTCATCTATCACCCTTCTCATGTTATTAATTTATCCAACATCAGTTTTGACACACTTAAATGAACTCCCTAAAGCATTTTTATAAATTTTTAAGACTTTAAAAACCCTTAATAATAGGGTATCTGGATTGTATATGTTTCTTGAATCTTATTACTCTACAAGCTTAATACAAGGACTCTCCAAGAATTTAAATATTACTATAACCTTGATGGCCTTCCCTCACTTCAATAACATTCATATGAAGCTATGGAAAAGGCTTATCTCTATGAAAAATTCACTCAAACCCCCAATAAAACATGGAGTTGCAAATTTGCATTTATTCCACAATCATTTGCACAAACACATATCATATCACACTTCTTAACACTCTAAAATCATATACTTTATAGAGTTAGTCTCTTTACAGAAGTTACCATGCAATAATTACCTGGAAACCTTCCTATCATTCTCTTATTCCTTGACTAAATTAACTTTAAGTTTTACATTAATGTTCCTTCATCATATTCCAAGGGGAAGATCACATTGATGGAGCCATGAGCAAGCTTAGGAAGTTTGTAAGTGCTTAAAAGATAATGAAACTCATATTTACCTCTTTAAAAGTTTAAAATTTTATGATGAAAATGGTGATCTTACCTCTTTATATGTTTTGTTAATATTTGGAGTATGTAGATTTAGTTATGATTTGTATAAAGAGAAGATGATTTTTAAAGGAATACTTTGAGGGTTTGAAGAAGAATTCTGAACTAAGACTCAAAAAATTGAATGTCTAGAAATAAAAAGGAAAGAGGTTTATTGTGTTTTTGTTGAGAGTCATAAAGGAATTAGAATTGTTTGTTCGCATCTTCATACTATTTGAAAGTTTTTCAAAAATTAAATATAAATTACATAGTTGAATAGACATTCATTATGTGTATTCAATCTTAAAAGGAATACTCTTAAGTGTAAAGGGATTTTGTAGATTTATAGGGTACCTCAAAATTTTAAAAAAAAAAATTGTAATGCTTATATGGTAAAAAGTTAACCCTAGATCATGGTTTCAAGATGGAAAAGGTAAAAAATAAAAAGGCCACTCATCAATCTTACACAGAAGGTTGGGATAGTGAATTTTAAGTAGAGATGAATGAAAGTTTCACATGGTCAGAGGACACCACCTATTATTTTCATTTAGTAGTCATTTCATACTGATCTAATTTTATAGTTTCAATATTGGTCAATTCACATAGGTCCAGTTATACATTTCCTCTTTGGATGGTGTTTTGTGTCCATTTACACTAATCCGTGTTCTGTGATATTTTTGGAATTTCAGTATTTGGAAACCTTAACCTACCATGCTATATTTTAGTTTTTGTATATAAGTGTAATTGAGAGAGTTTTCTAGCATTTTCAGTGTGTGATTTAACTTTTGGGGATGAAAATCCTTCTTATTCGGGATGCGTGATCTAGAGGTCATTTTGGGCATCAAAAGTTCCCATGATCTACCTAAAATATTACAGTATGAAATATCATTCCAAGATATTAATGCCTATTCCAATGCATGAATCACACACTATATACTCAAGTTGTCGCTAGCTCAACAATTTAGGGAAGATTCTATGGGGCTTCCCTCGAATAGGCCAATTGAGCATGTGATACAATTTTAAAATTATAGTCTCTTTCTAGACTCAGGATTCTACAAGAAGTTCATATAGGATGCCTACAAAAATAAACAACAGTTGTAGTCTTTGTTTGAGAAAACACACACTTTAGGGGTGGTTGGTCACTCTAGTGTGACAAAGACTATTGGGCACTTACACAGGTATGTTTATTGAAAATACATGCAAATAGTAGTTGTTAACTTTATCAAGGATTTTTTTATATATAGTATAAGAAATCATATTAAAGGATATTTGGGGTTATATATGTCATTATCATTTCCTTCCCACTCATGGGTAAGATTCTCCATAGATTTTATGAGTAGTTTTCTTACTTCAAAAAATGGTATAAGTATATCTTTATGGTAGCAGACTGGTTTGGTAATGAGTGTATTAACATTCCTTTTGAGAATATTAGTAATTCATTGGAGTTTTTGTTGCTAATGTGTGGGTTCATTTTGGTTTTCCTAATTCTATTATTTCAGATAGGGACTCCCACTTCATTGGTAATTTTTGTCTACATTGTGGTAGAATATGGATACTAAGAGGTCTACCATGTTTGATCCACAACAAGATGAGTAGATAGAAGTGGTAAAGCCGTACATTGGTAAAGCTCTTAAGAGGGTAAAACATGAAACATCCTAATAATTGGGAAGAGAATTTTTATATATCCAACATTTTTATAACAGGGTAATTCACGCTTCTACTAGTAAGACTCCTTTTGAGACATGTTTTCGCTATTTGCCTAAGAGTGTGATCATGGGATATTTTTTAGTGTCAAAAGTTCCCTAAATTTCCCTAAAACATTCTAGTACAATAGATCCTTTAGATAGATTTCCAAAAACTGTAAGAAAGTAAATAACGAACACTCTGAGATCAAGTTATGTCCGGTCAAATTTCAGTCAACAAGGAAGTCAACTTTGGTCAACATGTCAACAAGTGGACCAATGACAAGGTGACATGTGGAAATTGGTGACAAGAAAAAATTGATGGTCTTTTAATTTTTTAAAATACATTCCATGGTATAGAGATTTTTGCAATTTTTGATGCATTTTGAACGGACCAAATCTGAGTTCGTATGCGAAAGATATGCATAGTCAAAGTTGTGGTCAAATGATGACGTGGCACACTCTGACGTGGACAAATGACATATTATGGGCGTGACACTTGGCAGGTTTTTAGTGGCTTTAGATTTAAAATAATAATAATAATATTTTATTTAATCCATTCCACGGGAATAAGCCCAATCCCATGAGATAAGGAGGATTTTGTGAACAAAAACTATTTAAAGGCTTATCCTATCCCTTTCCCACCAAATGTGGGGTCAGTGGCTAAATTGGGTGCCTAAACCTATGGAAGGGGGATTTGAACCCAAAACCACATCTAAAAATATGAGAGGCCTTACCAACCTACCACCCTCTTGTAAGTGGTATAAAAAAGCTCACTTGTATTTGTAATGGACAAGTGTCAAGTCTGTGTCAAGGAATAAGGAGGTAGTTTTGGAAAAGTACAGTTTTGGGGTACTTCTGCTCACTTCCAGATCTTGAGTTATATATGAAATTTTCTCATAATTTGATACGATCGCAATGGTATGATCATTTATTTAATTTGGAACTTTTGTGATAGATTTATTTTCTGTTAAAGTCACACGAAGGTGTAGAACCAAAGGGAGACACTACTGCAAGTGGATCAGGAAGGTGAAGGACATAGGTTGAGCTCCATTAACGTCCTTCAAAGGTCGAAACATAGTTTTGAAGGTTTTGATTCATTATTGGTTAATGTAAAGGTTATTGTATTTACATTTTTTAACATTATTAATGGATCGGTTCACCACGAACTCGGGGACATAGGAATTCTGAACCCCGTAAACAATCTGGTGTTGTGTTCTAATTTTTATTTTAATTTTGATATTTACAAGTAATTTAAACTCATAATATGAATATGGATGAAACTATAATGAGTAACTGATAAAATTGGGAAATCAATTAAATATGAAACAATAAATCCGGGCTTTGATCAAACAGTGAAATTTTGACTAAATTGTAAACTTAATTTCAGTTTGAAAATAGTCCTAAATCGGTATTTGATCAATTTTTGGAGTTTAAAAGACTTTAAGTTAATTAAAAAATAACAATCCTTAAAAACATTTAAAAGTGGAAAAAATAAAACACCCATTTTTGGATCAAGTTTGGTATCTAGAGCAGGTGATCGTGCTTCCAACTTGCTAATCTCCAAAGCAAGTTTGGTATTAGAGAAGTTAGATTACCGGATTAGCTTCTAATTGTATTTGAAAATTTAGATTTAGTTTCAGTATTGATTTCAGTTTTCAGTGTGCAGACATTTTGGGGCTTGTTAATATTCTTTTGCAGTGTGCAATTTTGGAAGTACAAGTTGTGTTTGCAAGAACAGGGAATCATGGGCAAGTCATCCAAATAGGAGTAACTGGATGAGCTTGAAGCCATAAACCACCAACTCCAGGAAGAAAACTCTTTCATGAGAGATAATTTTTATTCCTTGGAAGAGGAAATAGTGTGGTTAAAATCTGAGCCACAATCCTCTATAACCATGAAAGAGGAGTATGTCAATGAGATGCTTGCAGAGAGAAATAAGTATATGGTTTTTATTAAAGAGTTAAGAAGAAATATGGACCAAGGAAGCCCTATTGGCAAAGATAAAACAAAGTGAACACAAGAATTAAATGCCTTCCAAATAAGATGCAGTACTATGATAGAATGCACCGTAAGTTGTTCACATAAAAATTCTTCCTCTCATTCAGTTTCAGATATTCCTTTGGGTCGGTTTGAAAAACAAACTAAGAGAATTGGGTCTAAGCTAATGGTTAAGATGGGATATAATGGAAAAGGCCTTGGTAAAAATGGACAAGGTGATGCTAACCCAATACAGGTAGAGGATCAACCTCAATTTATAGGTTTGGGATATTCTAGTGGAAAAATGGAAATTGGAGAAAGTTCCAAAGAAGCCGAAGGAAGACAAGTTTTCAATAGCCAAGGATCTACGCCACTAGAATTGCAGGATTCCGCCATCAAGAGGAACAATGAAAGGTGTAAGAAAATAGGTAAACAAGGTAATGAAATTCCACCTCCTCCCACTTACACTAAAAATAACAATAAGGGGAAATTAAATCCTAATACTTCTAAAACTCTCTTTTAGTCTGAACAATATAGTTTTGGTAGATAAAATTATGTGTTTCCTTGCACGTTTTTAAAGGTTCTAATCATTCTGCAGCATATTGTTGGAAAAGAAAAACAATGGTTAAGAAGTTAATGCCTTTTAGCTTTGAAATATAGATACAAAATCTCTCAACAAACAAGAGATATATACTACACCTACTAATGAAAAATTTTCAAAACAAAGAGCATTACAATGCAAAAGGTATAAAAAGTGGAGTAAAAATTGAATGGTAGAGGATCCACACATGTAGATTCTTCTCAACGAATTCCTATATTACCGCCATGAGTGATCAAAAATCCGCCCCAAGTCAACACAAATGGATGAAGAAGATGTCTGCATATGATTCAGTACGAAATTCACAACGGGGTAATGCAAAGGAACATCATAATATGTGTCAAGTTGATCATGTATGATAACTGAAATCTCAGGTTTCTCAATCCACGAGTGAAGGTAAAGAAATCATGAGTAGCTCATGATCCTCATAAAGAGTCGAGAAAACAAAACTAGGAGCTCTTTCAATGTGTGATACTAATGAAGTAACTTCTAACAAAAAAATGCCATGGTGAAAATTCCACTTAATATGTTGAATAGGGGAAGCAATACTCTGTGAATTTCTATCAATACCTCTACCAGTGAAACACATAGAAAAAGCATGCGGAACCGAATGCAGTGTTATGCTTCTCAAAAGAGCTAGGTAGATGAGAAATAGGAGCTGATGTGGGATACACATAATATGTTACTGTAATATGCAAAAATGTATAATAATGTGCATTAACATGCCTAATAGGTGTAGGAGAGTCGAGTAGGATCGGACTTAGAAACTAATGAGATCAAGGTTAGTGGTTATAGGAGCAACAACTCTAAGTGGACAAGGAGTAGGGATATAAGAGTCCACAATATGAGTTTGATCTTTATGATAGAAAATTTTTTTTGTAAGGAGTGGATGAGGTCATATTTTCCGTGAATGAAAGCTTGTATAAGAAAATTTTACTTTTTGAGCGATCTATTTTCTTCCAAAAATTTTACTAGGTCCTCCGAATAGAAAAATTTTCATAAAAAGACATCTCATTACGAGACTACAAAGCAAAGATGTCAAGGTAATAATCCATGATAAATGTAATAAAACACTCAAAAAATAAACAACACTAAAAAATATAGGACATCGGGCTCTGCCGAAAATGCATCCGTGTGAGTACAACACCCCCAAATGTTGACATTTTATAAAGTTGTGATTTTTACAAATTAAATGAAACCAATGGAAAGAACACAAAAAATTATACACTTTTGATAAAATGACACTCAATTCTGAGTTACTGATCATAAGTTATGATAATTTTAGTTTTTGTCACTAAGGTCCATTTAAATTTAAAAAAACATTTTTGTTAAATTTTAGAAAAAAAATTATTTAATTTATGGTAAAAAATACCATTTCAGGAAACTTTCCATTTTTAGAAAAAACCTTCCATTTATGGAAACCTATCGTTTTTGGAAAAAAATTTAATTTTCAGAAATTTGAGCATTTGCCCAAAAATTGTCATTTTTGAAAAGTTTGCGTACAATCCTAGTTTTCACTTGTTGTTCCAAACTGCTTCATGTTAACAAAATATGAAAAAGAACCAAAATATTTTCCGCTTCTTTAGATAAAACCCAAAAATGGTTTAGCCCTTTGAAGAACAGAGGTGCAAATCGCACCAACAAATTCCGAACAGTGTTAAAGGCTTCTCCCACGTGCCACAACAATACTCCATCTACCCGAGATCCATGCAACTTGCATAAAAAAACATCTACCTAGAAAATAATTTTAAAAACCTAGAAAGCATTTTTGTAGAATCCTTCATAGCTACATGGAAAAATCGTACACAAAGCCGTACCCTTAATTGTCTATGCAAAAACCAAAATTCAAAACTTCTTGCCAATGGTAGTGGTTGACCTTACGGTTGATCTAAGGGTTTTGGCATCTCCTATATCCAAAGTGGTTTCATCCATTTCACACAAAAATGCAAGTTGCATAAATATATTAATAAATTTCATATATATATATATATAAACCCTCGATTCTGAAAAGAACACTTACAAATGGATGTCTACATCATCTACAACAATGATACCATGAAAAAAATGATAAGAATATTGTTCCAAGCCGTACGAGATCTTAGAAGATCATAACACACCACATTTGAAAAATTGAAACGAATTCATCATAATAACTGTTGGTGCAAAATTGCAACACCCTCCGAATGCTTGCAAATGAATTATTTAGGCAATCAATGTAATTTACTAACATGGGATTGTCTCAAGGTGTGGGACCCTTGTAGTTGAGAAAAACCTCTAGAGAAGGTTGGTTCCTTCTCTTGTCTTTGGCACTAAAATACTCCTAAGGAAATAAATGCAACTAACTACTCCTAATCTATTGATTCCAAGGGACCAAGGTGAGAGGAATGCATGAAATGTAAATCCTAAACTAAGGGAGGCGATAACACTAAAAAAAGACTAGAGAGATTCATAGTGAGTGAAAGTGGAGGAAAATGAGGTAGAGGGCAGCAGAAGTTCCAAAGTCCCAAAACACATTCAAACCTCCAATTTCATGGAGCAAAATGAATTTAAACCTTGTAAAGAAACATAGTATGCATAATATACCTGAAAATTATAATAGAAGGCAAGAAATGCAACACAAATCAATCTAGGGCAAGAGAAAGCCACAAAATACTAATTTTATTGCTTAAAATGATACAAAATCCATTATAATAAGGTACAAGGCAAAAATTCTTTACAAAATTCCCAAATCTAAGGCCGAACTCACAAAAGTGTTGGAACATTTTAGTAGAGTTCTTTAAATTTAGAATGTCTCCCCTACAAATAATGGGAAATTACCTATATATAGAAAGGAGCTACCAACCGAAAACCTTCATTAATTTCCTATAAGGAGGTATGGGAAACTATACCAATCCGCTTTCCAATGGTATTTTTATTGCACGGCAAACATGGGTGTCATACCTCATTAAACCAGTTGTTGAACTACCCTGTATGATGTTATTAATGCCCGGCCCATAGTTGATATTTCTTAATGACGCTGCCGAAAAGAACGAAAGGATCATCACTAACAAGGGAAGGAGTTGTCACATGACAAAAAAGGGAGGTTGACGCACGATAAGAGGGAATATTATCATGCGACAACGAAGGCAACATGGCAGGAAGGAGGCAGCGGATGATGCGGCGATAGCTCGGCGACAGACGCGTGAAAGCAAGGTGAAAAATGTGTAATAGGAAGATGGAATACGTGACAACAAGATGGTAGATGTGTGGCAACAAGGTTACAAACGTGAAATAGCAAGATTTGGTTGACACGTGACAGTAAGGTGATAGACGCGCGATAACAAGGAAGTTCCAAACCTTCACTAGACCAACTTTGACCGAGCTGACCAACTAGCTGCCTCGTAGATTATAACATATGGAGTCACCAAATCCTAGACCTATTAAATTTTTCATTTCATAGGGGCATAAAAATGGACAACAGTTTGGTGACTCATGGGGTAATTATATGTACCTAAAATTGTAGGGTACTACACCACCAGAACAACGTTACACGTGCCCCAATGATGATACAAGTCTCCTCGCAAGGTGCTCGGGATTCAAAAAATTCCTCCAAGTGTACATTAACATTTTGCATGCCCCGCTTAGCCTCTGTGTTCTTTGTTTTTCTCTCCCCCCCTTTCTTTTCTTTGTGTTTTAGTCTTCAGTGATGAAACCGCCACCTTGCCTGGGTGGCGGTCTCGTGACCGCCGCCTTGCCAGGCGGGCGGCGATCCTATAACCGCCACCCGCTTTAGGGTGGTGATCCTTCACGCATTTTCCAGAATGTTCTTTTAACACGACTCACGTAAAATTTCAATGTTTACCATCTTTTTCACCACTTTTGCTTGTATTTATGATTCTGGTTCCCTGGAATAGTGTTTTTGCATTGTTTATGGTTAAATAGTCCAAATTTTTTTCACCTTTGGGTAAATGGGGATTCTATAAATAGTTGGTTGATCTTCAAGCAAATGGCCCCTCAAAAAAAAATTCCTCTCATCTTCTCATTTCATAATTTAGTCTTTCAGTTCTTAGGAATTCATAGTTTCCATTTATTACATGCATAGTTAGTGTTGTTTTGCTATTTAGAAGCCACATAATCTTCTTGTGCTAGTGATGTTACTGTTTCACACAATCAATTGAGATAAGATAGTTTTATTTTCAGTCTGAAGCCATTAGAGTTGCAGGTTTTGTTCGTAAAAAAGAATAGCTTTAGGTTCTGGACATTTTGTGTCATATGACTTGCAATAAATCCCGCTAGGAATTACATAAGCCAAGCTCTGTTCTCTTGTGCTATCCCTCTCCTACTCGCATTATATTCAGTCTACACCCAAAGTTGCCATTGTTCCAATACCTACTTCTGTTGATGCTAACATTACATGCTTTTCTAGATTCACGTGAGCACGAAGGAACAAGGAGATCACACTTTGAGGGGACAAAGCCACACACACAATCGGATTCGCCCACATTTTTGCAAAATCTAGGTTCAAGCTATCAAAGTTCTAGTTAAAACATATAAAAAAGAGTAGTGAATCATTTCATTTGATTAACCTCACTTTTGATATTTCCGAGGAAGCCATGGGGATTGATAGTTTCGAGAAAATATGATTCATTCCTCACTTCGAGGTAGGATCGAGAGTCTTTCAAATAGATTAGATCAATTATTTCATTATTTAGAATAGATTCACAAGCTGCACGGGAAAGTAAGCTATACTTGGCTTCCTTGTTTGTTTTGATTTTGCTATTAGTTTAGTTGTCAATTTCTAGATAGTTTAAATAATTGCTCTTTCAAAATTCGTTCAAATAGTTCATCAAAAACACAAAAATAGAAAATTTATATATCTATAGATATACTTTACATAGTTAGTTTTACTTTGCTTCATTTATATTTACATTGTTTCATTTGTATGACAATCATGGGACCTAGGGAGCTCGGAGAATACGTATTCGAGCCAATCGTGCCTCAATTCAATTTCGTTGCAGCAATAAGCGATATAGACCAAAATCTCAGAATTCAAGTCTTCTGAACAACACAGCGGACCTACAAGAAATTAGCTCACAGTTAAGAGTATTAAACATAGAAGACAACAAAGCGCATACATTTTGGTCAAGCCAGCCAAACTATAGATTACCCTAGATAAATATCCACATGACCGTAGAAGGGCTTGAAAAAGAGAAAATGTTCAAATGTGATCCTTTGGTCCCATAGGCAGATGCAGGAGACATTCTAACCAACATAGACACTAGCTTAAGAATTCAAGTTTCCAGAACACCTATAAGATACTTTGAGAAGATTACACAACTATTAGTTCTCAATATAGAGGTAGAAAAGGCATATGATTACTGGATACTAGGGGTTATGGATTGATTTCGCATATGACCATAGGAGGTCCGCAACAACCACAAATCTACGGTTGTGATCCATAGGTTCCACAACCCAATGAGTCCACAAGTCAATCAAACGTAGATGCTAGTTTACGCACATTAGTATTTAGATCCACCCCACTTCCACCAATCATAATCACACAACTATCCTCACTAGACACAACAGCTAATCAAGCTAAGGATTTCTGGACTAGACCAGAGAATCACCCATAGAGTCCACCATCGGTCCATCATTCGTTTTCATGACCCTGTCGGGAGACACATATGAATCACCCACAGGTTATCTTCCACGTGTCGAAGACATAAGAGTGCCCAATTAATTTTCTATACCTCACGTATATTCCATCCCCACCGGCTGTCTCGGCACGACCTCGGGAGGTCAGGTGTGAGGAAAAGTTACTTGTAGATTCCCATGCTTGCTTGTCACTTTTCCATTGTACAAAATTGGTGAACCTGACGTGAAAGAAATGGTTTTTCCTCTTTTATTTCTTCCATCCACATCCGCTCTTTCCCATTATTCTATGGGTATTCATATACTCCCGAATATATCGGGATTCGATGCATATGGTAGACCTCTCTTAGGTCTTGAAGCATACTACAATCAGCTGAATAGACAAACATCACCCTCGTTCTTAGTATGGGGTGACAACTATTCAACTAACCAATTGTCAACAAAATTCCATCTCCAAGGACTAGATATAGTTCTTCTTTCCAAATAGAGGAGTTGGACTAGCTTGCTCAAATGCAACAACTAGAGCCTTTAGGCTCGAACAACATGACGTTTACGGGAGAATCTAGTTCATCTCCTCAGGTGTTTCTTAGACCGAAAATTAGTAGACAATCAGATCCATATCTATTTTTAGATGATGAAAATTCAGTGCGTTATTCAGGAGTGAACAACGCTCTCGGAGTATGTACCCACCTATAGGAAGTTTACAAACACGACCCGAGGTCTCTTTTCAAGAAAACACCTCCATACCTCTACCTATAGGAAATGCCCTCGGTGAAGTTTGGAAGGGCAACTATCAGTTCATAGCAGGGTATCATACCCCTTTGTGACCTCAGAATATACAACAAACACCACTAAGGAAAAATACTGTGACTTCACCAAATGAAGTCATCTCAACTTTAGTAGAAAAATTTAGAGGGTTAGAACTTTCTCAAGCAATTCAAAATTCTCAATTCATGCAGGTAGGAAATTCCAATCCTCCGCATCATCCTGGCCAAGTAGACCTCCTCACAGGAATAGGCACATTGGGCATGCCTCCTTAGTATTCACAACAAACGCCAACTATTTCGCATAGAATTTTGTTCCAGAATAGAGTTACTTCTATCTTTTCATTCTCTTGAGAAATAGATAAGGGTTAGGGCTAGGAGGAATACCTGTTGAGTGTTGGGAAGGTGTGCGCGTACCATAGAGAGATAGACTGATTGTGAAGAGATCCTTTTTTGCAGGAAGGAATACCTGTAAATAATAATGCAAGACCACTAGATTTTTTCATTAAACAATAAGTGAGGGAATTGCCTTGGGCCCAGAAATATTAGACTTCCTTTCGAAGGTGTTGGTTCCATTTTAATACCAATTAATGCAAATGATAATAAAGAAGCTATTGTGAAATCACGATTTAGGTACCTCGTTACTAAAAGCAATAGAGACTAAACTACCAATAATAAAATATCATGTTGTTTGTTTGGTCTTTGGTTATTGATACGTTCGAGATCAAGTTCTGAGGATAGACAAGGTGGATATGAGATTGTTTGGAGGTAAATAGGTGAAAGGTTAGTTTTGGTATAAGTCACGGTGATCGAGCGTTGGTCCTGGATAACCGCCACGGTTTATAAACCGATACCGGTAGAGGGATGACCGATATCGGTAGAGGGGTAGTGATTTAGGGGCTTTTAAATGGAGGTTGGTTGTAAGGTGGTTATGGGGTTCGAGAAGGTTGATAGATGGTTGAGAGGAGTAGTAGGGCGATAGAGAAGACTCAGAGAGTGAGAAAGTTGTCTTTGGGGCAATATAGAGATGGATGAATGAAGGTTAGGTGCAGGGTGCTGCCGGGTGGTAGATCTAGGAGTAAGCTTATGATCACTTATGAATCAAAAGTTCACAAAGTAGTGTCTAGAAGCATACAAGGTAACAAAAGAGACTACTTACTAGTTTTTGATGCGAGATGCGGGTCCAAGGAATGCAGTGGTGAAGGACAAGGCTCATTTGGGATGATCCGGCAATCGGAAGTGAGCAGATGAAGCTATCCTCTGACTCTCCCAATGTTTGGATGAGTGTGACAGTGATCTAGTTGCTCGATTCTGATCTTGGGCTCAATACTCCTCTCTGTAACCTTTTTTTTCTTTCTCACTTATCTCTCTCTTGCAAAATGAATTTGGATCCCCTTGTTTTTGGTTGGGGAGGTCATTTTACGAGGAATCGATGGTGGTTACCTAACTAGTGTCGGTCACGTAGGGACCGATGTGGTTAGGTCAAAGTTGGCTATTTTTAGTAAAATAGCCAACTTTCCCTCCTTTTCTCCCGAGGGGTCAGTTGTGGGCTTGGTCAAGTCATTATTAGGTTCATTTTGGTGTGGGTGAGGGGTGATGAGTCATGGGTGTGGGTCTGGACCAAGTTATAGGTCTTAATTAGGTTAGTTTAGGGTTAGGGCTAGGTCATGGTGAGGTGGCGAGGTGAGGTGGCAGGGTTGGAGATGTGGATTTATTAATTATAAGGTAATTAATAAATAATTAAGTGTGTAAGGTTTAGGTGGTGAGGTAGGGTTAGGTTGCGAGACGAGATGCGGGGCACAGGGCGTCGTAAGACCCAAATTTGGTGTCTACATTTGCCCCTTGTTGTCGTGTAGCTTGTCTTGTAAAGTTGCACTGATAATAATAAGAAGTGGTTGCCCCAGTTAAGGGTATAGGTAATCCCCCTCAAATCTATCACAGATTGAGGTGGCGTGAAATCAGGGATAGGGTTGATAAAGGGTGAATGATGATTAGATGATGGTAAGAAGTTAGGGTAAGTTCAAGGAAGCAGATGCATGTTGAAATGTAGTAGTGCGACCAGGGTACACGATTTGAAGAGCAAACCAGCAATTCATAGTAGCAAGGGTGATAGTTTATCCAAACAAGGTTGATATAATCCTGGTATCCAAGGCATAGGAAGTAGCTCCAGGGGATATAACGGGGAAGGTACCGGAATGTTTAGGCATGTTCAGAAGTACCAAATGGTTGGTTTGGTTGAGATAAACGTTACGGTCTCGGTCTAGGCAAAGCTGGTTGGCTGATCAATTCAAGTATCCTAGTCATGCTAAAACACGAATAGGTGAGCTCGATTGAACAAACAACTACATGATGGGCGGATAGAATCGTAATTTGCGGGCCTCGGTCGAGGTACTTAATTGGTGTGGTCTTGGGTCGGGCCGATTAGTTGGGTGCGGCCGTGGGTTGGGCCGATTGGTTGATTCGGCCTTGGGTCGGGCCGATGGATTGGTTGTGGCCTTGGGTCGGGCGATTGGTTGGTTGCGGCCTTGGGGCCGGCGATTGGGTGGCCTTGGGTCGGGCGGGCTGATTGGTTGGTGCGGCCTTGGGTCGGCCGATTGGTTGGTTGCGGCCTGGGTCGGGCGAATTGTGGCCTTGGGTCGGGCCGATTGGTTGGTCGCGGCCGGTCGGGCCGATTGGTTGGTGGCCTTGGTCGGTCGGTGAGTTGGTTGGTTGGCCTTGGGTCGGGCGATTGGTTGGTTGCGGCCTTGGGTCGGGCCGATTGGTTGGTTGCGGCCTTGAGTCGGGCCGATTGGTGAGTTGCGGCCTTAGGTCGGGCCGATGAATTCAAAATAAGGCTATTTAGCAAAGCCGGGGGTAGGTAATGTGGTGAAAAATGGATATTGGTGGATAAGGGCAGGAGTTAGGTTAAAATAAGCAGGTAACCGATATCGGTTAGGGGTGACCGATATCGGTTAGAAGATCGATATCGGTCTTCTAGGGCATGACCTAACCGATGTCGGTTAGAGGTCAAAACCTATAAAAAGAAAAAAGCGGCGTGTCATTTTCACATTGTGAATTTGAGCACCAAAATATCTCTTGTTGAGTTTTAAATTGATTGTGTCGAGTGGTTGGGCTGAGTTGGCACTAGTTGAGTGGGTGAGTGAGTTATTGGTAGGCCCCAGAGATCAGGAGGCAGAGCTTGATTGGTTGAGGACCCTGCTGAGGAGATTTGGAGCTATGGCACAGGCTAGAGGAGCAGGAGGTGCTGGAGGTGCTGGAGGAGCTAGACCACCACCACCTATCCCACCACGATGACGTGTAGTCATACCGGTAGGCTCTGAACCCCTATTTTTGTCAATTTTATGAATTTAGCTGGGATTTGGGTATTGGGGTAGGAATCCAAAATTTGATAAAATAATGAATAAATGAAGGTAAACAGTAAAATGGATTGGGTAGATATGTTAGGTAGGCAAAAACGTCAGGGTGGGGAAATTTTTAGGAAATTGTGCTGGGTAAATGGGTAGAAATAGGAAAAAGGGGTTTGGGGGCCGTTTTCGGTTCGGCCCCTAAACCCCATAGTGACCGATGTCGATCACTAGTCGACCGGACATCGGTCACAATTTTTAGGTATATAGTGGTAGGTGCAGAGACCATCATCGGTCATGTGTCAACCGACGTCGGGTCTTAAAATTTGGACATAGGCGAGTGGGGGACCGATGGCGGTCGAGGGTGACTGATAGCGGTCACCATGGGTAGGAGGTAGGATTGTAAAATGGCTTTGTTGGGTGTTGGTTTAGGCGGGTAGGATAGATTATAGGGTTGAGGGGGGAGAAGGTGGATTTGCTGGGTGAGGTGGGTGAATTGCTAGCGGGGATTAGGTGGGATAAGTTGATTAGGGTAGGATAGGTTATTTTGTTAAGGGTAGGGTGCGGAGTGGGTTGTTTTTGCAGGCACGCCAATAATTGACCATGCGAGATCAGATGCTGCCCCTTTTGGAGCGGATATGGCCACATGTGACCGCAGAGTAGTGGGTAGTTATGCGGGAGCTTGGACTTGGTAGAGTCAGAGGTATAGGGCTATGGATAGGGACCACAGCCTGATGGTTTCCCTCATCGAGAGATGGGATCCGATAACCAATGCCTTCCATCTCCCTACTGGAGAGATGATAGTCACCCTAGAGGATGTGTATCGCATCTTGAGACTGCCGATCATAGGTGAGGAGGTGTTCCAGGTGGATGCTGAGACAACGATGGATAGCATCCTATAGGTATTTGGGGATGCAGCCCCAGTGATTACGTATCATAGTGCAAGCATTTGCTATGGCGAGATGTATCACACTCATTGTCGGGAGACACGGCTTGTTGTGCTGATGATGGTCGGTATCACCTGTTTCACCCTCCCTGACTCAGAGGGAGGATGCTTCCCATGGGCTATGATGGGAGTTTTACATGAGATGGTGGAGGAGCACACCTGCTACACATGGGCACCAGTGTATTTAGTGTAACTATACGAGAGAGCTCTAGGGATATCGCCGTATGAGGCAATTTGGTATATGTTCGACATTCTTGTTACACTGATGGGCATATGAGCACATCGTGTGTATATGGCCTGTAGGGTTGCCCCAGCAGCTAGGGCCACAGGAAGTCTACAGATATGGGTTTCAGAGGTGGTTGGGGGTCGTGGGCCAGCCATGAGCAGTGGTCACGAGGCGGGATGTCACCTTTTTACAGAGACATATGTTAGAGGGCCTGACTGTATTAGATATTATATGGAGGCCATACAGAGGCCATCAGCCCCATGGAGGAGCAGAGAGCACAGTGCGATGGATCCAGTATAGCTTCACGGGTAGCTAGACGAAGACCGAGGAGTATGAGCAGATTCCCCTAGAGAGGGTATGGCGGCAGCTAAGACTATGGAAGGATGTGCCACCTCCCCTCCCACGAGTATGGAGGGGAGGATGTAGAGCACCACTTGCCTCTATTCGCGAGCCATTTGACCTAGTGCTGGGTAGAAGAGAGACCGGCAAATGACACGGTGGATGATTCGGGTTACAGGCTCATTTTTGGTTTGGTGGGTAGGGGAGGGTGGGTGAGAGACAAACCAGCCACAACCTGATTTAGTTGGTATTAAAGGTGGAGAGGGACCGTCTCTAGGTTAGGTATGTGCAGTATTACGTTGGGGCAACTTGCTACCACACACGAGCACAGCATTGGGGTGTTACGAGGCGGTTATCCCTGTCGAGGCGAGTATATTGCACAGGCATTGCACAAGTGAACCTCAAGTCCCTGATTCGAGTTCCGATGGCAGCTCCACCACCACCAGTGCGGACTCGAGGAGTTTGGGGCACACTGCAGGAGGAGGGGCCCACTTTATTAGGGATTACGGGGACCGGCCCCACCGAGCCATATTTTGCACAGGCCCGTTACATGGAGGCTAGAGATTTAGAGAGCCCATGACATTTTTGTCGAGGTGGATAGATATCGGGACCTACTAGATGGTACCGAGTAGATTTATGTATTCATGCCATATACCAGCCATGGACGGCTCATAGGCCGAGACTTCCGAGTATGTTGATGATGTTTTTTGTTGATTTTAGCAGCATGTGTTTTGAAATGGATTACAAAGGCGATGTGGGTGATTGATGAGTAGGAGGCGAGATTTGATGATATATAAATGATGGGCCGAGTATAATTTCTAATTCGATGCATATATTATAAGGGAGAGAGAGATCGAGGAGGAGGAGAGAGCATGTTTTGCTGATATGAAAAGAACATTTTGGTTGAGGTGGATAGATGATTTTATGAGTAGAGAGATGCGCCTGTGAACCGAGAGTGTGCATATAGGTGACCACTGCGTGCCCACATGGGATCTATGTATTCATTGTTGTTGTATATATATAGTTATCAAGTGAGTACATTTTGTATAGTTGATATAGAAAGGCTTGGGAGACAACTCAGTATATTTTTTTTACATGACATGTTAAATACGAGGATGTGATGTGTGAGCGTCCATACGAGTCGTGATTTTGGGATAATTGAGTGATAAGGAGGAAAGAGACAGGTAAAGTGATCGTGGGCTTGGATTAAAGAAGGCGTAAAGGCAAGTTATAGTGAAGAGGGTGGTGAACATGGTGAACAAGGAGAAGCATCCAATGAGCAGAGAGGAGAGGAGAGGAAAACAGGTTCCACCTCAAGCTCTTGTATCCCAAGAGGTATAAGTTTTGGTTGGAATTAGATTTTGCATGGTTATGAATAGGATGTGGTAAGGTAAGTTGGTAGAGATGAAAAGAAAGGTGATAGGCAAGGGTTTGGTTATAAATATTTTCGTGTATTTATATTTTTAAGGAAGACACAACACATGATAGGTTATGGTAGGGGATGGTCGAGATAACCTTGGGAGACCCCATTGTCTCCTAAGTGCTGCCTACATAGCCCATTGGACAAAGCAAGGAGGGGCCTCAAACCGATGTAGTTCTCCCTTAGGACTAGGGAGAGGTGAATTCAGGAAATTTGGTTGTGGTTAGGCAATTTGTTGGTTGGTAAAAGTTTGATGTTGGTAGGGTAATGTTGTTGGTGTTGGTAAGGGTATAGGTGAAGTGAGGGTTAGCCTACCCAAGCATAGGAAATCGTGTCCTGATTAAGGTCAACACATAATCCTAGATTCGGGTAAAAGAGGAAAAAGTGTCCCATAGTTGGAAAGAGCTAAACAAACCATGTATTATCGTAGGATGAGCTTGAATCCCTAGGTACCTTGCATAGGTGAGAAGTCGATAGGTGAAAAGAGTTGGGTAATCACAATATATCGGATATACGTCACGTCCCTTGAGTTTTGTTGTTTTTGAAGAATGGTGAGGTGAGGTGGATGGTATAGCTGGGGCGCAGAGAACTTGTTATAAGGTGATTATTCTGATGAAAGAGAACCAAACCTAAATAGACAAGTCCATGACTTAAAAGTGCTTTTGAATACTGCTTTTATTTTTTTGGATATAGACTGATCGATGTGGGAAGTCTATATGGGATATGCATTTTGTTGTTCTCGAGGTCTTCGTGAAGCTGATCAATGCGAGAAGCTTCTGATAGAGGTTGACTTTGTATAGCTACCCTTCAAGGAGCGTCTATCTATTTATAGTAGTAGATGCGGATTTTGCACATAGTTGTCCTTCGAGGGAGTAGTCTACTTATAGTAGTAGATGTGGCTTTTACACATAGCTATCCTTCGAGGGAGCAGTCTAGTTTATAGCTTAGAGGTCTAGATGTTTGTTTGGCATGAAGCATCTAGTTTTGTAGGAAGTTTGACTCAAGAATATCCCATAATTGTATAATTGAGAACTTGTTATTTTGATACTTTTAAGTCATGGACCAGACTAAAAAGGGGAAGGCATCTTTAAGAGGAGGTGATGATCAAACCACGTGAGTGTGATTCTACTTTGAGATGCATGAAACAAGGTGTATGAGGTGGTAAATGAGCTCAAGGGATGAGCGCAAGGTAGATAAGAAGTGATGTAACACTAAATTTAATATTAGAATGGTCGGAGATGCAAGGCATTAAGGGGTTCAGGCTCAGGTTTACCATTAAGTGAAGCTAAACGATAAGTACCTGATCCGTAAGTGTGAGTGATAATGTAAGGCCCAATCCAATTAGGAGCAAATTTTCCACGTTTACTCTTTTCTAGTTTGGTTACGTGTTGATTCTCTTTGAGAACAAGATCACCAATCTTAAAGGTACGCTCATGAATTCGCTTATCATAAGCACGCTTGATGCACTTTTGATAAATTTGAAGGTGGTCAAGAGCTATAAGACGACGCTCGTCAAGAAGCTCCAATTGGGCTAACCGCTCTTGGTGGAAGTCATCATTGGTGAGAATATCCTGGAGAGATATTCTGAGGGAAGGGATTTGTATTTTGAGAGGCAAGACAACCTCGGTACCATACACCAAAGAAAATGGTGTGGCATTAGTGGAAGTACGAATGTTGGTACGATAAGCCCAAAGGGCAAAGGGGATGTGATCATGCCAGTTTTTCCCAGAATCGTTAATGACTTTCATGAGAATTTTGGTTAAGGTTTTGTTAGAAGATTTGGCTTGACCATTTTCTTGTGGATAGTAGGGTGATGAGAAGCTAAGTTTGATACCAAAGTTGTCACAAAGGGCTCGTAACATCTTATTTTTGAAAGATTTTCCATTATCTGTTATCAGGCGATGAGGAACACCAAAACGATAGATAATGTGATGATTGATGAACTCAACGATTTTCTATTTTTTGGTTGAAATGAGTGGAATGGACCTCCACCCATTTAGTGTAATATTCGGTTGCCGTGAGGATCCAACGGTGATTTTGCGAAGAAGGTGGGTGAATCTCACCAATAAGGTCTAAACCCCATTGTGAGAAAGGCCAAAGATCTCGTGCGACTGTAGCGGGTGGCTGGGAGTATGTTGAAGGTTGGCATGCTATTGACACATAACACAACACTTAATGTATTTGCAGTAGTCTTTATTAAGAGTAGGCAAGTAATATCCTAGGCGAAGGATCCGCTTGGCCACGGCAAGGCCACTAAAGTGCCCACCACAAATTCCGTCATGGACTTGTTGGATGGTATGGGTGACTTCAGTGCCAGTTAGACATCGAAGGAGGATACCATCAAAGCCACGTTTATAGAGGAGTCCCCCCATGACGACATAATGAGAAACACTTTTAAGAAAAGCACGTTTTCCATTACTAGTAAGGTCAGGTGGGAGAACAGAGGTTGTAAGGTAGTCGTGAAATTGGTGATACCAGGTATCCTGTGAATCAGACGATACATTATTTACCATACAAACATCTTGGACTAAGTAAGATGGGGCAAAGAGTTGTTGGACCAAGAAAAATATGTTAGAGTCAGTTGGTGAGGCAGGAATTTGTGAGGCCAAGCAAGCCATAGTATCCACAAATTTATTAGTTGAGCATGGAACGGTTTGGATAGAATAATGAGTAAATAAGGTCAAAAGTGAATCCACGTAACGTTTGTACTTTTGAAGTTCCTCATTTTTACATTGGTAGATGTCAGTAACTTGATTGACGACCAATTGAGAGTCACCGAAAATGTTAATAGACTTCACACCTAAGTGTAACACAACATGGAGACCCAAAACAAGGGCCTCGTATTCCGCTATATTGTTAGTGCAGGGGAAATCGAGCCTGAATGAAAGAGGCATAGGTTCACCATCAAGAGGAATGAGAACAACGCCCACCCCTCCACCACGCTGACATTTAGATCCATCGAAGAAGAGGGTCATTGGATAAGACACATCACTGAGTGAAAGGGTGGCGATGAGTTCATCAGGGAAAGTAAAATTGGTAAATTGTTCCCCAGGTAAAGGGGCTTCCGCGAGTTGATCCGCGATAGTTTGTCCTTTGACTGATTTCTAGTGTACAAACTCAAGGTCGAGGTCGGTGAGGAGCATAAGCCATCGGGCGATGCGTTGGTTTAGATGAGGTTTGGCGTACATATAATGTATGGGATCAACATTGGTGATGACAAAAGTTTTGTGATTCAGGAGGTAATGTCGGAGTTTGGTGGCCACGAATGATAGGGCTAGGCACAAATTTTCTACGTGTGTATACCTAGTCTCGTAATCCACAAGAGTACGACTTATGTAATAAACTGCTTGCTCTCGATGCTCAGAGTCACGATGTGTGAGCATGGCTCCTACAGCATGGTCGGTGGCAGAAAGGTAAAGGTAGAAAGGGTGATCGTCCTGAGGTGGGATAAGCACGAGTGGCTGCAAGAGATAAGCTTTAAGAGCCTCAAAGGCTTGGTGGCACTCCTCACTCCATTGAAAGACAATGTCCTTTTTAAGGAGATGATGGAAAGGTTGACATCGATCCGAGAGTTGTGAGATGAAACACCGGATAGATTGGATTTTTCCCTGCAAACTACGTAATTGTTTTAGGTTAGTGGGTGGGGGCATTTCTAAGATAGCTTTGACTTTAGCTGGGTCGACTTCAATGCCATGTAAAGAGATGATAAATCCAAGGATTTTTCCTGAAAGGACGCCAAAGACACATTTCTTTGGTTGAAGACGAACATAGTATTGTAACAAGTGATCAAAAATAATGGTTAAAACATCGAGATGTTCACTACGATGTTTGGATTTTCTAAGAAGATCATTGACATAATCCTCGAGGATAGTGTGCATAATGTCATGAAAAATGTAAGTCATAGCCCGCTGATAGGTTGCACCCAGCATTCTTAAGGCCAAATGGCATGACACAATAGCAGAAGGTCCCCATGGGGTAATGAAGGTGGTTTTATGTTGATGGGGCTACTAAAATTTGATTGTATCCCGAGAAACCATCCATGAGAGAAAGCATCTCATGGCCCGCAGTGAGATCAACAAGTTGATCAATGCTAGGTAGGGGGAAGTCATCCTTTGGGAAAGTGAGGTTAAGGTCCTAGAAATCCGTACATATCCGAAGTCCCCCCGTTGCTTTAGTGATAGGTACGACATTAGAAATCCATTGAGGATAGTCAATAGGTAAGATGAAAGAAACAAAAAGGAGTCGTTGAAGCTCTTCTTTAACCAAGAGGGCAATGCGTGGATGCATTTTTCTTAGTTTCTGTTTAACTGGTTTGGAGTCTAGTTTCAGAGTGATGTTATGGATAGCAATGTCAGGATCGATTCCTGGCATGTCGGCGTAGGACCAAGCGAAAGCTTGATTACGGGCACGAGAGGAAGGTAGTGAAGGTGGTTTGTTCTGATGCATCGAGATATTGTCCGATCTTTATAATGTGAGGATCATCCTCCATGTGGATGTTGATTTCTATATTTGACTCATTCAACATGGTTTGGGTTTCAGATGGTAAGGCGCGTTGAATATAAGAGTCATCCGCACCAAGGTAGGTGAGGATGGAGTCATCATCCTGGCACTCCACAACATTAATCGAAGGTGAGTCTTCTTTGATCATGTCTGGATACAAAAGGGGGAGAGAAGATGGGTCTTCACCATCACATTGATAAGTGAGAGGACCTAGGAAGATAGCATTTACAAAAAAAAAGTTAGGAGGGATAGATTTCGAGTCTATCGACTCCGCGGGTGAATATGGCAAAGTGGGTGTTGATGGTTTGGAAGGGGTGACTTCATCATCTTCCTAGATACAATTGACACAAGGTTTCTTCTATGTAGGTGGTTCAGAAAATCCAAGACCACTACGATCTTTGTGTTTGCGTGTAGTCATGGGAATGATCGTATGTCGGCCCTATTCATAAAGACCGAAACCAAAACCTTTCCAAGCACAGCGAGTCAGGAAGGTGAGGGCGAAACAACGGTTGGTTAGATATTGAAAATCAGATTGGAAGGGAACCACACCAAGAGAAGATTTAGGGGTGACAGAGGATGCGTCGACACCCCCATACGTTAGGTTGGTGCGGCAATTAGGTGGTCCGTAGGAGATCACCTCCCCCACATGACGGTCGTAGGTAGGATGTGCATGTAACTATCCATACTCTTGTGGGGTATGGAAGGTGCTAACGTTGTATACGTGGTACTCCCCAGCGTAAGGTGTTGAAAAAACCTACCAAGGGATCCGAGGTTAGGATGTTGTCCGCGGGGGGAAGGAAGAGGTATTCACGTCGGTGGATTCATTGGTCGAAGAAGGTGTGTGTCTTTGCTAAGGTGGATGGTTGAGGCGTGGTTGAAATAGATGGTTGGGTCGGATCAATGGGTGCCTTAACTGGTACAAGCACATCATTAGGGTGGTATAACATATTACAGGTTTTGAAGGGGGAAGCGTCAGCTGTGACGGTGTATGACTTCCCCTCATACTCAAATTTTATGCATCTATGTAAGGTGGAGGGAACGCATCCCATAGCCTGGATCTAAGGGAGGCCTAACAACATGTTGTATTGGAACTCTCCCTCAAGGACATAGAAGAGTTGGGTAAAGGTACATGGCCTACACGAATGTTAAGGATCAAGGTACCTAGGGTAGAATTAATAACATCATTGAATGAACGCAACATGGTGGGGTTGGCACACACATGCAACTAGGAGGGATATTCATCTGTTGGAAGGCTTTGAAAGAGACAATGTTTAGGCTAGCGCCCCGTCGATCATCAAACAACGTACCGGATGTCCTGGACGTAAGCCGAAATGAAAAGAGCGGGGTCAGGATCTTCTGCACCAAAGATGACAATTTATTCTTTGGAAAAACTAACAGCAATGGCTTTCCATACAGGGACTAGAGGTGTTTGTGGAGGTAGGTTGTTTGGTGAGAGAAGTGACGTGGTTGGGTGTGAAGATGGAGGCGATGGGAAGGGTTTCGTTAGGTAGGACCTCTATCCCTTGGAGGATCTCAATTAGAGCTTGTCGATGAGATTCAGATGTTTGAATGAGATCATAGAGTGTCATTTTTATAGGAGATTGGTGAAGTTGTTTGATCATGGTGCGATGGGCAACTCCATCAGAGACTGGATAGGTAGGTCCATGAATAACCACTTTAGGTGGTGGTGCGATCGGGATGGTAGAAGGAGAAAGAGAAGTCGCAGGTGTGCTCTTTTTAGCTTTTCCATTGTTTTTCTGACCTTGAGTAGCAATGCTAATCATGTTGATCTCGTGAATACGAGATGAGGAAGATGGTAGGGATAAGTCATTATTATCGAGAGGCGGGGTTGCAATGATGATAGATTTTGGCAAGGCGGGGACATGTGGTATAGGAGAAGGGATCGAAGCTAAGGGATTTTCCCTCCGTAAGTTGTCTTTCTTAGATTTTCCATCCGAGATAGGCAACTGGCGAAAGATGGCTTTCAAAGCTTTGCATCCTTCTACATTGTGTCCTGGTGTGCGGTGGTAGGCACAGATTTTAGATTCATCATAACCTATAGGTTGAGGTTTAGATGGATCATAGGGTCTGAGTGGGGGTAGGGAAATGGTCGCATCCCCTACCAACATATCAAGGATCTTGGCATAAGATCCTTTGAGTGGGTCAAATTTAGATGAAGATGAGGCTATTGATTGAGTGGGTGAGATTATTGATTGTTTTGGTAATGGTCGGGTACGAGTGGTTCGTACGGGTGGTGGTTTAGGAAAGGGATTTTGATGATTGGGTTTAACTAGGCATGGCTTCTTCTGTGTAGAATTCATGTTTAGCTGGTTAGATGATGAGGCCACCAGATGACATGGTGGTAGGAAACAACCATGGGGAAAAGAGGAGCGACAAAAACAAGTCCTTCGATGATCGAGTTTTCTTAGGGTTGGTAGGTAGGCAGGATACGTGGGGTGATGGTGTTGAGACGCCCGTGGATTTCTGTATGGGTGCAAAAGGTGCAGGTCGTGTTAAAGAAAATGTGGGAGGCATGGTGTATTGAGGCAAGGTGGAGGGTGAGGCCCCAATATAGAAGGTAGGTGTGACGGAAATGGTTAAAACCTTGTTTGCTTCTTGCCGGTGTGATCGGGGCGAGGGTTTTAGTTGTGACGGAGGCATAGATTGGTCTCGAGGAGATTGGGTTCTCTCTAGGTGGATTGATGGCTTTATTTTGGATAAATCTAACTGTTTAGGTGGATGCGTCGGTGGGTATTGGTGAAGTCCCAGCGTGGGGAAGGTTTGGTTAGGTTGATAGAGGTGGATGAGGTATTCGGTAGAGATGAGGGGGTGAAGGTGAGGACATAGACATTTTGAGCTTTTGTAAAAACTTTGGGCATATGGTAGAGGTGTACGGATTAGTCATCTGCATTTGAGTAGAGCATGGTGTAATCAAACGTTCCCATAAGACTCGTCTATCTTCTGGGGGATGACAATCTTCTCATGTGAATGGGAATTTTGGTATGGAAGAGAAGTGGACTGTGATTCCAGCCCATTGTGGGTGTGATATAGGGGGTGAATGAGGCGCTGTATCAATGGGTGTTAAGAGGTCAACCGGTCGCTGGAAAGATTTAGGCGATGAAGAACTGATAGGGAGGAGGGAATTTTATAGAGGATCCGTCATGGTTAAGGATTTTGGTGATGTAGGCTCGAGGGATTTCTCCTCTAAGGATGACAGAAAAAGTGGCGATCCTTCTTCTTGTGTAGCAAGAGTGGTGGAAGGAGATGTTTGGGAAATAGATAGGTTGGATAACATCCTCTCACAGTCTTGCAGGGATGTGGTGTAAGAAGGTTTTTCTGTGAGAAAAGAACTTTGGGCGGTTGATTCCTTTATGGGTAAAGGAATAGCAGGGTTTTCCTCTTGTCTTGATGAAGGAGAAGGGGGTGAGGACCCCTGCGTTGGTGAAGAGGCTTGATTCAGAATTTCCTCGATGGAAGCCCTTGGTTGGGAGTTGAAAACCACATGGATCTCATGCACACTCTTCTCTTCGGTTGAGGTTTCTTGGTTTGTGTTACTGTTAGATGAATGGTTTGGAAATGGTTTGTTGAAGATTTTTAAATTTTGATTAGCAGGGGTGTTAGGATTATCGAGGGTTATATCCCCTGCATCAACCATTTCTTGCACTATAGTTTTCAACATCTTGCAGTTTTCGTGGTTGTGTCCCTTCACGCGATGGAAGTTACAGAAGTCATTTTCTTTATACCAAGAAGGTATAGCGTGGGCGGAATCAAACCCGGAGTGAGGTTTAACAGGAGGCAAGGTGATAGCTCCTACTTTAAGCAATTTGTCCAAGATCACATCATAAGTTTCTCCCAAGGGAGTGTACTTAATGGGCTCGGCTTTATACCTATATGTGGGTTTCGGCTGGGTATTAGACGGTGCTTGAGATTTGACCATCACTGCATGTAAGGCTCCTTTTGATTTCGAAGCAACCGATGAGTGAGAGTTTGTGGTGTTGGGTTTGTTGGTGGAGTCTTGGGTTCAGAAATTTGAGTTTTTGTTGCACAACTTCAATTTCTCCTCCTCGAAGGCTTGAATCTCTAGTTTTCGAGCCATAGTAAAGGCCTCATCAAAGGTGCGAAAGTTTGAATTTGGAGGGTGGGAGAAATGTGTTTAGCGCAGGCCCATGTAAAGAGTTCGATGAGCTCGGCTTGAGGTAAGCCATAAGTATTGGTTAATGAGGCCCCGCCATCGTCCAACGAAATCTGCGATAGACTCATCTTCAAATTGTCGGATGGCATAGAGGTGCAGTAATGGATACTTTCTTGGCAATATTGAAGGAGAAGTGATCCAAGAAAGATTGGGCTAGCTCGATTAAAGGAGAAGATTGAGTGTTGGGCTAAAGCATGGTACCACTCTGTTGGTCCGAAAATCATCGCGCGGACGAGATCTATGGATAGATGAGCCAACGGTGTGTAGGGCTTAGCCCTCTTTGAGACAAAGCAAACCGGTTTATTGCATTTACTTCTACTAGCGAGGAACCTATGGAAGTCTCACAGATTACGCCTTGGGGTTGGGATCTCATCCCAAGTAGAGTGTTCGAGGATGCGAAAAGAAAGGAATGAAAGAGGGAGAAGAGAAAGAACAGATCCGAAGGGAGAAAAGAAATGAATTCCAAAGCGTAAGGGTCGGAAGATCTATGATTTTGGCTTGGTAGTAAACAGATCCAAACCTACTTGCATAAATAAACAAAGCAATCCGATAAACAAATGACGGAAAAGTAGATATGAATCTAATGAGATCAAACACATACAGATCTAACGTAAGAAAGATCTAATGCATAACTTGACTATTGAGCACAAAGTCCGAATAATTGTATTCTTGTTCTTTTCACGTTACAAGAAAGCTCAAAGTCTTTCTCTCCTCACTTCTATTTCTATCTAAAAAATGTTCACCCCTTGAATATAATAAGTATTCCAATATTTATAGAAGATGAGGGAGAGAGAAGGCAAAATGGAGCCAACCACTTATTTACAAAGATATTTACAAAATATCTAAAAGTCATGTTGACTTTGACAACTAGGATGGATGACATCATCCCATGATGCAACATGGATGATGTCATCATTTGTGCCAACACATTTTAGACATTTCGAAAAGAAAGTCGGAGAATAGAGAGAGAAGAAGAAGAAGAAGAAGAAGAAGAAGAAGAAGCTACTCGTCATCGTCATCCTGCGGCCGAAAGGGGGTTGCACTGTTTCGATCTTTTGCTCGGTGATGATATGTGGAGGCGAGCGCAGATATTCCAAAAACTTGTTAATCATCGGCCCAAATTGATCCTGTGATGGATCCTTGTGCCGTTCGCTGATTGCTTCACAAGTCTCCCGCTCGCTTATGAGCTTTTGGGAGTTTAGAATAATCTTTCTCCGCCTCAATGAGGAACCCGATGAAGTCCCTACAGTCGGTAGGTTGTTGATAGATTCGGTGTCGACGTGACCTCTGGACTGTCCCTTGAGAAGCTATCTCCTTGAAAATCCGGATAGTGTCGTCGGTGATCTCAAGGTAAGGGAAGGAGTGAGCAACCACAGAGTCATGGCAAGAACAATTTTCTCCATTTGATGCATTGCATCCGGGGCCTCTTCCTTTACCTTGTCTATCTTTTCCAAAAGCGAATTCCAGCTGATCTATCCGATAGTCGAGTGGACATAGTTTTGTTGAGGGCCCTTGGATGGCCGAAGACTCGAACTTGACCGAGATCTTGGTGAGCAGTCGAACATTTGTTGGAAGGTCTCGTCTTTGGAGTCTAGCATGTTCTAACTCTTCGACACTAGACCTACTAATGCTTGGAGTTCCTTATTCACCTTTCCGATGTTCAGGTATAAACTGATATATTCGGCGATTACTTTTTCACTATCCTTGAGGATCTGGCTCCTCCAAGCAGAAACAGCCATACCCTGCTCGCCGATCTTTGAATACTCGTTGATTTTCTCCTGACTAAGCAGCTCAGGAGTCTCGGTGGCAGTTGTGGGAGGTGCACTTCCCATCTTCTGTAAGGCCTGAAGCAGGTATTTATTCTGCTCCTTTAGTAGCCTTTTCTCCTCTTTTGTTTCCTGAAGCTTTTTGCAGAGTGCATCAATGCGGAAAGAGCTTCCCCCTGGAGACTTTCGGAGGATGTCCCCATTGTGACTTGGGTCACGGTGAAATCTGTCGGAGACAGATCTTCTTTTTCTTTGAGGGGGTCGGGGTACGCTATTTCCATGACTCTCTCACCTGCAGCGCTCTTCGAGAAGCGTGTAACCGGCTTGTGCTTCTTTGCTCCTTTAGCTGGAATGACCGAAAAGTCCATCGGAGCGATGGGGACTTTCCTCTTTTGTTGGCTCAACTGCTGAGAGATCCAAGCTGGTCCTATAGAAGAAGGACCAGAGACAGAGGGGGAGGCAGCAACGGTAGAAGAGGGGAAAAACGTGGAGACACGCGGCGGTGGCATTGAAAGAAAAGCCGAAGAAGTGTCCACGGGAGGAAGGGAAACCGCAACTGCAGAAGACATAGGAAAGGAAGGGAGCTTGGAGATGAGGGAAGAAATGGAGGAAGACAAATCAGTGAGGGAGGAGAAGATAGATGAAGAGGCAGGGGAAAGGGTAGAAGAAGGGGCAGAGGACACAACCAAAGGAGTGGTCGCCTGAGACACCTGAGGAAGGGGAGGGAGAGAAGAAGAAGAGACCTCGATTTCTGTAGCGATGCCGACATCCTGAGTGGATGGGCCTATGGGAACATCCTCTGTCAATTCCTCATCAAGAGTTATGACTTGTTCGGCTCACGAGGGAAGAGGACTTTCAGGGCTTCTTCTGAATGGTGGTAGGTTCACCTTCCGCACCTTTGCCTTTTAGCCGCTTCTTGGACCTTGGAGTGCGTTGCCCAAAAGGGAAGTTGTAAAATCTACCCGAGGTAGATCAGTCCGTTCATGCGGCACCTGCATTCATTCTCCGCATAGTCTCTTTGACCCTCTCCTCAATTGTTTGAGGAGCCTTGCTTCTATCAATGGGGGAAGGGCCAATCGTCTCCTTCGTGTCATTGTATACTTTGTCGGTTTCGTCTTCATGCATCCTGGAAGCCTTTGGGGACGATGGCCACTCCATATTGAATAATTTACGCAATGCCAAATGAGAATGATCCTTCCTTCTTAGTTCCACCTCGTGGATGATATCAATGTAAATGTCCTCAATTTGAGGGACGTGGATTGGATCAAGCTTAGCCCTTGGCAGCAGCCCCTTGGGTCAAAGTGTGGGCACGGGAAATCATGCTTCAAGTTGAGGAGTTCCAGCTCAGCATACATCTCCTTCACCTTGTGGTAGGTGGAGCATGTGTATCGGCCTACTGTGAGGGGGAAAGGAGTTCCGCCCTTCTTTCTTTTGAGGCACTTTTCATGGTATGTGACCAGCTGTCTTGATAGTTCTAATAGAACCAGCTTCGGTCCAGCATACCTTGGCAACCTGGTTGGTTCGCCCAAGAAGTTGGCCGCCCTCAGATAGGTGAATGTGGGAAACTGGGTGAACAAGGCCCCCCACTTCTCCACAGTTGACACAATGTTCTTGGTCGTGCGGCCATGAGTTAGATTTGGCCGCAACATGCACATGATGTGATAGAAGAAAACATCATTGATTTTAGCAACCGAGGATGCTATTCTCTAGTCTCGGCTACTGGATAATATTCGTATATTTTGACACGAGGCCAAATTGCACTTCGGTTGAGCCCTAGGTAATCTCTTTCAGATGTAGCAGCATAAACTACGTAGGAGTTCATATGGAATACTCTGTTGTGGCAAACTATTGTAATTTGCTCGGATATGGTCTTGCTTATTATCTACCCCAAAGAAAAGCGCCGATCGGGTAAATTCTTATTCATTGTCTCCAAGTACCGCAGCATCCACTTATGGAAATAGTGGGCATCGAAAGCCCGAATACTCGCTTAGGAAGGTGATAGTATCGCTAAGTTCCTCTCGAGAAATCACTTCGGTGGATAGTCCGAGGCCACTTAGGGTCACTACCTTCTTATTCTTTAGGTAGACCTCATTCATCAACCTGCATGCATTGGTCTTCATTGTCTTCCTGAGCACGGATACACTCCTGTTGGCTAATGCCACGTAGTTCCGGTGGTGAGGGATGCCAAGCATCAACTCAAAATGACGGGCAGTGAGGTTTATGACTGCCTCGCCCTTACTATTCTCGACACATCTTGTGTCCTTGTTGAAAGATTGCGCAATCACCATCATGAATTCGTTGTTGATAGTGCTGACGGGGATTCCTCCGGCGAAGTGTAGGGCACTGCCTATCAACTTGTCCATCCATGGACTTCTTGTAACTTTCTGAGTTCTAACCCAGAATTCCTCCATGTCAATGTGACCCACCCCGAGTCCCCGACATCGATATTGCATTCGGACTCGTGATTCGGGCATCGACCCTTTGATATTTATACTTCATTTCTTCTTCTCAAACTTAGCCTTTCCTCTTGGTTTGGCGGGTCCCTCGCTTGAGCGTAGACATGTGTTCTTTCGAACTCATTTGTTGATCCGCATGAAGAAGAAGCGAGACCCAATCCAAAAAGGTTGAATTAGTCATTTGATCTTCCATTGGAAAGACAAAGAGAAGAAGGAGCTAGAGATTTTAAGACTCGGGCGCAAGGCGCGTGAAAAATACAAGCTGGCAGGCCAAATAGATAAGGCGCACGTAAAAGGGATGTTGCGAGAGGTTATACTGGCACCAAAGGCGCATGGCGCATGGATGAAGCAGGTTGTATTGTATAGCAGGGCGCATGGAAAGAGTATGTTACATTGGGGTTCGGTGTGCCCTTTGGCGCATGGATGGATTGTGTAACATGGATTTTTCATGCGCCAAAAAGGGATATGGCGCGGCGCATGGAGGGTTTACACAACATCATGTTACTGCAATGGAGGGTGCACCCGCGCCATTCTAACTTTATACTTGCGCGGACAAGGCTTGTGTTACATCGAAACTAGGTGCGCCCTTTGCGCGCATAGAAACATTATGTAGCATGGATAAAGGGTGCGCCAATGGCTTTTAAGGAAGCGCGGGATTTATACTTGTAGTATGCAAAAAGGCGCGCTTTGAGGGCGCATGAGTTCTAGGTGCAGCATGACAAGAGGGTGCGCCATTGGCACGGGTTTTGGTCATGTAACATGGCATGTAGATGCGCCGAGGGGCACAACTGTCTTAAGTGTAACAAGACGCGCGGTCTAGCGCCATAGAACTAAACTAATAGCTCAAACTTTACTTTCTTTTCTCCATTTCAAAGCCGCTTGGACATACAAGGTTTTTATATAAAAAAATCTTAGACCAAGCCATTTCAAAACAATACTCTTTACCAAACGAGATCTCGGAAAGAGGAAGGAGGAGGAAAAGAAGAGAAGAAAACAGGGAAGACATTGGGGGAAACTAGCTCAAACATATCTCATTTTAACAGCTCAAGCTAGCAAACCAAAATAGACCAAGAACACCCAAGGAACCGAAAGCACAAAAATGGAAAAGAGGAGAACCTCTCACCTTGAATATATAGCAAAAATTTGAGAGCGGGTCCACAGGCGGGAGACGAAAACGAGCGAAGCAGGCCGATGACAAGTCAGAGAGATCACGTGCTCGACAAAAAGAATGAAAATGACATTGGGGGCACTGCGATATTTATAGAAAAACTTGTCATCAATGCGCCAACCACTTTGAAATGGCGCATGAAAGTTGTCTTTATCGGCAGAAGAAAGCGTGCGCCCTTTGGCGCACCATATGCATTGTCGACATGAAGTTATGTGCGCCCTTTGGCGCACAAAGCTTCATGTTTTAGCGAGATTATATGCACCCTTTGGCACACCGAAAGACGTGTTAACATGGAAAACCATGCGCAAAGGCTTTTGAGGGGGCGCACCAAAACTATGTGTTACAAGGCAAATCCATGTGCCCACCAAAAAGGCTCAAAAAGACTAAGTTCAAAAACTAGATCTCCGGGAAGGGATTTTACAACGTTTGAACACGAGGATCCCTAACGAGGGATCGAAACAAAATTTTCGGTATGGTTATCGGTAAAATTGCCCTTGTCAATTTTATGGGATAACAGCTGGCTCTTTTTGGGGACTATCCCTGAGGAAACTCGGGGGTAGAGAATCCCAGATCACATGTGCCTATCCATTGGGTAATGATTCAAAAACAAGGGGACCGGAGGGAGAACAAAGGAAATACACAAAAACCGAAAGCAAACACACGACGAAAGCAAACACACAACTAAAATAAACTGTACAAAGAAGAGAGCAAGCTCTACTTCCTGAAGATCTTGAGATGTTGCCCGCTATAGGGAAGCGGGAGCTCAGCTCCATCCAGATATGAGAGATAGAAACTATTCTCTCCATTGAGTTGCTTGATTTTGAAGGGTCCTCTCCACAGGGAATCAAACTTTCCGTGCATGCCCTTTGGCTCTCTTCGCTTGTCCCACAAGAGGACGAGATCTCCCACTTGAAAATCTCTCTGCTTGGCCTTCTTGTCAAAAAGCCTCTTCACTTGATTCTGATGTTCAGTGATCCTGTCGACCACTCTTACTCTCTTTTCTTCAAGTTCCGCCAAATACATAATTCTCTTTTCTAGAGAACTCTGAAAAGTTTCATCTTCGATTACTCGCGCCAAGCGTAGAGCAGGAAGTTCAGCAGAAATGGGAAGTTCGGCATCAGTGCCATATAACACTTGAAAAGGTGACATGCCGAGAGATCTCTTGGGGGTAATGCGGTCCGCCCACAAAGCGTCATACAAAGACTTGTGCCACATCCGCTGATTCTCATCTACTAATTTCCGTATGATGGTCACCAAGTTCTTATTACTGGATTCCGCCTGACCATTTCCCTGAGGGTAATAATCCGAGGCATGTGCTAAAGTTATTCCATATTCGTAACAAAAACTAATAACTTCTCGGGAGGAGAAGTTAGAAGCATTATCAAGAACGATTTTGTTTGGAACGCCGAACGACAATGATATTTTCTTTGATAAACCGCAAACCACCTCGAAGTGGCATGCTTGTGTGTATGGCTTCCACCCACTTGGTGAAGTAATCCGTTCTTTGTAAGGACATAGCTATGTCTAACACTCGATTGAGGATTGAGTGCGCCAATAAAATCGATTCCCCATTTCACGAAAGGTTCATTGATGATGACCGGCCTTAGGGAAGGGCAGCCACTTGGGCTTGCCGACAATTGCTAGCAGGGTTCACACTTTACTACCCAGGTAGCCGCATCTTGAAAGAGCGCCGGCCAATAGTACCTGGCTCGAATGATCTTATGTGCTGTCACGGAAGAAGAAAAATGGCCTCCACAGGCTGAATTGTGAAAACTTTCCAGCAGTTTTACTTGCTGGGGCTTGTCAACACATCGCAGGAAGACACCATCTATCCCGCGCTTATATAAACCGTCATCCCAGATGACATATTTAGCTGCTCTGAGCTTTATAGTGCGCTTCTCCTTTGCGGTTAGGTGCATTGGGCATTCGCCGTAGGTAAGGAAGAAAGCGATGTCGGAGTACCACTTGTCACTAGTTAACAAATGTAACTGCAGAGAGGCGAGAAACAGCTCCTCTAGAGGGCTTTGCTCTTCGTTGGTACAATCTTCTTTTCCTTTAGGGCCTTCTAAATCTTTGTTTTCAGCCATTAGCTGACACAGGCCCTTGCCCCTCACCAGCTTGGTTGGTTTGATATCCAGGTCATATTCCTGGACCTTTGCAATCCAATTCCTCGCAAACTTCCTAACTCCTGGCTGAGTTAGAATTGATTTCACCGCGGTGTCAGGGACCAGCACTACCATATGCGAGTTTAGAATGTAATACCTGAAATTCTTCACTGCTTTGACAACGGAAAAGGCATGCTTTTCCAATTGATTCATCTTCAACTCGTGAGGCTTGAGGGGAGAACTCATGAATGCAATCGGGGATTCAATGTCTTCTGAATTCTTTTGCATTAAGATTGCAGACACAGTATGTTCTGATGCGTAGCTATACATGATGAAGTCCTTGGAGAAATCGGGACATACCAGGACCGGTGCATGAGCAACAGAAGCTTTTATTTCTTCAAATGACCTTTTCCCTTCTCCGCTCCATCTGAAAGTTGGTGATCCTTTCATCATGTTCGGTATGTGGCGAGTCTTCTCAAAGCAAAGTCGGAACAAAACGCCTAAGAAAGTTCACCTTTCCGAAGAAAGAATGAACACCGATCTTCTTGCTTCAGAGGCGAGTAAGGCTCGAATAGCCTTAACCCTTTCAATATCTATCTTCATTCCTTCTTTGCTAACCACGTGCCCTAGCAACTTCCCTTCGTGACTCCAAAAAGCAGAATTTTTGGGATTTAGGAAATTCCATGTTCTCGGACTGCCAAGACTTGCTCCAAGTGATCACAATGATCACTTTGTTGTTTGGAGAACACGGTCGGGTCATCTAAATAAACTACAATGACCTTTCCCATCATACCTTTGAACGCGAAGTCCATGGCCCGTTGAAAAGTAGCACCAAAGCATTAGTTAGGCCAAAAGGCATCCTTTGTAGGAAAATGTACCCAGGAGTAGTGAATGTTGTTTTGAATTGATCTTGAGCGAGACTTCAACGGTTGTAGCTGAAAAACCATCAAGCATAGACAGCATCTCTGATCCAATTACTGCTTGCAGAACTTGATCCATTATCGGAAGAGGGTAGTTATCTTTCAGCGAAGCTTGATTCAGATTTCGAAAGTCTACACATATGCGTATCTCACCGTTTTTCTTGCGCACTGGCACAATATTCACCACCCAAGTACTGTGGTGGATAGGGAAGATGATTCTCGCATCCAGCATCTTCTGAATTTCTGCCTGGATGGTACCCGAGATCTTAGGATTATAATGCCTTTGCTTCTGGCGAAAGGCTTTGACATCTTCTTTCAGCGGTATGTCATGCTGAACGTCCTTTGGCTTGAAGGACTTTAGATCGGCATAGGACCATGCCAACACATCCATATATTTTTTCAGCAACTTGACGAATTTCCGCTTCTCTTCAGGCGTACAACATTTGCCAATGTTTACAAATTGCGGATGTGCCTCAGAACCTATATTGACCGGTTCTGTCTCTGGGGATGAGTCAGGATCATCTTGCTTCTTCTTTTTCATAAAACGGTCGTGCCTGTCAAACAAGCGCTCCAGAGAAACCAGGCCCTTCGGAATTTTATTTCCTTTGAGCTGACATATGCCGTCCTTCTCCTCTGATTCATGGTTTTGACCGTTGATTGATTCACGGCATGTAGAGGTGGATCCTTCAAAATACAACTCGTCAAAATTTTCTGATTTTTCTAGAAAGGCAATGAGGTGATTATCATCGTTGAATACCCGCCAATCTTGAGAGTTATGCAGCGCACTTCGGGCGGAAAACCACTTCAATGGTGTATTTGTTCGTTTTCAAACCCGGGTGCGGGAGCATAAGAGATGCCGAAACGGCCAATGAATCGGCCATATCATTTTGAGCTCTTGGAATTGCTCCTATTGAAAAGGCATCAAACTCTTCGATGTTGTCCCATACTGCGTTACGGTAGTGCCTGAGCCTCTCATTTTTCACTTGGTAAATCCTTTTGACCTGATTTACAACTAGCTCAGCATCACCTTGGACTTTCAGATTTTTAATTCCTCTTTCCTTTGCAGCTTGCATACCGAGTAATCAGAGATTCATACTCAGCAGTATTATTAGTGTTGAAAAACTGCAACTTGAAAGAAAGAGGAATTACCTCCTCTTCGGGAGATATCAGCACAACTCCAGCGCCACATCCACTAGTCGCGCAACTGCCATCAAACTGCAAGGTCCAGATCTCATTAAGATCCTTTTCTTGAACAAAACGTCCTTTGTATCCGCCTCAGTAGACAAAAAGTAGTTCCCCATCCCTGATGATTCAAAAAGGATTTGGGCTTTGGGGTCCTCAGAGCTAGTAACCAAGTACTTCTTTTGCGATTCTGGTTCTAAAGTCTGCATCACACCTTTGACGGGTATTCTAGCTTTAGACCAGTCCATGTGAATTTCTCCGCCAACTTCGCTGCAGAAACTCCTTCCCAGCAGAATTCCATAAAGGCTGCTGGAATGTCAGCAACGAGGACGGTCATCTTTACTCTTTTATCTGGGAAGGCCGCAAACGCAAATTGCGCATCTTTGATTTGACCAATCAATGGCACTTGCTTGGTTTCCAATGAATAACATCTGCCGAAAGGTTTGGTAAGAGTGAGGCCCAAAGCATGGGCGACTTTCACCGGCATGACGTTATCGGAAGCTCCGGAATCAATTATGCAGTTACTCAACTTGTGCCCATTGATTAGGAGAGAGAGATAGAAAGGTTCTATCTTGCCTGATGCAGATGTTGAGGCAACATTTATGTGGGATTCAGGAGGAGTAGAAAGGATTCCTTTTGGGGAAACATGCTTAGGTATAACAGCTTGAATCTGAATGTATTTGTTCAATCTCACAAGCTGTTCGGGATTTGACTGAAGATACTCAGCTTCAGACATTTGGATCTTGGTATTTTTTGCATGATCTATTATATCGAATGCGTCCAAGGGTTGCGTTGGTGAGGGAATGAGTCCTTCACTTCGCGATGGTGGAACAGGGTTACTGATCTTGATAGGAATATGAGGGGGCTGATTCGGAGGAGAGATGGGCGGAAAAGACTTCTTTGCAAAAGACTTAACAGGGAGTTGAGTAGGAAGAGGATTACCTCTTTTAACAATGGTTGGAGGCCCGTTTGACACGGCTTTCTCCTTCTGCGCATGGGCAGCAACCTCCGCTTCCTTTCCTTTTGAGCGGGTAAAAACAGCGTAGGATTGTCTGCTTGCATAGCCTTGAGTACTCTCTTCTTCATCAGATTCATCCTCATCAAATTCCATGTATCCAATAGTAGAGTCGCCAGTCGGCTCACCGACATCTTGATCATCTTCGCCTTGAGGCAAAGGTTCTTCATAGTACTGCTCTTCCTCTTCAATTTCGGCCAAAGCATTGACCGGAGGAGCTTCAAGCGCCAACCGTGGAGCAGTTGCAAGTAGATGCGGTCTTTGTGAAACATTGTTGGGAACAAAACTCCTTCGTGGAACGTCTCGGTATGAGGAACTAGGAGCCTGAGCCAACTGCTTTTTTAATGCGAGCAAGTCATTCGCCATTTTTGGAATCTTTGGATCGAACGAAGTGGCAAAGCGAGGATCGAAGATTTGGACTTTGATGATTCCTTTTTCAACTCGCCAGATATTATCAAATTATCTTCTATCCGAATGGCAGCAGCCTGAGCAAGAGGTAGGGTAGCTACTCACTCTTGAAGGAGCAAGAAGCTGACTTTTGAGCTCATGGCGTTCATGAAGAAACACTTCTGATTCTCCGGTGTTGGAAGCATGGCGGTAGGGACACGGTTGATTAATGCATTGAACCGGGTGACAAAATCGCGCATGGTCTCATTGGCTTCCTTTTCAGGTGGGTGATCCATGATAACAACGTAAATGCATCCTTTGAAGGCTTGTACTTGTCTTCAAAAGCTTCCCACAAGGTTGCTTAACCGGTGATAGATGCGGCGGTAAATGCTAAAACCATTCGAGTGCGGGCCCTTGTAGAGTTTCGAGAAAAGGCGAACCGACACATCTTCGTGGGTCACATCCAAGATACTACATGACATAATGAATGCATATATGTGGGAATCCGTGCTTTGATTTCCGCTCCCGTCGAATTTGGGAAAATTCTTTCGGTTTCCGTGAGGGAGCGCATGGCGGATGTGGCGGTGCGAGAGGACCCATAGCATTTCCCCATGGTACCGCCATTTGGAAGGTGGAAAAAGCACACGATCGGAAGGGTGGTTCCAGCGAGCGCAAGGCACTACAAAGGGATGTAGATGCTCCTTGCAAAAGACTTTTTCTTCGTGGAGGTGAGACACTCTGGATGACCATTGCTTGAGCTTAGCGCCAAAAACGTGCGGTGTTACGCTGAAATTGTGCCTTTGAAGCGGATCGAAAGGGGATCAGCTTCTCCACGGGCTCTCTGCTTTGCGCGTAAAGGTTCGCACCAGCGTACCGTCTAGATCTGTGATATTATGGCGCAGATTTAAACTTTATTTTTGGGTGTACTTGCTGATTTTCTGGTTTTTCTGTCAAAAACCAGCAGCATGCACTTTTCTAGATTTTTAAAAACTATCCTCTTCGAAAAACCGATTGCGGTTAATGACAAATAGCAGTGAGGATAAGATGGATGGGAAGAACAAAGGCTGATTTTCAGATCTGATTTTTAATTTTGAGAGGGTTTCAAAATTTTGGAAAATAGTCAAAAATCCGGATCTACGGAAAAATAATGATTTTGATAAAAAGTCAGCGAACTAAAGATCTGTAACTAGGCCCAATCTACGGATCTCGAAGAAAATTTTCAGTTTTGGGCACTTTTGCAAATTTTTAGATTTTCAACAAAAGTGCAGATTTGCAAACAGGCAGTGATTTTCTTATATTTTTCTGATTTTATATTATACCACCACCATAGATCTGACAGATCTATCCGTTCCCCAGCTGAGTCGCCAAAAACTGTTGGTCCGAAAATCTATCGCGCGGACAGATCTATGGATAGACGAGCCAACAGTGTGCAGGGCTTAGCCCCTCTTTGAGACAGCAAAGCGAAACTGGTTTATTGCTACTTCTACTAGCAGGAACCTATGCAAGTCTCACAGATTCTGCCTTCGGGGGTTGGGATCTCATCCCAGTAGAGTGTTCAGGCTGCGAAAAGAAAGGAATGAAAGAGGGAGAAGAGAAAGAACAGATCCGAAGGGAGAAAAGAAATGAATTCCAAAGCAGAAGGGTCAGAAGATCTATGCTTTTGGCTTGGTAGTAAACAGAGCCAAACCTACTTGCATAAATAAACAAAGCAATACTGATAAACAAATGACGGAAAAGTAGATATGAATCTAACAGATCAAACACATACCAGATCTAACGTAAGAAAGATCTAATGCATAACACTGACTATTGAGCACAAAGTCGAATAATTGTATTCTTGTTTTTTTACATTACAAGAAAGCTCAAAGTCTTTCTCTCCTCACTTCTATTTCTATCTAAAAATGTTCACCCTTGAATATAATAAGTATTCCAATATTTATAGAAGATGAGGGAGAGAGAAGGCAAAATGGAGCCAACCACTTATTTACAAAGATATTTACAAAATATCTAAAAGTCATGTTGACTTTGACAACTAGGATGGATGACATCATCCCATGATGCAACATGGATGATGTCATCATTTGTGCCAACACATTTTAGACATTTCGAAAAGAAAGTCGGAGAATAGAGAGAAGAAGAAGAAGAAGAAGAAGAAGAAGAAGAAGAAGCTACTCGTCATCATCATCCTGCGGCCGAAAGGGGGTTGCCTGCTTCTGATGCTGCTCAGGTGATGATATGTGGAACTGAGCGCGGTATTCCAAAAACTTGTTAATCATCGGCCCAAATTCATCCTGTGATGGATCCTTGTGCCGTTCGCTGATTGCTTCACAAGTCTCCCGCTCGTCTACGAGCTTTTGAGGGAGTTTGGAATAATCTTTCTCCGCCTCAATTAGGAACCCGATGAAGTCCCTACAGGCCAGTAGGTTGTTGATAGATTCGGTGTCGAACGTGACCTCTGGACTGTCCCTTGAGAAGCTATCTCCTTGAAAATCCGGATAGTGTTGTCGGTGATCTCAAGGTAAGGGAAGGAGTGAGCAACCCTGGAGTCATGGCAAGAACAATTTTCTCCATTTGATGCATTGCATCCGGGGCCTCTTCCTTTACCTTGTCTATCTTTTCCAAACGAATTCGGTGATCTATCCGATAGTCCAGTGGACATAGTTTTTGAGGGCCCTTGGATGGCGAAGACTCGAACTTGACCGAGATCTTGGATTTGAATAGTCGAACATTTGTTGGAAGGTCTCGTCTTTAGAGTCTAGCATGTTCTAACTCTTCGACACTAGACCTGCTAATGCTTGGAGTTCCTTATTCACCTTTCCGATGTTCGGTATAAAGCGATATATTCGGCGATTACTTTTCACTATCCTTGAGGATCTGGCTCCTCAAGCTTGAAAACAGCCATACCCCGCTCGCCGATCTTTGAATACTCGTTGATTTTCTCCCGATTGAGCAGCTCGGGAGTCTCGATGGCGATTGTGGGAGGTGCACTTCCCATCTTCTGTAAGGCCTGAAGCAGGTATTTATTCTGCTCCTTCGGTAGCCTTTTCTCCTCTTTTGTTTCCTGAAGCTTTTTGAAGAGTGCATCAATTGCGGAAAGAGCTTCCCCCTGGAGACTTTCAGAGGATGTCCCCATTGTGACTTGGGTCACGGTGAAATCTGTCGGAGACAGATCTTCTTTTTCTTTGAGGGGTCGAGTGGTACGCTATTTCCATGACTCTCTCACTGCGCAGCGCTCTTCGAGAAGCGTGTAACCGGCTTGTGCTTCTTTGCTCCTTTAGCCGGAATGACCGAAAAGTCCATCGGAGCGATGGGGACTTTCCTCTTTTGTTGGTTCAACTGCTGAGAGATCCAAGCTGGTCCTATAGAAGAAGGACCAGAGACAGCAGGGGAGGCAAAGAACGGTAGAAGAGGGAAAACGTGGAGACACGCGGCGGCGGCGGCATTGAAAGAAAAGCCGAAGAAGTGTCCACGGGAGGAAGGAAACCGCAACTATAGAAGACATAGGAAGGAAGGGAGCTCGGAGATGAGGGAAGAAATGGAGGAAGACAAATCAGTGAGGGAGGAGAAGATAGAAGAAGAGGCAGGGGAAAGGGCAGAAGAAGGGGCAGAGGACACAACCAAAGGAGTGGTTGCCTGAGACACCTGAGGAAGGGGAGGGAGAGAAGAAGAAGAGACCTCGATTTCTGTAGCGATGCCGACATCCTGAGTGGATGGGCCTATGGGAACATCCTCTGTCAATTCCTCATCAAGAGTTATGACTTGTTCTGGCTCTGAGGGAAGAGGACTTTCAGGGGCTTCTTCCTGAATGGTGCTAGGTTCACCTTCTGCACCTTTGCCTTTCAGCTGCTTCTTGGACCTTGGAGGTGCGTTGCCCAAAAGGGAAGTTGTAAAATCTACCCCGAGGTAGATCAGTCCGTTCATGCGGCACCAATGTTCTGTTCTCCGCATAGTCTCTTTGACCCTCTCCTCAATTGTTTGAGGAGCCTTGCTTCTATCAATGGCCGGGAAGGGCCAATCGTCTCCTTCTGTGTCATTGTATACTTTGTCAGTTTCATCTTCCATAGTCTGGAAGCCTTTGGGGACGATGGCCACTCCATATTGAATAATTTCTGCCAATGCCAAGCGAGAATGATCCTTCCTTCTTAGTTCCACCTCGTGGATGATATCAATGTAAATGTCCTCAATTTGAGGGACGTGGATCGGATCAAGCTTAGCCCTTGGCAGGCAGCCCTTGGGTCAAAGGTAGGCCTGGCTGGGAAATCATGCTTCAAGTTGAGGAGTTCCAGCTCAGCATACATCTCCTTCGCCTTGTGGTAGGTGGAGCATGTGTATCGGCCTACTGTGAGGGGGAAAGGAGTTCCGCCCTTCTTTCTTTTGAGGCACTTTTCATGGTATGTGACTTCTGTCTTGATAGTTCTAATAGAACCCGGCCGGTCCAAAGCATACCTTGGCAACTGGTTGGTTCGCCAGAAGTTAGCCACCCTCGAGATAGGTGAATGTGGGAATCGGGTGAACAAGGCCCCCACTTCTCCTGATTGACACACAATGTTCTTGGTCGTGCGGCCATGAGTTAAATTTGGTCGCAACATGCACATGATGTGATAGAAGAAAACATCATTGATTTTAGCAAATTGAGGGATGCTATTCTCCAGCCTCAGCTCTGGATAATATTCGTATATTTTGACCTGAGGCCAAATTCCACTTCGGTTGAGCCCTGGGTAATCTCTTTCAGATGCAGCAGCGTAAACTACGTAGGAGTTCATATGGAATACTCCTGTTGTGGCAAACTGTTGTAGCTGCTCAGATATGGTGCTGCTTATTATCTCCCCCCAGCAAAAGCGCTGATCGGGAAAATTCTTATTCATTGTCTCCAAGTACCGCAGCATCCACTTATGGAAATAGTGGGCATCTGAAAGCCCGAAGACTCTGCTCAGGAAGGTGATAGTATCGCTGAGTTCCTCTGAGAAATCACTTCGGTGGATAGTCTGAGGCCACCGGGTCACTACCTTCTTGTTCTTTAGGTAGACCTCATTCATCAACTGCATGCATTGGTCTTCATTGTCTTCCCTGTGCCTGGATACACTCTGTTGGCTAATGCCACGTAGTTTCGGTGGTGAGGATGCCAAGCATCAACTCAAAATGACGGGCGGTGAGGTTTATGACCTGTCTCACCCTTATACTGTTCTCGACACATCTTGTGTCCTTGTTGAAAGATTGCGCAATCACCATCATGAATTCGTTGTTGCTTGCAGTCTTGTGGGGATTCCTCCGGCAAGTGAAGTATGGCACCGCCTATCAACTTGTCCATCCATGGACTTCTTGTAACTCGAGTTCTAACCGAGAATTCCTCCATGTCAATGTGACCCACCTCGAGTCCACGACATCGATACGCATTCACCCGTGATTCGGGCATCGACCCTTTTATATTTATTCTTCATTTCTTCTTCTGTCGCCTTAGCCTTTCCTCTTGGTTTGGCGGGTCTCTTGCTTGAGCGTAGACATGTGTTCTTTCGAACTCAGCTGTTGATCTGCATGAAGAAGAAGCGAGACCTAATCCAAAAAGGTTGAATTAGTCATTTGATCTTCCATTGGAAAGACAGATGAAGAAGGAGCTAGAGATTTTAAGACTCGGGCGCAGGCGCGTGAAAAATACAAGCTTGTGAGCCAAATAGATAAGGCGCACGAAAAGGGATGTTGCAGAGGTTATCTTGGGCGCCAAATGCGCATGACGCATGGATGAAGCAAGTTGTATTGTATAGCGGGCGCATGGAAAGAGTATGTTACATTGGGGTTCGGTGCGCCCTTTGGCGCATGGATGGATTGTGTAACATGGATTTTTCATGCGCCAAAAAGGGATATGGCGCGGTGCATGGAGGGTTTACACAACATCATGTTACTGCAATGGAGGGTGCGCCCGCGCCATTCTAACTTTATACTTGCGCGGACAAGGCTTGTGTTACATCGAAACTAGGTGCGCCCTTTGGCGCATGGAAACATTATGTAGCATGGATAAAGGGTGCGCCAAAGGCTTTTAAGGAGGTGCGGGATTTATACTTGTAGCATGCAAAAAGGGCGCGCTTTGAGGGCGCATGAGTTCTAGGTGCAGCATGACAAGAGGGTGCGCCATTGGCGCGGGTTTTGGTCATGTAACATGGCGTGTAGATGCGCCGAGGGGCGCAACTGTCTTAAGTGTAACAAGACGCGCCAGTGCGCCATAGAACTAAACTAATAGCTCAAACTTTACTTTCTTTTCTCCATTTCAAAGGCCGCTTGGACATACAAGGTTTTTATATAAAAAAATCTTAGACCAAGCCATTTCAAAACAATACTCTTTACCAGCAGATCTGGAAAGAGGAAGGAGGAGGAAAAGAAGAGAAGAAAACAAGACAGCACAGGGGGAAACTAGCTCAAACATATCTCATTTTAACACTGGCTAGCAAACCAAAATACAGACCAAGAACACCCAAGGAACCGAAAGCACAAAAATGGAAAAGAGGGAGAACCTCTCACCTTGAATATATAGCAAAAATTTGAGAGCGGGTCCACAGGCGCCCGATTTAAAACGATTTTGAGCAGTAGGCCGACAAGTCTAGAGAGATCACGTGCTCGACAAAAAGAATGAAAATGACATTGGGCCCTGCACCGATATTTATATAAAAACTTGTCATCAATGCGCCAACCACTTTTGAAATGGCGCATGAAATTCTTGTCGACAAGTAAAGCGTGCGCCCTTTGGCGCACCATATGCATTATCGACATGAAGTTATGTGCGCCCTTTAGCGCACCAAAGCTTCATGTTGCAGCGAGATTATATGCGCCCTTTGGCGCACCGAAAGACGTGTTAACATGGAAAACCATGCGCCAAAGGCTTTTGAGGGGGCGCACCAAAACTATGTGTTACAAGGCAAATCCATGCGCCCAGCCAAAAAAGGCTCAAAAAAGACTAAGTTCAAAAACTAGATCTCCCGGGAAGGGATTTTACAACGTTTCGAATGCGAGGGATCCCTAACGAGGGATCGAAACAAAATTTTCGGTATGGTTATCGGTAAAATTGCCCTTGTCAATTTTACGGGATAACACACTCAAGCAGTCCTAATAAGGACATGGGGAAGGTATGGAGTAGTAAGGCATCATCATGAGCAATTAGATAGCAGGCATGTCTAAATGATCGCAAGTGTTGTTGAGGGTCCTCCTTACTACTAAAGCGAGTAAATTTCAGTAATTCCCATTGAGGAGGATATGTATGAAGGGGGACAGAAGGATGAATATGCTCCCGAAGAACTTTCTCGTATGTCGGGGTATTACGGCTTCAAAGCGAAGCCTCAAGATTTTGTGTCTTGTCCATCATCTGTTTGATTAAATCATTGGTTGGGTCAAATGATGGTGATGTCATCGTAAACAAAGGAGGATTGGGCCAAGAGCCGCTACTAGACAATGGTGGGGTTGAATGTTGATAAGGTAATGATGATTAATGTGTTGGGGTGGCTGAATAAGGGTGTCCTATATAAGATGTTGAGGCCACAGGATGAGTCTGCACAAATGAAAAAGTGGGCGGAGCTGAGAGGGAAAGCTCGTGTGAATAGATGGTAGAGAGTGAGTTATGAAAGAGGCAATCTGCGGGAGAGATGAGGTAGGGGTAGTGGATGGTAGTGATATGTGGGGCCCCAAATTAACCAAAGGAAGGCCAATTGGTGCAGTATGAACCACCGAAGCCACTGAGCTGGGAGACGGGGCTAAGGATGAAGACAGTGAGGTGGAGTTATTAGGTGGGGAAGGGGCTAAGTGAGCGGCTATACTAATAGGCATACCAAAGAGGAGATGACCATCGGGTGTACGGTAAGGGGTATGAGATAAATAATGTTGTATGGCGCTAGGATTAACATCCAAAAATTTGGAAAAGTCCGGATCTCCTACAGAGATCTTGGGAAAAGCACTAGTGTCCGTAGGATTCCCCATAGGATGCAAAGGGGGTGACTCAGGAAAAGAAACGGAACAAACGTGTGAAACAATGGCTGTGGCTTGTTGTTGGGTGATAACAACCATGGACGAGAGGATATAATAGGGAATTAGTCAATTAGGAACAGAAACAATAACAAAATGTTGGAATTGGTAGGTTGCTGGTTTGTCAGGAACTATGAAACACAATAACCAATGTCGGTCAGAAGGTAGCCCTGGCGTCGGTTAGTAACCGATGTCGGTAGAAGAGGACCGGTGTCGGTCACTGTGAAGGCAAAGAGAGAATGTAAGAGGCTACTAGTTTGGGGATAACAAGGCTTAGTATACCCACCAAACTGTCTGAAGTGATCACTGAGACAGGGTATAACAGAGAAACAGAACTGAAAGAAAAACAAAAAACAAGCAAGATGCACAAGCAAATCAAGAGACTAACCCTAGGATTAGTTTTAATCACTTTGGGCTTATGCCTTAGACGTAAGATGATGTCAATCCTAAACAAAATACCTAAGGGAGATGTCAAGTTTGTTTTGGCTTGTAAGGATACCTCAATCGGGCAGAGGAATACCGTGGGAAGGGGAGATGTTTGAGATGTTGTGTAGCTTATGATGTGATTTGGTATGTGTTGTGCGGTGAGAGTAAAATTAATTTCTCATCAATACCATGGATATCAGCCCCACGTGTACGGCACTGTTACTTAATCTACGTTCACTAGAATTTAAAGACAACAAGTAATAATGTGATGCACGTGTTTTAAACCCAAATCAAAAATTATATCCGATGAAGCAAAGAAAGAGAAGAGGTTAAGAAGATGACTTTCACTAATGCAAAGATGCGAAAGAAAGACAAGTTATTTTACCAAAATGACAAAATATTTTGTGAATATTTAGAAGAAAGAAACAACAAGTGTGCTCCCTATATGAAAACAAGCAAGAAAGAAAGAAACCCGAGAAGGGTCCCACTGGGCATGCCAAAATGTTTCGCACATAATTTTGTTCCAGAATAGAGTTACTTCTATATTTTCATTCTCTTGAGAAACAGATAAGGGTTAGGGCTAGGAGGAATACCTGTTGAGTGTTGGGAAGGTGTGCGCGTACCGTAGAGAGATCAGACCGATTGTGAAGATCTCCTTTTTTGTCTGCGGGAAGGACTACTATAAATAAGAATGCAAGACCACCAGATTTTCGTTAAACAATAAGTGATGGCGCCTTGGGCCCAGGAAATATTAGACTTCCTTTCGAAGGTGGTCAGTTCCATTTTAATACCAATTAATGCAAATGATAATAAAGAAGCTATTGTGAAATCACGATTTAGGTACCTCATTACTAAAAGCAATAGAGACTAAACTACCAATAATAAAATATCATGTTGTTTGTTTGGTCGCTGGTTATTGATATGTTCAGATCAAGTTACAGGGATAGACAAGGCTGGATATGAGATTGTTTGGAGGTAAATAGGTGAAAGGTTAGTTTTTGGTATAAGTCATGCGACCGACGCCGGTCACTGGATAACCGACCATGGTTATAAAACTGATACCGAGTAGGGGATGACCGATATCGGTAGGGGCAGTGATTTAGGGGCTTTTAAATGGAGGTTGGTTGTAAGGTGGTTATGGAGTTCAGAAGGTTGATAGATGGTTGAGGGGAGTAGTAGGGTGATAGAGAAGACTCAAAGAGTGATAAAGTTGTCTTTGGGGCAATATAGAGATGGATGAATGAAGGTTAGGTGTAGGGTGCTGCCGGGTGGTAGATCCAGGAGTAGGCTTATGATCACTTATGAATCAAAAGTTCACAAAGTAGTGTCTAGAAGCATACAAGGTAACAAAAGAGACTACTTACTAGTTTTTGATGCAGATGCGGGTCCAAGGAATGCAGTGGTGAAGGCAAGGCTCAGTTGGGATGATCCAACAATCGAAGTGAGCAGATGAAGCTATCCTCCGACTCTCCCAATGTTTGGATGAGTGTGACAGTGATCTAGTTGCTCAGTTACAGTCTTGGGCTCAATACTCCTCTCTGTAACCTTTTTCTTTCTTTCTCACTTATCTCTCTCTTGCAAATGAATTTCGGATCCCCTTGTTTTTGGTTGGGGGAGGTCATTTACAGAGTAGGAACCGATGGTGGTTACCTAACCGGTTACCCGATCATGTAGGGACCGATGTCGGTTAGGTCAAAGTTGGCTATTTTTAGTAAAATACCCAACTTTCCCTCCTTTTCTCCCGAGGGGTCAGTTGTGGGCTTGGTCAAGTCATTATTAGGTTCGTTTTGGTGTGGGTGAGGGGTGATGAGTCATGGGTGTGGGTCTGGACCAAGTTATAGGTCTTAGTTAGGTTAGTTTAGGGTTAGGGCTAGGTCATGGTGAGGTGGCGAGGTGAGGTGGCAGGGTTGGAGATGTGGATTTATTAATTATAAGGTAATTAATAAATAATTAAGTGTGTAAGGTTTAGGTGGTGAGGTAGGGTTAGGTTGCGAGACGAGATGTGGGGCACAGGGAATCGTCAGACCCAAATTTGATGTCTACACTAACTAGAACCACGTTTTCTAACACCATTCCGGTGGAGAATATGACATCTCCCGGTCTAGTACAAAATAATCCATTCCTTGGCAATACTCCTCCATACTTAAACATGTATTCCAAGTCACCACAAGGAGATATGTTCTCTTCTCCCGGCATGTTCACTCAACCACAAGGATTTCCTTATGTCCTTGCAAACGCATATGTTGCGCCATATCAACAACCCATTCCACCTCCACCCCCTCAATAGGTGCCATCGATGGTCAAAACCTATGCGATAGGAACTTATTTAGAATATTTGAAAGATCCCTTAGACTTCACTATACGAAGCATCATGCTTCCAAGACCTCTTCCTGATTTTCCCAAATACAAAGGGGGAGGAGACCCGAGTGCACACATTAAGGCCTATGCCATAGCCATTCGAGAATTGCTCCTTAGGATGGGGTTGTCGCCAAAATATTCCCCAAAAATTTCGAGGGTATCGCCCTCGATTAGTATTACAGAATACCTAAAGCTTCCATCCATTCATTTAAACAAATCGTTTTAGAGTTCATCAAGGTGTTTGACATGAAAAAACTATTGAGAACAGGAATCAAGGAATTCTTGCACATTAAGCAAGAACACAATGAATCTGTCGCTCATTTCATCTAGAGATGGCGTACAGTCCTCTATTCTTCAGCAAGCACTCCAAACATGGACCATATGGAACTATGCGATTTATTCCTTCATTCTCTCAGCAGAGAGGTAAAGGAAGAATTCTAAAAGTTCCCACTAAGGACTTACGATGAAGTACTTGAGAGCGCCCTCCTAATAGATCAGGCATCAATAGATAGTGGTTGCAAGACATATGGAACAAATGGGAGGTTAATCACCCCCAGCTTGAATACAATGACTTATCCTACTACCACAAACATCAATCAAGGACCTAAAATCCTTAAAAAAATCGTGGCGTAATAGATGGAGTAATTGACCAAACAAAAAAAAAAACAAATGTTGTAAATGCTCCACCGCCGATTAACAATCAACGAAACAACAACTTTACCCCGACAATCAACTCGGTGGATTTTAATCATCCACAACAACAACAAAAAAGGTAGACCTAGACATAGGGTCCAAGTCAAAATTCAACTGGATATCAAAACCAAAACCAAAACCAAAGACAACAAACGTAAAAATTTAATAATCAACATGGTTTAATCAGAGTTTTGGACCACAATACATGCCAAACCAACAACCTAGGAATTACAATCCCAACTCGTATTGTGGTTTCCACAAAATTCAAGGCCATGACACTAGGACTTGCTACATGATTACAATAAGTTCATGCAACGCTTTCTAGAAGAACAAAGAAAACTTTTCATAGACATGTTCTTAGCAGATCCTACATCACCTGCGCCGAATACTTTCACGGGAGTAATCTCCCCTCAAAATTCTCCCCTCAAGATCTTCAATGATCCACTCCCAAATCATGATAAATTAAATCCAAAAGGGATGAACAAGGGTGCAATGATAGGAAATAATGATCATGAAGCCTCGACTTCACTAAATCCACCTGTCACACCACAATTAGGAAATCAGCTATGACCCAAGATAGTCAGTTTAGTAGATTTAGACATTGAACTACACGTGGAAGCCATAACAAGGACATGAGAGTATTCCTCTCAACCAAGTCCAAGTTACCTGCTAGAGACAGATAACATTCAACAACCATTAGTAAAACCCATAGGTGCCTATGATTTAATTAATGACCTAACAAAGACCTTCTCTCATATCTCCTTTTTGGAATTATTGAAGAACTCTCCTGTCCATAGGGCTGCTCTTTTAGAATCATTAGGTTTAGGTCATTTAATTAACATCACTCCACCTCCGAAACAGAAGTAAACCATATAGACTTCGATATTCACCCTCCAGGGCAGCCGGATAGGGATACCGAGTTTATATTTGACATAAAAAAATGCCAACAGATGCCAAGATTACACAAAGAGGTGATCCAACCTTACATTTACAAGTGTGGGTTTATAATAATTACGTTAAGCGTGTAATGGTTGACAATGGGGCAGCAGTTAACATAGTTCCCTTCTCTTTCCTTCAAAAGCTAGGGTATGGAGAAACAAATTGTTCCACGACTCAGAATACGCTAAGAGGCTATGATAGCCTTAAAGCCACTTTGATTGGAACTATGATACTACCAAATCACCTTAGGACCCAAAATAATCCTCACTGATTTTTATATTATAGATCAGGAAACCAACTATAATATGATCCTCGGCCGACCATGGATACACCGTATAAAGGCAATCCCTTCTATGTTATTTCAAGAAATAAGATTCCTACACTTGGGAAAGGTATTCATAAAAAAAGGTGGTCTGAAACCATTCGATATACACCTAGCGGACCTAAAAAAAGACCAGGAATTCACTCTGAGTTTGAACTCCCAACAAACCAACCGACTTAAAATTGGAAGGAAAGTTGGTACCTACAACAGAACTAGAATTTACGAACCTAATCAAGAATATCCCAGCCCTCAAGGATGAGGCTAACATCGTAGAAATAGTATCATTAGGAACTACTGTGAAAATTGTCGAATTGCTAGAACATGATCTACCAATTTTCCTGCCATTTGATTCTATAGGTATGGGATATACCCAAGGAGTTGGTTCTCTCCCAGCAAAAGAACTCTACATGGTAGAAGTAACCGAAGTAGAAGAAATGGGCATAGAAAATGTCCCAATGTCCATCTTCCCAACTAAATATTGGACTCTCCATTTCGATGGATCTAGATGTCGTTATGGGGCTAGGGTAGGTGTGATCTTTACTTCTCCCGAGGGAAAGATCTCACCGTTCGCCTTTAAACTAAATTTTGAATGTATAAATAACAGAGATGAGTACGAGGCCCTCCTCCTTGGCCTCATCATTACTAAGAGGCTCGGTGTTAATGACATTAGAGTGCGAGGAGACTCACAATTAGTAGAAAACCAAGTCTCTGAGGTGTATAAGACTAGAGCTGAACATTTATAACTCTACAAAACAACGGTATTATATTTGAGCAAAGGATTTAACTTCATATTAATTGAAGTGATCCCGCGAGAACAAAACCTTCTTGCAGATTCGATAGCAACCTCAGCTTCATGTTTTACTCCCAGCAGTGAGTTGGAGGACACCCATTTCATGGTATCCCTCCGTACTGAACCATTAACAAAGAAAATATCGAACCCTCTATTAAAAACATCACTGAGAACACATCTACTATCTTAGATCACGTTGACAGTGATAGAGCCACTCTTGATTACCTAAACACCTATGCAGAGTTACATCTCACCCATCACGTGGTGGATTTTTCTTAATCCCACATTCATCTTCTTACTTTGGAAACCCCATGGTAGAGCTCCCCCCACAAAAGGAGCTCGACATATACGTGATAGAGAATGGAGAAGATCTGGAACTACCTCCAGCCCCACCTAAGTTTGAAGAAGGTAACACTTCTTTAATCAAGGAAACAATTGATATTAACATCGGAACAAAGGAAGAACCGAAGATCTTAAAACTAGGATCTTTGCTAACTCCAGAAGAGATAGAAATACACACTCGAATCCTTAGAGAACATCAAAAGGATTTTGCATTTAATTATAAAGAAATGACTTGCACCACACATCGCAGTACATAACCTCGTCACCAAATCAGATGCAAAGCCAATTAAACAAAAATCAAGACCAATGAAACCCAAGGTAGCTCTTATGGTGAAAGAAGAGGTAATGAAGCTTCTCCAGGTAGGGTTCATCAAACCAGTTGATTACTCTCATTGGGTATCTAATATCATCCCTATTCTCAAAAAGAATAGGAAGATATGTATCTGCATAAAATTTTGAGACATTAACAAGGAATGTCCCAATGATGACTTCCTGTTACCATCCATTGACGTCATCGTTGACGCAATAGCTAGATTTGAGCTTTTGTCTCTCATGGATGGATTTTGGGATATAATCAAATCAGAATATCTGAACAAGACCAAGCCAAAACTATGTTTATAACTCCTTGGGGAACTTATTGCTATGTTATTATGTCATTCGGTCTCAAGAACGCTTGTGCTACATACCAATGGGAAATGACATACATATTTCATGATCTTATTCATAAAATCGTGGAATCCTATGTAGATGACTTGTTGGCCAAGACCTAGGAAGCATTGTAATCACCTAGAAGTGCTCGCATCATTCTTTCACGTTTGATCGAATATGGAGTTACACTAAATCTAGAAAAATGTGTATTTGGTGTGACAGGAGGGAAACTCCTAGGTTACATTATATCATCACGAGGGATCGATGTAGACCCAGCCAAAATCCGGGTTGTTCTTGAAATGATCCCACCTTCAGATGAATCTGGAATTAGATTGTTTCTCGAGAAACTCGGTGCAATCGAAGATTCATCCCATATTTAAGCTTTTGTCATTCATCCAATCAACAATCTACTCAAGAAAGATTATAGTATCGATTGGATCGAGGAATGCAATGAGGCTTTCGAAGTAGTTAAGCATTTATTGTTGTCACCACCTATACTAATGCCTCCTAAGCCAGACCATCCTTTATTCTTATATTCGCGAGCTACCAATGTCTTGCTAGCCTCCATGCTGGCTCAAGAAGACGATGAAAAAAGAGAACACGTGATTTATTTCATTAGCCAAACATTACTCAATTATGAAATGCATTATACGCAGGCAGAACGAGAATGCCTTGCCATAGTCTTTGCAACCAAACGCCTAAGACATTACATGCTAAATCAAGAAACAAAGGTCATTGTAAAAATAGACCATTTACGAACTTTCCTCATGCAAGGGTATTTTTCTAAAAAGGTTGGACACTTTATAACCTTAATGGGAGAATTTGAATTAACTTTTGTAAACCAAAAATCGTTAAGGGACAAATCATTGTGGATTGGTTAGCCGACAACCCATTAGACGGAGGTGATTTAGTAGACCTAGATTTTCCCGATGAATGCATATATTACATCGAAACCAAACCTCCTATCTCTGAATGTCCTTAGTATACTGATATTGTTAATTATATCATGGGCCATGCATATCCAGAAGGTGCTACATTGCAACAAAGAAGGCGGTTACGCATTATCGTAGCTAAATACATTATTATAGAGCAAGTGCTCTATCGTAAGGATTTCGATGGAATGCTTCTAAGGTGTGTTGACATAGAAGAATCCAAGAAGATTCTCTACGAATCTCACAGTGGAATATGTGGAGGTCACTTCGGTGGTCATGCCACCACTCACAAAATACATCGGATGGGCTATTTCTAGCCCACTCTAGAACACGATGTAGTAGAGTTTGTACACAAGTGTCATAAATGCCAAGAATTTTCCCACGAGATTCACATGCCAGCACAAGCTCTACAACCAATCACAACTCCATGGCCCTTTTCTACATGGGGCCTAGATTTGATAGGGAAATTCTCTCCCTTGTCAACAGATGGCCATAACTTCATAATCATGGCCACCGAGTATTTTACCAAATGGGTAGAGGCTATGCCTCTCACCACTATACCAGGTTCCGTGATCGCCAAGTTCATTTTGAACCAGATCATTTGCAGGTACGGTGTCCCACAAATCATTATCTCAGATAATGACACTTCCTTTAAGAATGACGAAGTCCATGAGCTATGCAGTAAATTTAAAATAAATCATCATACAACCTCCCTGTATTACCCTCAAGCCAACGGACAAGCTGAAGCAACAAACAAAACATTGAAAGCTATTCTCCTTAAAACAGTAAAAGAAAACAAATGAGATTGGCATTTAAAGTTATATCCGGCCTTGTGGGCCCATCGGACCTCAATAAGAACACCAACAAGAGAAACTCCTTTCTCATTGGTATTCGGCAGAAGTAGTTCTCCCACTTGAGGTTGAAATACCCAGTCTCCGCATCTCACTACAAGAGATTCTAGATGAAGAAGCTTATAGAGAAGCACGTCTCTCCCAACTAGAAAGCGTAGATGAGGCCAGATGGATGTTGAACAATGGCATAGAGTCTATGCTAACCGGATGTGCCGGTAGTATAATAAAAAGGTCTATGAACGAGATATATATGAAGGAGATCTAGTTCTAAGGCTAGACAACGGATCGATAAGAAGACCGGTGAAGGAAGGAAATTCCAGCCCAAATGGTTGGGCCCATACCAAGTCATGAAAGACTATGGAAATGGAGCGTATCTCTTGTGCACACTAGAAGGTGAGGAATTTGGTGAAACTATCAATTCCCTACACCTTAAACGGTTTTACGCATGAAGCAACCAGCACTACTAATATAGTTATATCTACATTACATCTTCATGTAGTTAGGTTCATTTTGTCCATTCGTTTCGTAAAACTTGGTGATCAAGGGACTTGCTCTTAAGCAATTCATTACAAACTTCTGATGGTATTGGTAGAAACATTCGAATCATACTTCTTCATTTTCATAACATCATCAACCATTTCAGAATCATTTCATCCATATAAAGCTAGATATGACAAAGTCTTAACGGTAACCATACCAAGGTCTACATGCTTGTTCTCACTTTTGGTTTCTTCCTAGGATAGGTGTCTTGCCTATGGTCTATTCTAGAAGCTTCATAGTGTCACATCTATCCCGTATGTATATCTCTTTGGAAATAAGAACATGCTGACATTTTTCTCAAATAAACAAGTCAAACATAGATCAAACAAAAAAATTTATTTTTACACATTTCCTTTCCCTACCAACCTTCGGTGATGAGCTTGTGTCTCTTACTAGTGACGTAGGGTTAGGAAAGGATGGGAATGCCCTTACTCACCTATGCCTTGTCCATGGTGATAAGCCCATGCTTCCTACTAGTAGCATGGGGCAAGGTGCAGGGGGTCCTCTTGACAATAAACGTTGAAGGTCGTAAACAAATAGTTCAAATAAACCTTTGAAATCTTGAGTAAAAAACAAGTGAATCAGATGTCCAAAATTCCAAGAAATCTTAAAACCCTGAAAACCAGATTTTGTCTACCATGTGGCCATCTATGGATGTAAGTCTAGATAAACCACAAAGCAAGTCACGTTCTAAGCTATGGAGTCACTTGAGTAGAGTAGGTTTGTAGCATCTTAATTTGGTTCCACCAAATCTTTGTATATCTCTCATCACTATCATTAACAAATTTCATAGCTTGTGCCCTTTCTAGCTCTGGTGGTGAGCCCTCGCATCTTACTAGTTGCGTGGAGTTAGGAGTGGGGCAAGTTCATTTGCTCATCATACCAGTTTATCATCTCATTTTTTCAAAACAAATATGAAGTACCGAAAAATTTCTTATATAAAGCTAAGGTTCAAAATCACATTGTGTCTGCATTATCATATATTAGCATCACGAAATACTAAAAGAAAGAAAGCATTTGTATCATTTGTTCTCCATTGCATACATTTTGAAAAGCATATAAAACAACATTATAATATACATGTGGAAACAAATCACAAAAACCTGGATACCAAGGGTCTTATCCAAAAAGAATATATATATAATCAAGTTTTCTGTACAATGCCATCATGCGCTAGGCATGGTCAAAACGCTCAATGAGCCAGGAAATACAAAATAAATCGTATAAACAATCTAAGAGAGCCAAGCGGCCTCTCAACCCCTATGAGATCCCTTAGAAGGTGCACAACCATGTCTAGGACTCGCTACATAGACACTCGAATGCATTGAGGGCTCACGGTCCCCGAGGAGCAGCAGTGCGGCCTGCATGAGAGTGGCTCCTCATATGAGAGCGACTCCTCATCGGGTGCTCTGCTTATCCTATACCTAGCCAACTCAGTATGAAGGGTAGTTGAAGGCTCCCCTGCATCCACAGATAGCTCTGTGTGAGTCCTCTCCATAGGGATCATCAGGGTATTAGTGCATACCCGATGAATCAAGTCTCGCCACTCATCAACAGTCTCTATGCAAGAAAAGGAGAAAACAAATTAGAAATAGTCAAAGGATAAAAAAAAATAAACAAAAGGAGAGATAACAACTAAGACAATCCTAGCTACAAACAAATATCAAGAGAAGGATGATAACTCACTCGGATCTTCGAGCCTCTAAGAGGGATCCCTAGGGTCAGCGCCTACCATAGATGATGCCACCGAATGATGTCCTCCTCCTGTGCCTAGGGCCACATAACGTCCTACTACAGACTCATCCTCTCCGCCCAAGTCCTGAGAAGGCGGCTCCTCTAAAACTAGAGTCACCCTCTCCGCACTCCGCTCTGCCCTCTCGGCCTATAAGATATCTTGAGTGTCATGCCACTCGGGATCGTTGTCCTCCTCTCCACCCGACTCGCTAGCCTCCTCAGCCTCGGTCTCCTCCTGCATTCTCCCCCCTGTGAACTCCTCAGACTCGGAGTCTATATCAATGGGGTCGTTGCTGCTATGGGCAGGACCGGTGGCAATCTGAAGTAAGGGTGCCTGAGGAGCACCGACTCTCCCTCGAGCACGTACCACCCACTTGGCTGTAATAGGGACACTAGGAGTAACAAAAGTCCAACCTTGGCCTCTAGGACCTCCCCTAGCCTCCGGAACCGATCTAAACACTTTCGCCACAGGGGGAAGCATACCGACGTAAGGAAGGCCAAACTGCTAAGGCACTTGATCAAAGGGGTGTGTCTCCACCTTCCCCGTCCTGTCCACAAGCTGCCCTGTGGTGGAGCAAGAGATCAACGTAAGGGTCTCCTTGCCCCACAACCCTGTGCCATGGCTCGATAAGGTGTGGCCTCCATATCATCAGTAGTCATGGAGGTGACTGGATGGTGAGGTTCTCTAAGCACCGACATATCTGTCCATCTGGCTGCCCTCATGGCTCTGGGATCTGCCACCTCTACACCTCTCCCATAAGGGATGATACGCTCATAGACCCAACTCATAACTAGGGTCAGATGGCTCAATGACTGCCCCTATAAGTGAACCACCGGTATAAATCATGATAAGTGGTCCCAAGAATATCGGCCCCCAAGCATAAATCCGGCCATGTGCCTCAATCTATGCAATAATAGGGGACCAATAGTAGAGTAAGGTGTCCCCTCCCTTGTCCCCGATCAATCTCGAGGCAAGGATCCCCATAATAGCCTGAAGAATCAAGGGGATAGGTAGGCTAGGAATAGATCGAACCCTCACCCCCTTCTTCAAACCAGTGGAGATAACTGCGTCTCCCATGTATGAAGCCCACTGTGCTATCTGAGCCCATGACCCTGCTGTCTCAAGTGTAAGCCATCTCCCGATGATCGGGACCCCCAAGATACTGATAGACATCCTCTAGGGTGATAGTCCACTCACCCCTGACTCTGAAATCGGAAAGTGTTCCGATCAGCATCCCAATATGAAAACAAGTCACAAAGTATGTGACTAGAAGGTGTAACATGCGGGACCCGTGATATACACAATATGTCGGCCCTCTGAAAAGTGTCATTCTCATCCTGAGAAAGTGCATCCAACACTATCGAAAGCCAATCACACTCTCTCTCTCGGCTCCATCTGATATATTCCTCCTTCGCCTGCATACACCCAAAAACATGCAAAAAGGAGTAAGTTAGTATTCAAATCACATTGGAAAAATCATTAAAACATATAAGAATGCTAGAAATGCAAAAACAAATTCAAACAAGTATTATTTTGGCATTTTGTAGAAGGACCACCACCTTGAGCAAGGCGGCGGTTCCATAACCGCCACCTTAAAGGTGGCGGTCCTGTAACCGCCACCCTGATCAAGGTGGCGGTCATGTAACCGCCGCCCTACTCAGGGCGGCGGTCGTGTCCCAAATTTCCGCACGGGTCACGTGCCCTAAAAATGCCTAAAAACACAAAACAAAGACCATTTTGACTAAAACAAAGCCTACCCATTAGGCCCCCTAAGTGACCCTATTAACACTGACATTTTCAAAAATAATCCACCCATGATAAATATTTTACCATTTTAACATTTTAGGGGTAAAAACGTTAAATCAAGAAGAACTAACATGTGATCTCGCTGGGTCGTGTTCCGCTCGCAGAGGCATGATCACTATCTCGTCATGAACATTTTGACTATACTCTCATCAAAAACCGTCACCGTGGGTCCAGAGCTCAAAATCAATCAAATCGACACGTGTAAATGAATAGGAAAATGGGCCCATTTTTACATATATAGCATCTTGACTTGTTTTGAATGCCCTTTTCGCAGGTTTGGAGCGCCGACGGAGGTAAGTTATTCTCCCGCATAAATGGTAAGTCCTCATTTCATATTATTTTAGTATTTATTTTTTGATATATTTTATCTATGTGCACTTGAGTCCTCTTTTCATTTTACAGGTAGCAAGAATTTTGGATGGCGTCATTTCGACACGCGGACATATCAGGTATAATTTCTAACTTACCATTTCGGGACCACTATACTCGGACCCACCGTTTTACGCCTCCTCATGGCTAAAATGCTTCTCCGAGGGGGCAATATGTACGTACCCAAAATTGTAGGGTATTGCACCACTGGAACAATGTTACACGTGCCCCAATGATGATACAAGTCTCCTCGCAAGGTGCTCGAGATTTAGAAAATCCCTCCAAGTGTACATTAACATCCTACATGCCCCGCTTAGCCTCTGCATGCTTTTTTTTGCTCTCCCCTTTCTTTTCTTTGTGTTTTGTCTTTAGTGATGAAACCGCCACCCCGCTGCTTGCGGCGGTCTCGTGACCACTGCCCAGGCAAGGTAGCGGTCCTGTAACCACCCAGCCGCGTGCGTAGGGCGGCGGTCCTTCATGCATTTTCTAGAATGTTCTTTTTAACGTGAATCACGTAAAATTTCAACGTTTACCATCTTTTTTCACCGCCTTTCTTGTATTTATGATTTTGGTTCCCTGGAATAGTGTTTTTGCATTGTTTATGGTTAAAGAGTTCAAATTGGTTTTCACCTTTGGGTAAATGGGGATTCTATAAATAGCTGGTTGGTTGATCTTCAAGCAAATGGCCCCTCAAAAATTACCTCTCATCTTCTCATTTCATAATTTAGTCTTTCAGTTCTTAGGAATTCATAGTTTCCATTTGTTGCATGCATAGTTAGTGTTGTTTTGTTGTTTAAAAGCCACATAATCTTCTTGTGCTAGTGTTGTTATTGTTTCACACAATCAATTGAGATAGGATAGTTTTATTTTCAGTCTGAAGCCATTAGAGTTGCGGTGTTTTGTTTCGTAAAAAGAATAGCTTCAGGTTCTGGACGTTTTGTGTCGTATGACTCACAATAAATCCCACTATGAATTACATAAGCCAAGCTTTTTTCTCTTGTGTTATCCCTCTCCTACTCGCATTGTATTTAGTCTACACCCAAAGCTACCATTGTTCCAATACCTACTTCTGTTGATGCTAACATTACACGCTTTTCTGGATTCACGTGAACACGAAGGAATGAGGAGATCACACTGAGGGGACAAAGCCACACACACAATCGGATTCGCCACTGTTATGCAAAATCCAAGTTCAAGCTATCAAAGTTCTAGTTAAAACATATCAAAAAGAGTAGTGAATCATTTCATTTCAGTTAACCTCACTTTCGATATTGCCAGGGAAGCTGTGGGGATTGATAGTTTCTGAGAAACTATGATTCATTCCTCACTTCTAAGGTAGGATCGAGAGTCTTTCAAATAGATTAGATCAATTATTTCGTTATTTAGAATAGATTCACAACTGCATAGGAAAGTAGCTATACTCGGCTGCCTTGTTTGTTTTGATTTCGCTATTAGTTTAGTTGTCAATTTCTAGATAGTTTAAATAATTGCTCTTTCAAAATTTGTTCAAATAGTTCATCAAAAACACAAAAATAGAAAAGTTATATATGTTGTAGATATACTTTACATAGTTAGTTTTACTTTGCTTCAGTTAGATTTACATTGTTTCGTTTGTAGGACAATCACGGGACCTAGGGAGCCCAGAGAATACGTATTCCAGCCAATCGTTCCTCAACTCAACTTCGTTGCAGAAATAACTGATATAGACTGAAATATTAGAATTCAAGTCTTTCGAACGACAAACATACCTACAAGAAATTAGCTCACAGTTAAGAGGATTAAACATAGAAGACAACAAAGTGCATATATTTTGGTCAAGCCAGCCGAACTACAGATTACCCTAGATAAATATCCACATGACCGTAGAAGGGCTTGAAAAAGAGCAAACGTTCGGGTGTGATCCTTTGGTCCCATAGCTAGATGTAAGAGACATTCTAACCGACATAGACACTAGCTTAAGAATTCAAGTTTAGAACGCCTATAAGATACTCTGAGAAGATTACACAACTATTAGTTCTCAATATAGAGGTAGAAAAGGCATACGATTACTGGATACTAGGGGTTAGGGATTGATTTTGCATATGACCATAGGAGGTCCACAACAACCACAAATATATGGTTGTGATCCATAGGTTCCACAACCCAACGAGTCCATAGGTCAATCAGACGTAGATGCTAGTTTACACACATTAGTATTTAGATCCACTCCACTTCCACCAATCATAATCACACAACTATCCTCACTAGACACAACAACTAATCAAGCTAAGGATTTTTGGACTAGACCAGAGAATTGCCCATAGAATCCACCATCAGTCCGTCATTCATTTTCATGACCCTATCGGGAGACATATACGAAGCACCCACAGGTTATCTTCCACGTATTCCACAACCTATAGATCGAATCATGCCAGAGCTTGATATTGATTGGAGCCTTTGAGCAGTCATCCTCGCCGACCGATCTATCACGCCAGTTCAGGTTAGGAGGGCCTTCTTTGCCTTAGATTCGTAGATTCCATTAGTGCGTGTCGAAGACATAAGATTGCCCAATTAATTTTTCCATACCCCACGTATATTCCATCCCCACCGGCTGTCTAGGCACGACCTCGAGAGGTTGGGTGCGAGGAAGAGTTACTTGTAGATTCCCATGCTCACTTTTCACTTTTCCATCATACAGTAATCTTCTGCAAGATTGAAGAGATCAATGGCCTTGAAGCATCCATTGGGCATGGCGTCAACCTAAAACTCGAAACTGATCTCGAAACTTGAAATGTCTTCCCTAAATCCATCGAAGTCTTGAATGAGCTTGACACTTTTTTGGGCTGGTATTTGATTATCCCCATAAAAACTTTCCTAGAATTATAAGGTGCAACAACAAAAAATCACAACTATTAACAAACAAAAAAACTATACACATCCCAAATGGAATATACGAGAGAGTGAACAAGCACTTATTACAAAATAAAACCTAAACTACAACAGAGCAAAGTGCCAAAAACATATAGAGGAATCAAAACCTAGCTTAATATGTACATGAATGAGATTTAACCTTAGTAACAATGCTTTAGGTAGATCCCGTTGACTAGAATTTTAAATTCTTCTTTATCCAACCTTGACAATTGGAAAGCATTTTTTTCTTTGCATCTTGAAATCATATAAGGGTCACTCCATATTAGATCAAACTTGGAGTGTCTTCCCGGTTTTACCCGATCTGCATTCCACTTTAGCACCAAATCTCCCTCTTGGAAATTCCTGTCCGTAGCATTCTTGTCAAAGATTCTCTTTATTAAAGTTTTAGCCTTTTCCATAGTTTGAATAGAGTGATCCTTGAGTTCCTCAAGCTCCATAAGCTTTGCATACCTCACCTCCATGGGCTCAAACTTAGCCAACTCATGTTGCTTGAGCATCTCCAATCCTAGTAACTCAAGTTGTATAGGAAGTCTCACCTCCCTTCGATAGACCAGCTTATATGGAAAGTTTCTTGTAGATCTCTTGGATGTGATTCTATCATCCCATAAGGCTAATTTCAGCTTGGTATGCCATGTTCTCTTATTATCATCAAGATTTCTTCTTATGATTCTTAGTAAGTTCTTGTTCGTGGACTTTTCTTTCCCATTGCCTTGGGGGTAGTAGTTAGAAGAAGTGTTAAGATTTATCTTGTTTCAGTCAACCCATTTAGTGATCTTTGTGCCAAGTGATGCTAGAGAATTATCTAATATGATAGTGGTAGGTACACCAAACCTTGTTACTATCCCCTCATAGAATTCTAGTATGTTGGATTCATTTAACTCCTTGAGTGCTACTACTTCAGTCCACTTGGTAAAGTAATCTGTTGCTGTGAGTATCCCCTTGTGGCCTTGGCTCGAGTTATGATTGATAACTCAAATGAATTCTAATCCCCACTGCATGAATGGTTGATCTATCGAGATGGGATGAAGTGGAAGCTCTGCTAGCGTCTCTTTACCTGCGAAGAATGCACACTTCTAGCACTTTTAAATCCATGAATAGATCATTTAACACTGTAGGTAAGTAGTAACCAGCACTCATGATCCTAAGAGTTGTTACTCGTGGAGCAAAGTGACCTCCAACTTCTCCATCGTGTAACTCATGTAATATTTTCTCTATCTAATCTATCTTGACACATCTTAGGAGGACACCATTCACATCCTTCTTAAACAAAGAATTATCTATAAGCACATAGGGGATGTAATGAAACATGACATACCTCCTCCTGGCCTTCCTCAATCCTTAAGGGAAATGACCTATTTGAAGAAAATGCATAATATCCTGAGTCCAACAAGAATTAGGTGGGGAATTGGCTAATCACTCTTGATTATCTTGCAACACCAAAACAACTTCTCCTTCATCTCTTGACTTGGCATGTTGATTGGAAGCCATATTTTCAAAAATACCCTTACCTCGGACCATCTTGTCTATTTTAATATCAATGGAATATTCCATGACCTTGGTTATCTAACCAACTCTTTTTCATTAAGGTCCTTATTTAAAAGAAATTCTTTTACACCAACATGTGTAACTAATAGATGGATTTTGTTATTTGATATTAAATTCCTGAATTTTTTTAAGATTCTTATCACAACAACGACATGTTTCTCATTGAATGAATATATCACCTCGTAATCCTCAAGGCCTTGGCTAAAGAATGCAATAGCTTGCTCCACTACCTCTTGGTTTACTTGTACTAGTATTGCAGATATTGTATATGTGCCACCAAAAGCATATAGAGTGAATTCTTTGAAAATATGGATTGATGAGAGTTGGAGCCTGGATTGATGGCCTCAAAAATATCCTTGTCTTGACATCATCCACTTGAATTCCATACATTTCTTCAACATCATAGTTAACACTTCACCAAAGTGGAAAAATCAGGCACAAATATGTGAACAAAATTTATTCTTCCCAAGAAGCTTTGGAGAGCCTTCTTATGACTTGACAGTGGTAGCTCACAGATAGCTTCAACCCTTTCTGGATAAATAGTGGCCTAGGATCTTAGATACAATGTGGCCTATGAGCTTACCTTCATGTGAAAGGAAAACACGCTTATTTAGATTTAAAGACACTCTAAATCTTCTGCATATTTGGAAAACTTGCCTAAGGTGGAAGAGGTGACTTGCTGCATTTTTGGAGAATACAATGATGTCATCTATGTACACAAGAACTATCATTTTTATCAGCCCTTTGAACACCATATCCATAGCCTTTTTAAAAATTTCTTCCTGCATTTAACAAGTCAAATGACATCTTCCTATAAGCATTCGTTCCTGACTTTGTGGTGAAGGTTGTTTTGAATTGATCTTCTTTTTCACTATAATTTGGTTGTCAGTCCCTGAGTATCCATCAAGGAGTGATAACCTCTCTGATCCAACTACTACATATAGGATTTTCTCCATAGAAGGAAGTGGGTAATGATCTTTGAGTGAAGCTCTATTTAAGTCCTGAAAGTCCACACATAATCTTATTTCCCCATTTCTCTTTCTTACTGGCACCAATTTTGCTACCTAACTTGAATGTTTAATAGGGAAGATGATACTTTCCTCTATCAACTTATTCAGTTCTTTCCTCATGAGGAGCTCAATGTGAGGATTGACAAGTCTTTGTTTTTGTCTAATAGGCTTGGCTTTCGGGTCTAATTTTATAGTGTGTTGTGCCAAATTTGGATTAAACCCCCTCAAGTCCTTGTAGCTCCATGGAAACACATCTGGGAATTCTTGGCAAAGCTGTATGAATTCAGATTTTTCTTGATCAATGATTACATTTCCAATTTAAATTACTTTTCCTTCTCCCACTGAAATGGACTCTGAATCTTCACCCTTTACTTGAATATTTTCCTTCTCCTTCTGAAACTGGTCATTGGGATTGAATATTGAATCCAATATTACTAAGCCCTTTGGCAACTTTTTTGTCTTTAGTTGGACAACTTGATCACCATACTGCTGCTCCAACTTGTCTTGGTTCCTAGGAGAGAATTCATCTTCTTCCTGTAGGAAATTTATGATCAATTGATCACTCTCAAACACTTTCTAGATGGTTTTGTTGTCTAGGAATGCTAGTCTTACCACTACTTTGACGTGATGCTAAGTTTGATCTCTCTTTATAGTGTCAAAAACATCAAACATTGCCCCAATTTTTGGGCAAGCCTATCTAAAGCCTCGTTATTCTTCCTTGGAATGGAACTTATGTTAAATGCCTTAAAATATTCAATGAGATCCCATATCCGGTACTTGTAACTCTTGAGAAGATCATTCTTGGTAGCATTTTGTCCTCTCGACTTGATTTACAAATAGCTCACTATCTCCTAAAACCTGCAACTTCTTGGTGCCTCTTCTTCTTCCGAATGTAGTCTATGGATCAATCCTTCATACTCAGTTGTGTTATTTGAGAAACCGAATTAAAACCAAAAATCTGAGTACAATTCGTTACCTTGAGGTGGCACAAGCATTACTCCTCCTCCAAAACTTTGTCTACTCCTCGAGCCTTTGAAGAATATATGCCATAATTCATCATCATCTTATCACGGTATGGTGAGCCTAGGAAGAGGTGTGTTTTCCTCATGCAAACAATAAATTCCCAACTAATCCTCCTCCATCTCCTTGTATGGATCATAGTCATGTCTTTTATTTTCCTACTCATCAATAGTTAAGTCTGGAATGTTTCCAACCTTAGTATCTGTTTCCTGAGTGCTTGGACAATCTTCTTGATCAAAGTTAATAAATTTACATTGATTTGGCTTGGTACATGAGGTTCAATATGGAAATTTATAATAGGCTCAAATATGATTTTAGCCTTAGCTCAATACCTTGTCTTAAAGAGCATATGTGACCAATCAGTTGATAAGTACCTACCAATTTTAGCTGTGAAGTCCCTTGATAAACATAAGGCAAAGAGTGGTGGCAAGTCGATCATTGATACATATTGTAAACTGTGACATTAGGGCATGCATGCAATGTGAGGCTCAACCCTTTGATTACTCAAATAGTTTTCACTATTATCATCTCAAATTGCACTACACCTTTATAAATTACTTCATATTTAAATACACATTTGATCAACTATCTGCTTAGGCATCACTAAGCTACTTGCTCTTGAATCAATCATGCAATTGTGCACAACATTGCTTCTAATAATAAGATATATGTAGAATGGAGGAGGATTAATGTTTTTACCTTGTTGACCTCCTTAACTCCTTTCTTTTTATTTGTATCGGTGAGCACTTTCTCTTTATCCTTGGATAACTTCTGTGATGTGGACCAATTTGTCATGGCTTGCTTGTAACAAATCTCTTTAGCCCATAATTTTCAATGACCCACATAGAAATTCTTACATTGTTATTTTCATTTGATCAATAATGTTAAAAGGATATGGTTCCTCTTTTTGCTTCCCCTTACTTAGCACATCTTTCTCTTGCACATGGGTTGCTACAACTAGTACTTGAGTTGGCCTACAAGGTGGTTTGGGATGATTCTGAATGTTTGGGGCTGCACTTGGGTTGTTAATACCCCGAAGTGTGATAGTTGTTGAGAATTACTTGGATTAGATGACTTCCCTTCCTATATATTCCACTACTTGGACCTTGTGTTGGCTGCCACATCTTGAGAAGGGACTGATTTATACCACAGAAATCCTTTGCTTGCCAATTAACAAGTGTAGTCTCACTTGGAGGTGCTTCTTGAGTACTCTATTGCTACTAATTTTCATTTTGATTTGTTTCTTGGGACACACCAGCCATTTTCACCATTAGATCTTGATTCAAAGCACCATTGAAACATGTTTCTTGATTGTGAGGTTGGTTACACGGGAAGAACCATTCATATTCTTATGTCATGTTGTTTTAAACTAGTACTAAGGCTCTAGATGTAGAGGTAACATTAGGATTATAAGGCTAAAATGGCCTCATTGCTTGAGGTTTCCCTGGTTTTGGTTAGCAACTTGAGAAGGTGGCCTATTTGGCTAATATGGAGGTCTATTTGGTTAGGCTTGAGGGTGATATGGTATGAAATTGTGAGTTTGTTGCCTCTTGAGAGTCACCAACTAATTACCTAAGTTTTGCAGTTGTTTCATAACCTCCTGGAGTTTATTTAAAGGGATAGAAGAAGAAGTGGAATCTTCATAAAATCTAATTTTTGGGAGCATGGGTAGGGGCTATTGTAAGTGCTTCACTAGATCTTAGATTCCCCATATCCGGATAGAGAGGCATACGTGGCCTAGGTGTAATTTACCAACTTGGATCAAGCAATTATTGGCTCTAATAGTTATAGAATAAGTTGTAGGTAATGTTATCCCTCCATATATTTAATCATTACATATATATCAGAATTAAAATCTTTAAGGAAATAGAGGAATGCAACTTTAGCAGTTGGTCTTACGGTAATTGGAATCATATCCCAAGTTCTTTAAAATTTAAAGTTGGAATCAACCATTTTCTCATTTGGTGTTCTCTTGATTGTGCTTAATTTATCCAATAGAGATAGATTATCTTCCTTTTCCCCAAACTGGACACAAATAGCTATGCATAATTGATCCTAATTTTGGATTGACCCTCCTCCTAGAATTATAAACCACTGTAAAAATTTCCTTTGAAAGAAGAAGCTAGAAGCTTTACTACCACATCCATCTCAACAACCTCATGTATAACACAAACATTAGCAATGTCTTGGATGTGATCAATGGGAGTCGTATGGTTTTCCCTAGTGAAATAAGGGATACTCATCAATGTTTCCACCTTTGAAACTAGATTTTGTACATTGAGGGCAAGTGGACTACTACCTGTGAAATTTGCAAATGGATTTGGTGGTCATTGTGGTGGTTGTTGATGTGTCATTTGATCGTCTAAGGACTCTAGTTGAATAAATAAAATCCCTACCAGGTGGAGGTGTTGACTAGTTTCCATTTGGTGGAGATGGAGATATTTGAAATCTTCTTCCTCTCCTTCCTCTACCTGGTGATAGCTGCAAGTATTCAAAAACACCTCGTTCTCTAGTTCTAGACCATGTATGAACTCTTCTCATAGAATAAGACACACATTGGGCTGATGAAACTTGGAGTATACCCTTTGGAGTTGCTAGATGTGCTATTACAAAACCTCTAAAGGCTAAAAATACAACAAGAGCACACCAATCTTGCTGCAATAAAAATGAAAAGTTCTTGGTCCTACCAGACATACCAAAACTATTAGTGAAAATTTATAGCACCCCTCGAATGCTTGTAAATGAATTATCTAGGAAAAGTGTAATCTTCTAACATGGGATTGTCTCAAGGTGTGGGACCCTTATAGTTGAGAAAAAACTCCATAGAAGGATAGTTCCTTCTCTTGTATTTGGCACTAAACTACTCCTAAGGAAATAAATGCAACTAACTACTCCTAATCTATTGATTCCAAGGGACCAGGGTGAGAGGAATGCTTGAAATTTTAATCCTAAATTAAGGGAGGCGATAACACCAAAATAAGACTAGAGAGATTCCTAGTGAGTGAAAGTGGATGAATATGAGGTAGAATATGGCGAGCAAAAGTGCCACAGTCCAAAACACATTAAAACCTCCAAATTTTTGGAGTAAAATTAATTTAAACCCTGTAAAGGAGCACAATATACACAATATACCTGTAAATTATAATAGAAGGTAAGAAATGCAATACAAAGCAAGATATGGAAAGAGAAAGCCACAAAACACTAATTTTATTGCTTAAAATGATGCACAATCCATTACAATAATGCACAAGGCAAGAATCCTTTACAAAATGCCAAATTTGAGGCATGCAGCTCACAAAAGTGCTAGAACAATTTTGGTAGAGTTCCTTCGCATTCCAGAATGTCTCCCCTATAAATGAGGGGATTTTACATATATATATAGAAAGGGAGATACCAACCAAAAACCTTCATTAATTTCCTGAAAGGAGGTATGGGTAACTATACTGTTCCACTTTCTAATGGTACTTTTCTTTCATGGGAAGTATGGGTGTCATACGTCATTAAATTGGTTATTGAGATACCCTGTATGATGTTATTTAAGCTCATCCCGTAGCTAACATTTCTTGCTGACGCTTGACTGGAACCACCAGTTGAAGCCTAGATAGAACGAAAGGATCATTACCAACAAGGGAGGGAGTTGTTGCACGACAGTGAGGAAACATTGTCACATGAAATCAAAGGGAGGATGACACACGATGAGAGGGACTGCGGCGTGCGACAATGAAAGTGAAATGAAGGGGAATGAGGTGACAGATGCATGTCAACAAGGCAACAGATGCGTGAAAAAAAGGTGACTGACATGCACCAACAAGATGGTAGAAAAACGACAACAAGGTGATAGACGTGAGACATTAAGATGGAAGATGTGCGACAACAAGGCGGAAGATGCGAGATAGCTAGGCGACAAACACACGAAAATAAGATGTGGTTGACATGCAACAACAAGGTGACAGACGCATGACAATAAGATGTGGATGCGCGATACAAAGGTGGTTCCAAACCTTCACTGACCAACTTCAACCGAGTTGAACCACTAGCTGCCCCGTAGATTATAACATCTAGAGTCACCAAATCCCAAACCTATCAAGTTTTCTATTTCGCAGGGGCGCAAAAATGGACAACAATAACCTTACAAAAGGATTTGTAAACAAATGAACAACAATATCATATATTATTATGGAACTCTATTAAGTACAATGAGAATGGGCCTTGCTTATATGAGTAAGGAAGATCAATCTAAGAACCAGTTAAGGCCATAGATTAAGTCATAGATCAAGGAAAGAATTAGTCGTCAAAGAACTAGTCAAGACCATCGATTTAGGAAAAACTAGTCATAACAACTAGATAATATATAAATAAGATAAAATAAATATCCACACATAATTGGGTGGGGATAAATAGAATAGAAGGTAAATAATGTACCTATGTGAACATGAGCTAAGGTAAATACCTACTCTAACATAAAACATACCCTTAACATGTTCATTGTTATAGGAAAATGGTTAAGTCAGGTTGATGATGATCTAGACACCTTTGAATGACAAAAATACCATTTCTTGTTCTTTTATGTGTATTAATAGTGCGGCTTCCACGAAAATGCTACGTTACTATCACATTTGTACTTTCTAAATGGAGAGTAACTACTGCATGGTTATGTCCCAATAGCATCAAAATGAGGATTCCTAATAGTTACAAATGTTTGGGCTTCTCAAAATGGTTCAAATATTCTTACCTACATAATTTGGTAGAACAACTATAAATATGAGTGCATTTATTCATTCTAAGCATGTGATTTTGGCGAATTCAAGTGTGAGCAAAGGAGGAATTAAAAAAAAATCATGTTTTGTTCATAAAGAGTTGAGTTCTTTATTTTTTATGATTGTAAGGGAGTAATAAAAGTAAAAGAAGCTTTAATCCTTCTTGAAGTTCATATCTTGACAGTAAACTTGTAAAGTTTTGGAGATTTACATAGTGAAGAGATGCAGTTGCTTACCTAGTTTGAGTTTTTCCCACTTTGGGTTTCTCCAGGATAAAATTGTCGTCTCCTTGTCTTACATCTATATTTTTCAGTATTGTGTGAATAATTATTGCATAATAAACTGGATACTAAGAGCTTATTCAAATTATTCATTCATTATCATGACATAGGATATGTTTATTGTTTAAAAGAGGTAGTTTACATATTAGACAGAGAGAGACAGAGCTACACCTTAGAATACCTTAAGAGCCTTGAGAGAAAAATAGAATCTCATGACACCAAACAAATTGTGCCCACATGTTGGGGTGGCTTGGTAAATGGTAGGTGAGGCTTCGTTTTGGTGTCCAAAATCTAGTTGCTTCCCAATAACATCAATTAGATGTATTTCCTTAAGATCCCTGAGAAGAAAACAGGATATAAGTTTGGCAGGTGACTTCTCAATCATCATGGCACCTTGAAATGTCTCTTCTAGACATATACCTCTGCATTGAGACCATATACAAATTCCTATCTCAATTTTCCCCACTTCAATTCAGCTTTCTTGTTGTCCCATTGTTTGCAATGGTGTTATATACTTTAGTTTGAGTCGGTATAAGGATGCCCAATGCCATATTTTATAATTCAAAGCTCTTGGAACCAAAAATACTAAAATGTTACATATCGGGTATCCTAGTAAACATTTAGGAGGCTTTGTTTGATTGTCCAATTATCCCGGTGCTTCTGGTGACATCAGTCCGTCATAGTCCCTTAAGAACCTTGAGAGAAAAACATGACAACAATTTAACGGGTGATTCTTCGCCTCTCTGTAGCACCTTGAAAGGTTTTTTCTAAACCTACACCTCTCGTGTTTATACCCTCTATGAATGCCTATTTTATTTTTCCGATTTTAATTTATTTTTCTCTTTGTCTCATTACTTGCAACTGTCAAATACTTCACTTTGATTCATTGTAAGGCTACCCAATGTGATATTTTACAAATGGAATCTCATTGTACAAAATGGAATACACTCATATGTTAGAAAATCTTGGTCAATGCTAGTGTTTCACCCGATTCTAGAGCGTTTCTTGAATCTTGACAAAACAAATAAGGGTAGAGGGCTAGGAGGAATAGTTGTTAAGATCTTTGGTTGTAGGTTGTTACGCGCGTATGACTTCTGGATCCACAACTAACCATGAGAGATTCCTTTTTTCTTGGAGAAACTACCTAAAATGGAAAACAAGACCACCGAATAAAAGTTAAACAATATATGTAGTGAACCGCCTGCACAAGCGTGTGCTAGATCCAAGAAGTGTGATACTTCCTAGACAACTATCAATCCACTATTTAAAACAACTTAATGCAAACAATAAAAGAAACCCTATTGTAGTTAAAATGATTTAGGTATCTCATTCACCTACAATAAGTAAATTCGTTCACAAAGTGCTAAGGTATGACTAAATCGAAGGGTAAGGTCTATGTCAAGGTAGTAGGACTTTAGTCGGCCGTAAGGTTATGGGCTATTTTGGGTATTGGGTGGAGGTTTTAAACTCTGTTCTTGGTTTCTGGTCAAAAACACAGAGATCGACGTCGGTCTGGTATGACTGATGTCAGTTTAGGTTGACCGGTGACGGTTGTAGGTAACCTGCGTCGATATGGTCGTGGTACAGGAAACTCAATAAAAACTTGGTGGGGTGATAGATCTGAGGTTGGATGGAAATGGAAGGACAATGGCAAGGCTCGTGTGGGTCCTAGGTATGCACAAGAATGATTAAGATCCGGGTATGGGAAGTTCAAGGGTGTGGATAAAAGGATGGTCAAGTTTGCATGGAGGTAAATGGTGGGGGAATGGAAATGGGAGAAAAAACTAATGACAGAAGTAAAAGAATCTTCTCAAATGATAATGAACCAATGATGGTTTACAGAACTTACTATTTATATGAGCTTGATGTCTGGTTGTTAATGGGGGGTGATCAGAAGGAAGGAACTTTGTGTGGTGTTAACACTTCCCTAGATTCTCCTATGAAGGTAAATGGCTATGTGGTTATTCCAGGTGTTGGCTATAGATGCTCTAATGCATGTACAAATTCTAGTTCGCTTGCATGCAGCTCTGGTTTTGTCTCTTGCTCTCAAAAGATGTGTTAATCTCTTAGAAATGTGCCAACCTTGAAATAAGGTTGTGATGGGATTTCCTAGGTTTACTAAACTAGGTAGATCCCCTTGATTTTCTAGGATCTTGTTCATTTTCTCTGCAGATTAGAATGGAAGCTTCCTTCTAACATGCGGGAATGTGGTTAGAGGGAATGTAGGCTTTGATTTTTAGGGTTTGGGTAGGTCTTAGTTAGTTATGGGAACTTACTAAGAATAGGTCTTAGGGTGAGGTGGCTAGATGAGGTGTCTAGGTGAGGTGGATATATGGGCATTATCCCAATTAGGATATTTAAATAATAAATATTGTGAGGATACTTAATTAATTTAATTTAATTAATATTAGAGTGGGATGAAAGTGGCCATGGTTAGGTGAATGTGTTCAAGGTGTTTGTTTGATGAGGGACCAAGGGGAGTGTGACCTACTTTTGGTGTCTACATTTTGCCCCTTTTTGTTGCGTAGCTTGTATTGGTAAGTGACACTGACATAAATAAGATGTGGTTGCCCCATGTGTGGGTAAAGGCGATCCCCCTCAAACTAGAAATTGATGAGGCAAAAGGAAGAATCGATGAGTGGTTTGATAAAAGGTTAAGGTGATGAAGAGGAAGGTGGAAAACGCGGGAAAAGGGGGAAAAAGGTCCACTCGAGTAATCCAAGTAATGGGTCAGGGTCAAAGGTAGTAACAGTCAAACGCACACACACGTATAAACTACAACACAGTTTCAGTTGAAGAGCAAGGGAAAACTCTACATTATCTAAGGTCGATAGGTTTATCCAAACAAAGTTGAAGTGAGTCCAATATTCAGGGTATAGGATATGATCAGGAAACATGATGTAGGTCAAGTGCAGGAATGTTTAGGTATGTTCTCGTACACCAAGGGTTGGGTCAGGATAAACAAGCTGATAAAACCGCACACTAAAATAAGAAATAAACACCGAATATTATAATATGCAAATTAAATTCATTTGGGATGTTTTTATTCACATAGATAGAGATATTTATACAAAGTTGATCTCCTACAAACTAGGAGTCAATCTAATCTTCAATCCCACATCTCTCTCCTAGAATCACTCACACTTATCTCTCCACACACACACTTCTAAAAAGCTACATGAGTTTGTTTGATAAACAAACTCCTTACAATAGATATATATATTATTAATATGAGTTTGACAACTCAATATTAATAATATATTACTCATAAATTATTATTAGAATAATACTATTATTCTAATGCACTAATGTTCACACTAACTAAACTATTCCTAACATTCACCCCCTTAGTGTGAACATGGGGAAGGTTTCATCCTATACTGCATCTAACAATGACTGTGTGATTTTCCAAGGATTCACAAACCTAAGTATGGTTTTTCCATGGTTACCATAAAACCAGATGAAGGTTTATCCATGGTTTACCTACAACCAATTGGTTTTACTGGTTTACCAAAAACCATGTCATTTAATGTCAGTATCCCTTTAACCCCCATCACATCCTGACTAATGCAGGTGATACAATCATGTACTTGATTTAACAAGTTTATTTCCAGAAATGAAACACACAACAGAAAATAAATATCACCAATACAATGCAACATTCTCTTTGTTGGTGATTAACAAGAGATGCAGATTTGCCTCCTCCTTTGCCTCCTACCTCCAATTTCCGCTACTTAGTTAGCAAAATGTTTCGATAAAGTTCATTTTACAATCAACTGGGTGTTGGTTTCAACCGATAGTGCACCCCCTCACTATGGACGTCACGTTCAAGCGAAAATGCGTCGATAGTTGAAATGTGAAGCAATTTTTTATTTAATTTTTCAGACTTTTACTCCCTCTTCTTTTTTTTTTTTTTTAATGACGATACACTTGACTTACAATAACATGACAATTAAAAAGTAATTAAAAATTACTTTTTACTACAACACAAATGGACTTTAAATGACACTAATGACTATTGCAAAACATGACATATTGAAGTCGAAGCACTTTTACGATATAACGAAAATATTTAAAAGTAATTAATTTATTACTTTTTAATACAACACTAAACATATACTAGACACTTACATTGACTATAACCATACTAAGAATGACAACTTTTGACGAATTGGAGTGGATCCAATTTTATAATTGTTAACTAATAATCACATTGACTATGTGATAAAAATGACTCTAACTAAACAAACAAAGCTTTATATTTACTTTTGAATCATTTAAAATGACAACACATAAGTATACAATGGTTTCAACCAACAAACAAATTAAAACAATACTACCTAATATTCCCCTAAATATGGATGACACATTTTTGGACATACAATTAATAAAAAATAGAACTTTACTAAGACACTGACTTGAGTATTGTAGTCAAACTGCAAATGGGCATGCATAATTATAGAGAGACATGCATGTTATGTATCTCCACGTGTACACAAAAAGACATAAGCTATAATAAACAACAAAATGAAAAAATTCAAAACTATAAAAAATAAACTAAGACTTGAACATACGGCATGGTTTACATGTAATAATTTGTTCTCGGCATTGAGTCAACATTAAAATCAGGAATCATGGATTGATTCAAGCACCGAATAATGGATGAAGCTCACCTTTTATGAGTATCAATTGGGAAGCACAACATGGAGAATGCACCTGGGTGGATGTAATTTAACAACGATGAAAACGGATCTGAACTTCAAATCAGAACAATGACATAATAATTTGAGAGAGAAAACTTCTACATTGGAATTAATAGAACTGCCAACAGATACCCAAAACCTTTTGGCGCAAGATCAAATGTATAGGAATGAATTCTCGAACAAGTCACTTTTCTCCTTCCATTCATAGAAATTTCTCAAGCTATAAGTCGATATGATAGAAGAGAAGAGTACAAATCAAAATAAAGAATTATAAATCTGCATCTATTACAGGATCTGTCGACTGAAAATTCTTGCGGAATCTCAGCTCAATATTGGTAGAATATTTTTCACGTTTTCTCTTAAATCGTGATGTGGGTTTGGCTGAAATTTCAACAGTAGTTTCTTCCGACATGCATCTTCAAACCCATTAAAAATTGTAGAGACCCAGATTGTAAAAATGAACTTACGACCTGTTCTTTATGCGGGAATCATTGAATCTAACACAACAATTGCTCTATTTTCTCATAGATGCATCCTTTGGATTATAACATTGCTCGATACCTTTGATAAAAACTGCACACTAAAATAATAAATAAACACCGAATATTATAATATGCAAATTAAATTCATTCGGGATGTTTTTATTGACATAGATAGAGATATTTATACAAAGTTGATCTCCTACAAACTAGGAGTCAATCTAATCTTCAATCCCACATCTCTCTCTTAGAATCACTCGCACTTATCTCTCCACACACACACTTCTAAAAAGCTACGTGAGTTTGTTTAAAAACAAACTCCTTACAATATATATATATATATATATATATATATATATATATATATATATATGAGTTTGACAACTCAATATTAATAATATATTACTCATAAATTATTATTAGAATAATAATATTATTCTAATGCACTAATGTTCACACTAACTAAACTATTCCTAACACAAGCATGGCAAGAGGTAAGGTAAGGTCAGTATGTCCATCAACACAGGTAACAGTGCCGCAAGGTATAGCGAACACATGAGGTCAAAGGTCACTAGCGATGTTCCAGGTCCAAGTATCTAGGTCATGGCACGGGTAGGGCCGAGGTATGGGTAAAATAACGAGTCCTTGAATGAGGACGAGGTGAGGGGGTAAAGGATAAGGTCAAGAAGGTCAAGTGGTGTGGCCAAGTGAGGTGAGTGTAAGATAAAAAAGGATTCAGGTCAAAAATTGGGGGTAGGAGGTAGTAGAAAGACTAAGCAGGTAAACCGATGATGGTTGAAAGGAACCGATGCGGTCAAGATGGATCAACCACGATAAGATAGGGCACATGACCAACGTCGGTTAAGGTAAAACCATCTACGGTTAATTCGGATAAGTTATAAAAGAAAATTTTCCGTATTTTTCAAATCATTTGGATTTTTATCGAATTGGGAAAAATGACAAGAGAGAAAGGAAAAGGTGGAAAGTGACAGAGTGAGATGGAGGATTGAGTTAGCGAGCCACATGGCTAGTGAGAGTTGGTCGATAGGTGGATCCACGAGCTAGGTTGGATTGGTTTGAGTGGATTGATTGGTTGTAGAGTGAGAGGTCATTTGGTGATGGCAGAGGTAGGAGAGAGGGATCGGGGGACCACCGGTGCGGCTGGTGGAGGTGAGGTGCAACCACACGGATGGTAGCGCGACGAGGTAGGATTCAATCCGACGTATTGTTTTGTTTATTAAATTGAATTAAATGGGAAAACGGGATTTTTACTTTTGGGGGAAAAGGAATTTTGAATGTGGGGGAGATCAATTAAATTAAGAATGGGAAGGGAGGTGATTTGGTGAAGGAGTGGGGAAGGGTGTAGGATGGATTTGGGTAGGATTGGGTGGGTAGAAGGGAGAAAAAGGGGAGTTTGAATGAAAATTAGGGTTTGGGCGTCATGGTTTTGATGTGACAGTGACCGGCGTCGGTTGAATGTTAGCCGACGCGTCGGTGTTAATGTTTTGGTATCGGTCATGGGCGGGTGACCGATGTCGGTTGAAGGGGGTCGGGTCTAGTTAGGGGTAACCAGCACCGGTTTTAGTTGGGGGAAAAGGGGCCAAAAGGTGTCCAAGGTTGGGTGGGTGAGGTAGATAGGGGTGAGAAAAGTGGTTTTGGTGAAAATCATAACATAGGTAAGGGTGGAGTTAGGGAAAAATGTATAGATGTGTAGGAAAAGGTAAGGTCCTGGGAGTGGGTCAAAATGGAATTAGGTGAGGGGTTGGGGTGTGTGGTTTAATAGGTGAGGTGATATTAGGTTGGGTAGGGTTAGGGTAGGTAGGTCGGTAAGTTAGGGTTGGATTGGGTAAGTAGGTAGGTGTGGGTTGGGTTGGGTAAGTAGGTAGGTGCGGGTTGGGTTGGGTAAGTAGGTTGGTAGGTTAGGGTTGGATTGGGTAAGTAGCGAAGTGAAAAGAGGTAGGGTAATGGTAATGGGTATGGGTGAATATAGATATGGTCAAGTTTTACTAATGTGATTGTTGTGTTGGATGCAAGCGAGAGATCCGCTGAGGATGCGAGATAGGGTGTCACCCCTTCTCGTGACAGTTTGAGGCACAACGACAATCAAGGAGTTGCGGCATGTTGAGCAGGTGGGCCTGATCGGGGTCTGATGCTATCGACATGTAGTATGGAAACTGATTCTGATGGTTACCCTCATTGATAGATGGGACTCGGTGACTAACACGTTCCACCTATCGATGGGTGAGATGATAGTCACCTTAGAGGACATGTACAGGATCCTGCGATTTACCTATATAGTAGTGCGAAGGTATATTCGATCTCCTCGGAGGCATCGGTGGAGTTGATGCTAACGGTGTTTGGTGAGGGGATGGCAAAGTGACATTCCATAGCGCCGAGTTTGAGCTATGGAGAGATGTACATGACCTGTCCATAGGAGACGAGGTTAGTAGTATTTCTTGATGGAGGTAGTCTGTTGTTTTGCCTTCTTGCCGGATGTAGAGGGTGGGAGATTCCCACGATCACTGATGGGAGTGTTACATGACATGATGATGGATAGGACCAAATTTTCTTGGGCACTAGAATTCCTAGTATAGCTATATAGAGAGCTATGGGCATATGGGCGGTTCCGCGGGTTCAGTTTATGCTACACTTTTATTCTATATTGTTGGGCCTACGAGCACATTGTCTGTGTGCGTCCAGTGGGTATGCCCCGAGAAGATGCATTTGAGTTAGGTTTTGTGTAGGTGGGGTGCAAATGATGGGTGCCTGTTATTGGAGAGTGGTGATCAGATAGGGATACACATGGTGTAACATATTATAAACGGCTATTGGAGGGATTTTCTGGGGTAGACATTATATGGAGACCGTATGTGGGTTATCCTCATATGGCAGGATGGCTAGGAGTTAGCTAACCTTCACTACTCGGATGGATAGAGGGGCACCATGTAGGAGAGCACGAGATGATCCGCATTGACAAGTTCGGATGGTAGTTCACTTACTTATAGGATATACCACCACCTTTCCCACAGTACAAGAGAGATGATGTGGAGAGGCCATTGCCTTTACCACAGCCGATAGTGCCTACAAGGTAGGAGGATTAGGTGATAGACCGTGGATCGATGATGTCGGAGTGACAGATAGATACAGACAGTGGTGGGCATCCCATCTACGAGTAATACCTCCTGAGGTGGGGTAACTAGATTTAGCCACCATTGCGTGGCAGAGACACCCTACAGGGGTAGGTGGCGACCTTGATTACCCAGTTGGGGATGGTACAGGGGCAGTTAGCAGCTTCTGAGGCAGATATGGCCGCGTTGCATGTATAGGTGGCCATTTTATAGGTCCAGATGGCCCAGGGTGGAGATGGAGACGATGATGGTGAGTAGGTGGCCACCCTACGAGGCCTGGGTTACAAGTTTACAGGCTAGTTGGCCACTACACATGCACGATGATACCAAAGCCTGGGGTATGAGGCCGATGGCGCCTCCACGGACACCGGGATAGGGTCCCATCTCACATGAAGGGGCGGGACGGGGTCCCGGGATGTTATAGGGGCCAAGGCCATGGGGCCACCACGGACCGTACCCATATCCGGGTTACGGGATGCCCTAGGTGAGGCCGAGAAATTACTAGGATCGAGTTGATGGTGGTCGGGATAGATTTTCTATCTTATGGAGAGTACATGGCACAATAGGCCTCGAGTGAGAGGAAAATATCCTAGACTCGAGTGTGGAGAGCATGAGAGGGCCATCGAGCTCGAAGACATGATCAGGGTGAGGCCACCAACTCACAGAGACCAAATCCAAGTGATGTACCAGTAGGGGCCCAACCATGACCTATGATGGGTGGTGAGATGTTATCGAGCTATGGGACGGGGAGCCGAGAAGGAGAAGGGAGATAATGATATGGAGGATATCTGATAGGATGATGCTTGATGCACATCCCTCCATTTTGATGTATTTTGGTCATTTTTGATATATATTGGCCTGCATGCCAAAGAGAGTGAGGATGTACGAGAGTTTTGTATATTTTTAGCATATACCGGCTGCGTGCAAAGATGGTGAGGCTGTATATGAGAGTTTTGAGAGATTGGATTATATACACCGGCCTACGTGCCGAAGACATTTGATAGTTATGTATATGGATACACATGTTTGGATATTTGTATTTATAGAGATGATGATGATTATGGTCATGATGTGTTTGTGTTGATAACATTTTATTATTATGCATAGATGGATTCATGATAGGTGTGTTAGGCATGATGGAGTCAGGTTGTGGTTTAGGTATGGATCAAGTCAGGTTATAGGCATGATTGAGTTTATAATTCATTAATGTGTATAATTAATGATGAGATGGACCATGTTTAAGATGTTTTATAATACATGCATGATAATGGTAAAGAAATGGTAGACATAATAAATGTATGTTTGATGAGGATAAATATGGAAAGAAACTTGTTGTTTGATGGGTTTTAATTTCCAATTATTGATATAAAAAGAAACTAAGTTATGGTAGAATGTGATTTAGGAAAATGAAAGATGAATTGGTTAGGGTAGAGAGGGGCCGAGCTAACCTCCAAGGGTCTCATGCCCTCGAAGTGTTGCCCACATAGTCTTGGCGAAAAGGGACCTCAGGACGATGTAGTTCTCCCATAAGCTAGGGAAGAATGCGAGGAGGTATGAGTATGGGTGGGTATGTTATAGGCATGATTGAGTCTAGGTCTATTAGGTATGGGTGAATTGTGGGCACATTGGTATAGGTGATTTTGAGTTGATTATGGTGAAGGAGGAGAAAATTACCCAAAAATAAGCATCGAGGATCAAGTCTTGTATAAGGTAATCAATACATAATGAAGAAGGTTTAAAATATAAGAGGAGGCAAGAAAGCAACCTGATTGGTAAGGATCATAACGGGTGGATCATACCTTAGATGGGATGATGAACGTAAGACCCTAAAAGCATTGCATGATTGATTATTCTAAAGGTGAAAAAGTAGTCACATGATCACCAAATTGTAATGTTTGTGGAGCCTATTTTCATGTTAGAGTATGGTACACCTTCCATGTGTTACACTCGGGTATTTTACGGCGGTCCCGCCGCCGGTGAGCGGGTTAAGGGGGTTCGGGGGTTGAAGCCCCGGTGAAAGGGTTTGGAGTGCGAAGCGCCGAAGCAAATTTTCATGGGTGGTTCATTAACCCATGGGTAATGGGTAACCGTTATGGGTTGTTTTTGGGCCCATGGTTTTTCGGTCTTTTTCCCATTGTTTTGATACCCACGGTTTTTTGCCCTTGGTTTTGATACCCACGGTTTTGTATCAAAGCTGCTTAAGCGGTTAATTGTCATTTATATGGTCTTATGCATATGATAGATAAACAAGAAAATGTATTGTAGATGTGTTTTGAATTCGGGTTTGTGAATTCTAGCAGAGTTTGTTGAGCATAGCTCCCAAACGGATCTGGGTATTGTATTGAGAGAAGCGGTGGCTTGTAATAAAATACGAGCAAGTGATTCTTGGTGGGACGTAGCCCAAATTGGGTGAACCACGTTAAATCTTGTCTCTTTGTGTTGTGTTATTTTATTCTCGCAATTTTATTTGAGATCTGTAATAATTTCTGCATATTAGTTTCTTCTTTGTGATTCGTGAGGATTATTCCGCATATTTTATCTCTTATTTCCTAACACAAATGTCATAGTCAATAGGGCCCTTGAGATGGTAGGAAATGAAAGTACGAATGGTGAGAGGGTGAAAAGTGGTTAGTCTTTATATGGTACTATGTAGCATGCTTTTTTGGCAAGAGATCCAAGGTCACAATGGGCAAGTCCATGACTAAAAGGATTTTTGTTTTGACTAATACTTGAGATAGACTGATTGATGTGTGAAGTCTATATGAGATGAGGAAATCAACTCCTTGACGTCTTCGTGAAGCTGATCGATGCGGGAAGCTTCAAACTCTTGTCTCTTTTTTTTGAAAGAGCTTTACATAGTTGTCTTTTGAGGGAGTAGTCTATTTATAGCAGCGATTGTAGAGACATAGATGACCTTTTGAGGGAGTCATCTTTTATTGGAGGTTTGACTCAAGGAGTAGGATTACATGTGAGAGATTTTAGGTCATGGACAAGACGAAGGTAAAGAATAGGATTCTTGTTCGAAAGTAGGGTGAAACGACCATGGGATCTCTCTCTCTCTCTCTCCCTCCCTCCCTCCCTCCCTCCCTCCCTCTCTCCCTCTCTCTCTCTCTCTCTCTCTCTCTCTCTTGCTCTCACTCTCTCCCTCTCGCTCTCCCACTCTCCCTCCCCCTCCTACCTCTCTCCCTCCCCTCCTGCCTCTCTCCCTCCCTCTCGCTCTCGCTCTCCTCTCTCTCTCTCCATGTCGCGCTCTCTCTTCCCTCTCCTCTCGCGCTATCTCCCATCTCCCTCCCCACTCTCTCTCTCTCTCCCATCTCCCTCTCTCTCCACCCCTCTCCCTCCCCCTCCCTCTCGCTCTCCCTCTCACTCTCGCACTCGCACTCGCACTCTCCCCCTCTCCCTCTCTTGCTCTCTCCCACTCTCCCTCTCTCTCCATCCCTCCGCACCCTCTTCCCCCTCACTCCCTCTCTCCAGTCGCTTGCTCCCTCTCCCTCTCCCTCTCCTATCTCTCTCCCTCCACCCCTCTCTTTCTCCTTTGCATCCCACTCCTACTCTCGCCCCCTCCCCTCGCTCTCTCTCCCCTCCTCTCTCTCTCTCCCTCTCCCTTCCTCTCCCTCCACCCCTCTTTCTCTCTCCCTCCCCCTCTCTCTGCCTCTCCCCCCCTCCCGCTCTCTCTCTCCCCCTCCCTCCTCCCGCTCTCTCTCTCCCCATCTCCCTCTCTTGCTCTCTCCCCCTCTCGATCTCCCTCCACCCCTCTTTCTCCCTCTCCCTCTCATCCTCCCTCTCCTCCCTCTCTCTCTAACTCTCCCCTCTCCCTCTCTCTCCCTCCACCTCCCTCTCTTTCTCCCTCTCCCTCTCTCTCTCTCTCCACCCCTCTTTCTCCCTCTCCCTCTCCTCCACCTCCCCTCCACTCCGCTCCCCCTCCCCCTCGCTCTCTCTCCCCTCCACCCCTCTCTCTATATCTCCCCTCTACGGCTCTCTCTCTTTCCTGTCCCTCCCTCTCTCTCCCTCTCCCCATCTCTCTCTCCCTCCCTCTCCCTCTCCCTCTCGCGCTCTCTCCCCCTCTCTCTGTCCCTCCCTCTCCCTCTCCCTCCCTCTCTCTCCTTCTCCCTCTCTCCTCCCCTCCCTCCCCTCCTCCTCCCTCCCCTCTCTCTCCCTCCTCCCCCTCCCCTCTCTCTCTTCCTCTCCTCTCCCTCCCTCCTCTCCCTCTTCTGCTCTCTCTCTCTCTCTCCCTCTCCCTCTCGTGCTCCTCTCTCTCTCTCTCTCTCTCTCTCTCTCTCTCTCTCTCCTCCCTCCCTCCTCTCTCTCTCTCTCTCTCTCTCTCTCTCTCTCTCTCTCTCTCTCTCTCTCTCCTCCATATCCTCTCTCTCCTCTCTCCCTCCCTCTCTCCCTCCCTCCCTCACTCTCTCTATCTCCCACTCTCCCCATCTCCCTCTCTTGCTCTCTCCCCCTCTCCTCTCTCTCTCTCTCCTCTCTCTCTCCCTCCTCCCTCTTTCTCCCTCTCCCTCTCCCTCTACATCCTCCGCTCTCGCTCCCCTCCTCTCTCTCTGCCTCTCCCTCCCTCTCCTCTCTTCTCCTCTCTCCCTCCCTCTCTCTCTCTCCCCCTCTTCTCCCTCCCTCCCTCTCCCTCCCCTCCCATCTCTCCGCTCCCCCCTCCCCTTGCTCTCCCCCTCCCCCTCCCCCTCTCTCTTCCTCTAACCTCCCTCCCTCCCTCTCTATCTCTCCCTCTCCCTCTCCCTTGCTCTCTCGCTCTCCCTCTCTCTCTGCTCTCCCTCCCTCCCTCTTGCTCTCCCTCCCTCTCAAGCTCTTACCCTCTCTCCTCTCTCTCTCTGTCTCTCCCCCTCTCCCCATCGCTCCCTCCCTCTCCCTCTCTCCCCTCCGCTCTCTCCCTCTCTCCTCGCTCTCGCTCCCTCTACCTCGCACCATCAACCTTCCCTCTCCCTCCCTCTCCCTCTACCTCCTCCCACTATCTCTCACTCTCCCTCTCGCGCTCCTCGCTCTCCCTCCCTCCCTCTCCCTCTCCTTCCCTCCACTCCTCTCTCTCCCTCTTTCTCTCTCTCCCCCTCGCTCCCTCTCCTTCCCTCCCCCTCTCTCTCCCTCTCCTCTCTCCATCTCTCCTCCCCTCTCTCTCTCTCTCTCTCTCTCCCATCTCCCTCCCCCTCCCTCTCTCCTCTCTTCCTCTCTCTCCCTCTCCCTCCTCTCTCCCGTCTCCCCTCTCCCCTCTCTCTCCCTCCCTCTCCCTCTCACCCCTTGCCCTCTCCCTCCCTCCACCCTTCCCTCCACCTCTCTCCTCTCCTTCTGCCTCTCCATCTCTCTCCTCTCCCTCCCCCTCCCTCTCTCTCTCCCTCTCGTCTCTCTCCCCTCTCACCTCGCGCTCTCTCCTCTCTCTCTCCCTCTCTCTCTCCACCTCACTCCCTATCTCTCTCGCTCCCCTCCCTCCCCTCTCCCTCTCCCCCTACCTCCCCTCTCCTCTCCCCTCTCCCTCCCCCTCTCCCTCTCCCTCTCTCTCTCTCTCTCTCTCTCTCTCTCTCTCTCTCTCTCTCTCTCCCTCCCTCCCTCCCTCTCTCTCGCTCTCTCCCCATCTCCCTCTCTTGCTCTCTCCCCTCTCCCTCTCTCTCTCTCCCTCCCTCTCTCCCTCCCCCCTCTTTCTCCCTCTCCCTCTCCTCTCTCTCTCCGGTCTCTCCACTCCCTCTCGCTCCCCCTCTCTCTCTCTCTACCTCTCCTCCCCCCTCCTCCCTCTCTCTCTCCCTCTCCCTCTCTCTCTCTCTCTACCCCTTTCTCCCTCTCCTCTCCCTCCACCTCCCATCCCTCTCCTCTCCCTCCCTCCCTCCCCCCTCTCTCTCTCCTCCTCTCTCACTCCCTCTCCTCTCTATCTCTCCCTCTCCCTCCCCTCTCTCTCTCTCTCTCGCTCCCTCTCTCTCTGCTCTCCCTCCCTCCCTCTTGCTCTCCCTCCCTCTCAAGCTCTTACCCTCTCCCTCTCTCTCTGTCTCTCCCCCTCTCCCCCTCGCTCCCTCCCTCTCCCCCTCGCTCCCTCCCTCTCTTCCCCTCCCTCTTCCTCTCCTCTCCCTCTCCCCTCCAGCTCGATCCCCCTCCTCCTCGCTCCTCTCTCCTCTCTCACCACATCCTCCCTCCTCTTCCTCTCTCTCCCTCCTCTCCCTCTCCCTCCTCCCTATCTCTCTCTCTCCCTCTCTCTCTCCTCCTCTCCCTCCCTCCCTCCCTCTCTCCCTCCCTCTCCATCTCTCCTCTCTCTCCTCTCTTTCTCTCTCTCTCCCTCTCTCCCCCTCTCCTCTCCCTCTCTCTCCCTCTCTCTCTCCTCTCCCTCTCCATCTCCTCCCCTCTCTCTCTCTCTCACCCCATCTCCCTCTCCCTCCCTCCTCTCTCTCCCTCTCTCCCTCTCTCCCGTCTCCTCTCCCCCTCTCTCTCCTCTCCCTCTCCCTCTCACCCCTCTCCCTCTCCCTCCCCATCCCCCTCTCCCTCTCTCCCTCTCTCCCTCTCCCTCTCCTCTCCTCTCTCTCTCCCTCTCCCTCTCTCTCCTCCCCTCTCTCTCTCTCTCCCTCCTCCTCTCTCTCCTCTCTCTCTCTCTCCACCTCCTCTCCTATCTCTCTCGCTCCCCTCTCCCCTCCCTCCCCCCCTCCCCCTCTCTCTCTCTCTCTCCCTCCCTCTCTCTCCCTCTCTCCCTCCCTCTCTCTCTCTCTCCCCTCTCCTCTCTCTCTCCCTCCCTCCTCCCTCTCCCTCACTCTCCCTCTCGCTCTCTCCCATCTCCCTCTCTTGCTCTCTCCCTCCTCTCCCTCTCTCTCTCTCCCTCCTCTCCTCTCCCTCTCTCTCTCTCTCTCCCTCCTCTCCCTCTCATCTCCTCCCTCGCTCTCTCTCCCCCTCCTCTCTCTCCCTCTCCCTCTCCCTCTCCTCTCTCTCTTCTCTCTCTCCCTCTCTCTCTCTCTCTCTCCCTCCTCTCTTTCTCCCTCTCCCTCTCCTCTCCTCTCCCATCCCTCTCCCCTCCCCCTCCCCTCTGCTCTCCCCCTCCCATCCCCCTCTCTCTTCCTCTAACTCTCCCTCCCTCCTATCTCTCATCTCTCTCCTCTCTCCCTCCTCCCCTTCTCCCTGCTCTCTCTCTGCTCCCTCTCTCTCTCTCTCTCCCTCCCCTCCCTCTCTCCCTCCTCTCTAAGCTCTTATCCCTCTCCCTCTCTCTCTCTCTCCCCCTCTCTCCCTCTCCCTCCCTCTCCTCCCCCTCGCCCCCTCCCTCTCCTTCCCCCTCCCTCTTCCTCTCCCTCTCCCTCTCCCTCCTCTCGATCCCCTCCCCTCCTCTCAGCTCCCTCCTACCTCACCACTCTCCTCACCTCCTCTCCCTCCCTCTCCCTCTACCTCCTCTCACTATCTCTCTCTCTCTCCTCTCGCACTCTCTTGCTCTCCCTCCCTCCCTCCCTCTCCCTCTCCTCTCCCTTTCTCCCTCTCTCTCCCTCTCTCTCTCCCCCTCTCCCTCTCCTTCCCTCCCCCTCTCCTCTCTCCTCTCTCCTCTCCTCTCCTCCCCCTCTCCCTCTCTCTCTCCCCATCTCCTCTCCCCTCCCTCTCTCCCTCTTCCTCTCTCTCCTCTCCCTCTCTCCTCTCCCCCTCTCCCCTCTCTCTCCCTCCCTCTCCCTCTCACCTCTCACTGCCCTCTCCCTCCCTCCTATTCCCTCCTCCTCTCTCTCTCCCTCTCCCTCCTACCCTCTCCATCTCCTCCCTCTCCCTCATCCTCTCTCTCTCTCTCTCTCGTCTCTCTCCCCCTCTCTCTCTCTCTCCTCTCTCCCTCTCTCTCTCCTCTCACTCCTATCTCTCTCTCCCTCTCCTCCCCCTCTCCTCCTCCTCCCTCTCTCTCTCTCCCTCTCTCTCTCCTCACCTCACTCTCTCTCTCTCCTCCTCCTCCTCTCCTCCTCTCCCTCCTCTCCTCTCCCTCTCTCTCTCTCCCTCTCGCCTCTCTCTTTCCCTCTCCCTCTCTCTTATCTCCCTCCTCTCTCTCTCTCCCTCGCTCTCCTCTCTATCTCCCTCTCTTCCTCCTCTCCCTCCTCCCCTCTCTCTCCCTCTCCCTCTGCCTCCCCTCTCTTGCTCTCCCCTCCCCCTCTCTCTCTCCCTCTCCCTCCTCTCCCTATCTCCCTCTCTCTCTTCCTCTCCCTCTCCTCTCCCTGTCTCTCTCCTCTCTCTCCCTCTCCTCTCTCCCTCTCCCCTCTCCCTCTCTCTCCTCTCTCTCTATCTCTCTCTCCCTCCCTCTCCTCCCTCTCCTCTCCTCTCCCCTCTCCCTCTCTCTCTCCTTTGTCTCCCTCCCTCTCCCTCTCCTCTCCTCTCTCTCTCTCCTCCTCTCTCCCTCCTCTCTCCTCTCTCTCTCTCCCCTCCCCTCGAGCTCCCTCTCTCTCCCTCTCCCTCCACTTCTCTCTCTCTCCCTCCCTCCCGTCTCCGCTCCCCCTCTCTCTCCCTCTCCCTCTCCCTCTCCCTCCCTCACTCCCTCTCTGTCTCTCTCTCCCTCCCTCTCCTCTCTCCTCTCCTCTCCCTCTCCCTCCTATCTCCCCTCTCTCTCCCTCTCCTTCTCCCTGCCTCTGTCACCTCTCCTCCCTCTCTCTCTCCCTCCTCTCTCTCTCTCCTACCTCCCTCTCCCTCTCCCTCTCCTCCCCCTCCTCTCGCCCCTCTCCCTCTCTTCCCTCCCTCCCTCTCTCTCTCTCCCTCCCTCTCTCTCTCTCTCTCCTCCCTCTCTCCCCTCTCCCTCTCCTTCGATTCTCCCCTCTCTCTCTCTCTCTCCCTCTCTCTCTCCTCTCCTCTCTCTCTCTCTCTCTCCTCCTCCTCCCTCTCCTCCCCTCCTCCTCCTCTCCTCCTCTCCCCCTCTCCTCTCCCTCTTTCCTCTCTCCCTCTCCCTCCCCTCCCTCCCTCCCTCTCCCCTCCCTCTTCCTCCCTCTCTCTCCTCTCTCTCCCTCTCCCCCTCTCTCTCTCTCATCCTCTCCTCTCTCTCTCTCTCTGCTCTCTCTCCCTCCCTCTCCTCTCCCCTCTCCATCCCTCTCCCTCTCCCTCTCTCTCCTCCCTCCCTCCCTCTCTCTCCCTCTCTCTCCTCCCTCTCTCCCTCTCTCGATCCCCCTCCCTCACTTATCCTCTCCCCTCCCTCTCTCTATCTCCTCTCTCTCTCTCTCTCCCTCTCCTCCCCCCTCCCTCTCCTCTCCCCTCTCCCTCTCTCTCCCCCTCTCTCTCCCTCCTCCCTCTCTCTCTCTCCCTCTCCTCTCCCTCCCCTCTCTCTCCCTCTCCCTCTCCTCTCTTCCCATCTCCCTCTTCCTCTCCTCCTCTCTCTCCCCCTCTCCCTCTATCTCCCTCCCTCTCTCTCTCTCTCTCCCTCGCTCTCTCTCCCTCCCTCTCCCTCTCACTCTCCATCCTCTCTCTCCTCCTCCCTCTCTCTCCTCTCCCTCCCTCTCTCCTCTCTCCCTCCCTCTCCTCCCTCCCTCTCCTCTCTCTCCTCCCTCTCTCTCTCTCTCTCCTCTCCTCTCCCTCCCTCCTCTCTCCCTCTCCCCCTCTCTCCTCCCCCTCTCCTCTCTCCCTCTCTCTCTCCCTCTCTCATCTCTCCTCTCCTCTCTCTCCTCTCTCTCTCTCCCTCTCTCTGCTCCCTCTCCCTCTCTCTCCTCTCCCTCCTCTCTCTCCCTCTGTCTCTCCCTCTCCCTCCTCTCTCCCTGTCTCCTCCTCCCTCTCCCTCTCCTCTCCCTCCTCCATCTCTCCCTCTCCTCTACCTCTCTCTCCCTCTCCCCTCTCCCTCTCTTGCTCTCTCCCTCTCTCCCTCTCTCTCTCCCTCCCTCCTCCTCCCCTCTCCCCCTCCCCTCCCTCTCTCAGTCCCTTCTCCCTCTCCCTCTCTCTCTCTCCCTCTCCCTCTCTTTCTCCCTCGCCTCTCTCCCTCCACTCTATCTCCCCTCTCCTCTCCCTCTCTCTCCTCCTCCTCTCTCTCTCTCCCTCTCCTCTCTCTTCCTCTCCCTCCTCTCTCTCTCTCCTCTCTCCCTCCACCTCCCTCCTCCCCCTCTCTCTTTGCCTCTCCCTCCCCCTCTTTCTCCCTCTCCCTCTCCCTCCCCCTCCCTCCTCCTCTCTCTCTCCCTCTCCACTCCCCCTCTCGCTCTCTCCCTCTCTCTCCCTCCCTCCCTCTCTCTCTCCCCCTCTCTCTCTCTCCCTCTCCTCCCTCTCCCCTATCTCTCCCTCTTGCCTCTCCCTCCCCCATCTCCCTCTCTTTCTCCCCTCTACCCCCTCTCTCTCTCTCTCCTCTCCATCCCTCTCCCTCTCCTCCCTCCTCTCTCTCTCTTCTCCTCCTCTCTCTCACCCTCTCCTTCCCCTCTCCTCTCTTCCCTCTCCTCTCCTCCTATCCTCCCCTCTCTCTCTCCCTCCTCTCCCTCTACCTCCTCCCTCTCATCTCTCCCTCTCCCTCTCCCTCTACGCTCTCTCTGGCTCCTCTCCTCTCCTCTCCTCCTCTCCCTCCCTCTCTCCTCTCTCTCCATCCCTCTTGCTCTCTCCTCTCCTCTCTCCTCCCTCCCTCTCCTCTCTCTCTGTCTCTCTCCCTCTCCTCTCGCTCTCCTCTCTCCCTCCCCCTCCCTCTCTCCCTCTCCCTCTCCCTCTCCCCTCTCTCTCTCGATCCCCTCCTCCCCCTCCCGCTCCTATACCTCGCCCCCTCTTCTCCTCTCCTCTCTCTCTCTCTCTCCTCTCCCTCTTGCTCTCCCTCCCTCTCTCTCTCTCCTTTCTCCATCCCTCTTGCTCTCCCTCCCTCTCCCTCTTACCCTTTCTCCTCTCTCTGAGTCTCTCTCTCCCTCTCCCCCTTATCTCTCTCCCTCTCTCCTCCCTCCCTCCTCCCTCTCTCCCTCCTCTCCCCTCTCTCTCTCTCTCTCTCTCTCACTCCCTCCTCCCTCCCTCGCTCCCTCCTCCTCTCTCTCTCTCTCTCTCTCTCTCTCTCTCTCTCTCCCTCCCTCACTCTCCTCACTCCCTCTCCCCATCTCCCTCTCTTGCTCTCTCCCCTCTCTCTCCTCCCTCCTCCCCTCTCCCTCTCCCTCTCCCTCCCTCCCTCTCCCTCCTCTCTCTCTCCCTCTCTCCCCCTCTCCCTCTCTCTCCCTCCACCTCCTCTCTTACTCCCTCTCCTCTCTCTCTCTCTCTCCCTCTTCCCTCTCTCTCCCTCTCCTCTCCCTCCCTCCCCCCCTCCCCTCCCCTCGCTCTCCTCTCCCCCCTCCCCCCTCTCTCTATCTCTCCCCTCTCTCTCTCTTTCCTCTCCCTCCCTCTCTCTCCCCTCCCCCTCTCTCTCTCCCTCCCTCTCCCTCTCCCTCTCCCTCTCGCGCTCTCTCCCCCCTCTCTCTGTCTCTCCCTCTCCTCTCTCCCTCCACCTCTCTTTCTCCTCTCTCCCTCCTCCCTCCCCGTCCCCCTCCCCTCTCCCTCTTCCCTCCCTCCCTCTCCTCCTCCCTCTCTTCCCCTCCCCCTCTCTCTTCCTCCTAACTCTCCCTCCCTCCTCTCTATCTCTACTCTCTCCCTCTCCCTCTTTGTCCTCCCTCGCTCCCTCTCTCTCCCTCTCCTCTCCTCCCCCTCTCCCTCTCCCTCCTCTCTCTCTCTCCTCTCCCTCTCCCCCTCCTCCACTCCCTCTCCTCTCCTCCCCCTCCCTCTCCTCTCCCTCTCACTCTCCCCTCCCTCCGATCCCTCTCCCCCTCACTCTCGCTCCTCTCCCTCGCACCTCTCCTCCCTCCCTCCCTCTCCCTCTACCTCCTCCCACTATCTCTCCCTCTCCCTCTCCGCTCTCCCTCGCTCTCCCTCCCTCTCCCTCTCCTTCCCTCCATCCTCTCTCCCTCTCCTCTCTCCCTCCTCTCTCTCTCTCTCTCCAGCTCCCTCTCCTTCCTCTCTCCCTCTCTCCTCCCTCTCCCTCTCCCTCTCCTATCCCCTCTCTCCCTCTCTCCTCTCCACTCTATCTCCCTCCCTCTCTCCCCTCTCTCCCTCTTCCCTCTCTCTTTAAACCTCCCTCCTCCCTCTCCCCTCTCTCCCTCCCTCTCCCTCTCACCTCTCCCTTTCTCCTCCCTCTCCCCCTCCCTCCTCTCTCTCCCTCCTCCCTCCCTCTCCATCTCCCCTCTCTCTCTCTCTCTCTCTCTCTCGCACCTCCTCCTCCCTCCTCCCTCCCTCTCTCCTCTCCCTCTCTCTCCCCCTCTCCCCCTCTCTCTCCCTCCCTCTCCCTCTCACCTCTCATGCTCCCTCCTCCACCTCTCCTCTCCCTCTGCCTCTCCATCTCTCTCCCTCTCCCTCCCTCTCCCTCTCTCTCTCGCCCTTCTACCCTCTCCCTCCATCTCCCCTCTCCCTCCCTCTCTCCCTCTCCCATCTCTCCCTTCGCTCTCCTCTCCCTCTCTCTCCC
>CM031241.1:146910106-147250855 GCA_018340775.1 Taxus wallichiana var. yunnanensis
AGTGTACTTCGTTCCGGTTACGTATTGCTACTTTGACATGGATAGGGTCCTGAAGGTGAAGGTACATTTATCGTCGTAGACTCCTAAGGCGTGTAGACTCTACACATTGAATAGATCTGTGCAAAACATACCTGGTATCTTTAATCTTATTATTTTGAGGGAAATTAATAAATAGGGATAATAATTAATAAATGTGTATAAGAATTAATAAGTATGTCTTAAAAGCATTTTATCCAATATTCAAGTATATTTCAACACGAGAGTATAAGAAATGGTAGGAATGCTAATTAAAGAAAACACTTGCCTATTTTTATATTCTACGTGGTCATACCTAAATTTCAATGTTTAAAATACTTTCTTTCATATCCTATACACATTGGTTGGTTTAATTGGTTTGTAGTTACATATAAATCCCAATATATCGTGATCGTTATGTTAATAGAGGTGATAACCATGTTACTAACATAATAGTTGATTGATTGTGGGATAAACATGTTTACTTGCTTGGTCTTCGACTCTCTTACTCTATGACTTCAAAGAATAGAAAATAAAGGTAAATTGTATGTAAATACATGCATTACAATACAACACATGCCTCTTTGGTGCACGTCTCTAAAAATCCTCACTCACTCATCCTTATGCCGATAAAGGTGACACCACATTGAAAGTTGCGCTCATACTAACATAATTGTGTATTGGTTGCAGGATGATTATGTTTGCTTGTTCAACCTTCCCCTCTTCTCGTATGTGGCTTGGAAAACCCAATAAAATTATTTCTAAATACATATCTTACTACCTAATTCGAATATGCATCTAGTACATTTTAGAATTACTCCTACAACTTTAAAAATTCCCACTCAATCAAAAAATATGATCCCATATTAATTGGTTGACTTGATTCACGCTAACTTATAAACCTAAATATATCAAGATCCCAATACCAATAGATGTTGCATTATAGTAAAGATAATTATAGCACTAACATAAGGCCGTTTGATCAATTTTCTATTAAATATTTCATGATTTGGTATCAGAGCGAAACTGGTTCTGTACTTGTTATGGACAAATAGAATGGTAGTAGGGGCAGCACCACAATTTGAAATCTTGCCCCAAATTTATGAGTTTCTTCATTTATACTTTTATGCCAAAAAATTAGTTTTGAAACTAGTGGCGATTTCTCTAATCTCGGCCTGGCTATTTAAGCAATCAGACAAGTATTTGTGTACATCACCAATACGTGATCCAATCCTCTGAACCATTGCTTTAATATGTGCTTGTTGGACTACAAAGCTCATGCTCAGTTGTTCTGAAGCTAGAAGAGGAAGATTTATTCCACAACAGAGATGGTGCAATATTGGTTCGTGGGAAGGATCACCCGAGACCTGCATTAACTTTGAGTTACTTGCATCGATTTCATTGGCTTTCGTAGATGTATCGCCTGCTATTTTTTTATCAACACGTTGGATGTTAGAAATTGATCTTCCATTTGAGAGCCCACGTGTATGCCTTGTGTGACCCAAATTTTACAAAAGAAAGAAAGAACAACTTGCTACTGAGGTAAAATATTTTCATCTCCTGATTTGAGAGATATTTGTTTTATCCACTTGGAGTTTGTCTACACTTTCAAAATATACTTGTGGAAATCATTTATACGTCACTCCATTCAGTTTTATTGATGAGTATTCCAAGTGCATTGTGGTCTTCTCTGTAAACATGTGTGACGTCTGAATGGTTGGAGTCTCCTAAATAGGTACCATTCCTCGAATGTATTTCAAAAATTGTACTGCATTCTGCCTCCCCCAACCTCGTAAAATTTGCACATGGCATATCCGTTTCAACTCGAAATCACACATTCTAAGTGCCTCAGGCCCTCAATGTGAATTAAACGTGTCAATTTTTCATTTTCTATAAAGTCTACATGTATCAGATTTGGTGTTTGCTCACATTTTCATCAAGCATGCAGTATATTCACCGATCAAAGAGCTTCACCGATCTCGCCACATCAATAGCCATACCTCGATGTCAACCAAACATGTGGATTCTCTGCATGCATTGACAAGCCTGAAGATATAAGTCTTGTCTAGTTGTCTTTATTTTTTGCTACATAGTTTTTGTTTATTGGGTTCTCGTATGTTTTGGGTCCACAATCGTCGGTACTAGTCTAAATAAGTTGTAAGTGGTTATTTTATAGTTTCTTTTAGTTTTAAGTGGTCGAATTTATTTCTAATTGATAGCTTTAGAAATTTACGAGTCTCACTTAAACAAAGTCAACTATTGTGATTAGTTTTTCCTAATAAGTCTATTGTATGTGTTCATTGTCATTTGTTGTCAAAAGTTATTATTAACATTCAAGTATGTATAAAAATTTATTGAGTCAAGTATTATTTTGTTTAATGCCATAAAAGTTAAAAATGAGCCATCATCATTTGTCATGTCGAAATTATCATTTGTATCGTCAATAGAGTTGGTGTCATTGTAAAAATAATTGTGTCATCAAAATCAAGTATTATTTTGTTTAAAGTATAGTTGTTTTGTGAGTTGTCAAAAAGTCTGAAAAACAAAACAAAAATTACCTTACGGACGTATTTTCGATGTTAGCCAACATCCTGGCAACTAATGATCCTCAAAAGAAATTTTTTTTGAGCTAGCAACATGAAACTGGAGGATGGAGGCATCGGAGGTTGGAGGTCATTCAGCGACCTCTCATCAGTCGCCAATGACGGGGCCGCATATCAGCTTTGGTGACATGTGTGTGTGTGTGCAATTTGATTTTAGTGCTTACAGTGTGGTACATATTGTAGTTTTTAATAAATGGAAATTTCACATTGAGGAGGGTAACATGATGCAATGTTCCATTTACATTATGTCAGCTTTTTCTATGTATGTATGAGTAGAAGATTTCAAAGAGAATTTCCTAAGTTATTCCCTACAGTGAGATGTGATGAGGGCTAAGAATAGTACTTGGTATATCATGAAGTGGTTGTAGGTAAACCACTTGAAAACCTTCATTTTTGGTTTGTGGTAAACCAATAGCAAAACCACCATTCTTGGTTGTTGGTAATCCATTCGCAAAACCATCACTTTGTGGTTTGTGGTAAACCAATTGTAAAACCACCATTCTCGGTTTGTGGTCAACCGTTTGCAAAACCATCCCTGAGGTTTGTGATTATCCTGTGAAAATCACCGGTTCATGGGCGAGCAGCGCAAGTATAAAGGTAATTTTTCCCCATGTTCACACTAAGGGGGGGAATGTTAGGAAATTAATATTTTAGTGCTCCACATTTGTATGTGTGTGAATAATAATTACATTGGTAATTATTATTATAGTGAATATTAGTAAGTTAGTTAGTCATATATATTGTTGAAATAACAATATATTATGAATGGTTAGTTGTTATACCCGTAGCTCTTATCGGGTTAATTGTGATGGCTTTTGGAATGAATGTCTAAATACTTTATTGAATGCATGAGGGGTGGATAAATACATAGAGAATGCAGTTAGGAGGTAACCGCCTGTATCCAAACTAAACAATAAACAATGTATTAAATACTAACTAATGCGCTAACATTCCCCCCTTAATACATTGCTCTTACAAATGTACCCCCTAAACAAATCAAACTTCACTTTACCGAGAGGATTGGTGAGAATATCATAACCTTGAAAATCGGTAGGGCGATCTTGGAGCTGAATTTGGTGGTTCAAGACCTATTCATGAATGTAGTGACATTTGACCTCAATATGCTTTGTTTGTTCATGAAAAATAGGATTCTTCACAAGTTTCAACACACCTTGATTGTCGTAGTGAATGATGGGAGGTTTCTCTTCAAGAATCCCTATATCTGCAAGAATGCGATGTAACCAAATCACTTCACACACAGCTCCTCGTGTGGCGCGGTATTCAGCCTCAATGGATGAGAGAGCAACAACAATTTGCTTCTTGTTAATCCATGAGATAGGTCAAAATCCGAGATGAAAAATATACCCTAAAGTGGATTTCCTGTCATCAACGGATCCTGCATAGTCTGAGTCTGTATATCCCTGTAAGAAGAGCTGAGTGTTCTTCTGATACTCCAAACCAAAGTCAAATGTACCTCAGACATATCTCAACACATGCTTTGCTGCTATCCAATGACATTTCTTCAGCTCCTACATAAATCTGGGGAGATAGCTCACTGTAAAGCAAAGATCTGGCCTGGTATAAGTCAAGTAAATGAGACTCCCCACAAGCCTGCCCTGTAGTGAGTGCCATCTACCTATGGTGAATCCTGGAATCTAGATAATTGTAAACCTTTTTCCATAGGGGTGGACATAGGTTTACAATCTGACATACCATACTTTTCCAGGAGTTTCTTGGCATATTTCATCTGGGAGACAATATATGATTCTTCTTCTGCCCATATCTCTAAGCGAGGCCAGATAAGTGAAGTAGCCCAAAACGGTCATGTCGAAGGATTTCTTCGATCATTCTTTACATCATCCACAAGATTTTCAAAACTTCCCTGTGATCACAAGATCATCTACGTCAAAACCGTAATGACAATCTCTATTCCTACCTTCTTGATATACAAATTTGTATCGAGGGCTACCAGTGAATCCATGCTTTCAATAGGTGATCATCAATTTTTATATACCATGCCCTAAGTGCTTGTTTGAGTCCATAAAGAGACTTTATTAGATGGCATACCTTGTGTGGTTGATGCTCATCTACAAACCCTTTAGGTTGGGCCATGTATACTTCTTCTTTTAGATCACTGTTCAGAAAAGCACTTTTGACATCCATCTGCTGAAGTTTCCATCCATTTTGTCTACCCAGTGCATAGATAACTCTAATGCTTTTGATCTTCACAATGGGTGCAAAGGTCTCATCATAGTCAATTCCTTCTTGCTGAGCATAACCCTTTGTAACAAGTCATACTTTGTGTTTGTCGATTGAACTATCTACCTTATATTTTGTTTTGAAAATCCATTTGAACCAATGGATTTCTTACTTGAGGCAGATCGACAAGTTCCAATGTCGATTATGAATTAGGAATCATATTCAACATCCATAGCTTTGTTTCCACTTTAGTGGTTGGTCTAATGCCTCACGAAACAATGTTAGGTTCAAGCCATCGACAACTAAACTCATGAGTGCAAAATTTACCTCATGTCTAGCTTGACTTCGTGTTCGACTCCCATAGAAGTGCACCTGGAAGTGAGTTTAGGTGTGCATCCCTAATAGTATTCGGACCCATTTAGGACATTGGTTATTCTGCTGATGTGAAGATGTGTTTTCCAAAGCAGTGTGCCTAGATCAATGAACAATTCTCCACTCACTTCTTCTTATCTCTAAGAAGAATCATCTTTCCCATCATATGGATGTATGAGCAATCTATGTGATGAGGTCGATCTTGGATCTCCATTGTGTGGTAGGAGTCAAAGGATGACTCATCACACACCACATCTCGACTCTCGTAGATCTTCTTCGTCTCGGATCCATGAGACGATATGCCTTTTGAGGTAGTACTATACCCCAAGAAAAGACATGGTAAATGGTGTCTTTGGATCGATCTTCTTCCTTTTCTCATCTGGAACATGCATATACGCATACATCCAAAAACTCTCAAATGATGAATAGAAGGTTTACGACAGTCCCATACCTCTTCTCGGTGTCTGTTGCTGCAAGATCTTTGTGGGTGCCCGGTTGAGTAGATACACATTTATGCGACTGCTTCTTCCCAAAACCGATCCGCCAACTTGGCGGAGGAGAGCTATCTGAACAAGCCATCTCCATGATAGTCCTATTGTGTCACTCGAAAATCCCATTCTATTGGGAGTGTAGGGTGCGGTCGATGTTGTTGAACATCATGTTGCTTCGAATATGCTAAGAACTTCTTTGATACAAATTCCCCTCGATCTGAGCAGAGGAGAAGGAGAAGCTTCCCAGACTGCATCGCCGGTGACTTGCTGGTAAAAGGTCTAGAAATTGGAAAACACCTCACTCTTCTTCCAAAGGAAATATACCCACATTTTCTCATGAGTAATCATCAATGATGGTCTGCTAACAGACTGATTGGTATGTACAACTTGAAGATGCTCTATAGAATGATAAGAGCTCTGTTTGAACGGACCTCTATGTTGTTTTCCCACAAGACATCCCGAGAAAACAGGTAAGGAATGGGAGAGTGGAGGAATCCCTCTTACCATTTCCTTGGCACTGAGCTGATGCAAAGCCCCAGTAGAAAGATGACCATATCGAAAGTGCCATAGTGCAGTGGACTCTGCCATTGAAGCAGAGAGAGCAATGCTAGATGAAGTGACCGCATCTAGTGCAAATAGATGGCCCTTCAAAATGCTCGAGCAAGTCTTGAGTCTCCACGGAAATGATGCAAGACTCGACCCATTTCTCAACAAAGAATTCAACCTACATTCGATGGTTAAGAAGTTAACTCACAAACAAGAGATTTGAGGTCAAACCTAGAACATAGAGCACCTTCGTGAGTGTACATCTTCATGTCCCAAGAGGAATCATGACATATCCAATCCCATACAATATACTCTGATTGTCTGCGATGGTGATCCGATCTCCAGAGTGGGCGGTCACTCGGGTATGGAACAACTTCTTATTATTAGTCATGTGTTTCTTTGGCATCTCAATCAATCAACTAGACACTTTCGATGGTACGTGAAGTCTGCGAGACTAGCACAATGTCGGTCGAAGTTGTGTGCGAACCTCTTCATCGGAGGTGGCATCCTACTTTGCAGAATGTGACCCTTCTCCTCTCGATTACAAGCACGCCATCGGGATTTCTTAGAATATCCTTGGCCATAAGTGCTCTCTTCACCAAAGTTACCATACTTACGACTGTTGTAATAATAGTTTGCAATCGTGTGCATATATGTGGATCAAATGTGGCACCATCAATCCACCTTATTGTTCTGTTGATTCTGGGGTGGCTGTTGTGGTGTCCAATGAGAAGGTTGTTGCTGAGGATGTTGGTTCTGATTCTGGGGGGCTAACTACCCTTTCCGAGGCTTATGCTTTTGCCTCGTGATGAGAGCCTTGTCTTCGAAGGCTTCTTGAACATTTTAAATGGCTTCTTCTTGCTGGAGATAATTCACCAGTGTGGCAAAAGTCACCTCCTATTGAGTGATGGTCAACGTGGTGATCAGTGTCCGAAATCGGGAAGGAAGAGCTCGCAAGGTGAGCGAGACTAGAAAATTTTCATCCACTAGTTCACCGAGAGTAGAAAGTTTTATGTGTAACTCGCCACACACCGTAAGAAGGCTTCTACTAATTCACCATCATGCATACTCATCGTGTGAAGCTTTGTCTGAAGATGTAACTTCGTCATCAGATTCTTGGCTTCATAGATGGTACACAACGCGGTCCATGCCTAAGAGGAAGTGGTTGCTTCTGAATGTAAGGTTGAACCTCATTAGAAAGGCTCAGGGTGATAAGCATTAGTGCTTTTACATCGGCCTTTTCATACTTAGCCAATAGATCAGCGTCTGTGGGAGGGGCATCCTTGCCAGAAACGATCCCCCAAAGATCTTCAAATTGAAGAATTGTTCGCATCTTGGTCTTCCATGCGGTGAAATTTGGCCCTTTCAAGAGTTGGGCATCGGATAGCAAAATGCGAGGTGCAAACATTTCCAAAAACTCAAAATTGTATTTTATTTATTGTTCAAAAATGGTTACAAAGCTTACTGAAGGAACCTATCCCAAAGATGGGCTCTATAGGCTTGTGCAGTGAGACGTGGATGCTCCTATGGGCATTCTACTTCGTGTTCATCATCTGCATCATAGCCACATTCAAGTTCTAGCACAAATCTGTCGTGCTTGACATCGAACGTCGAACCAAAAATACTCCAATAGTCCTCGGCATACAATCTTGTCAAAGAGAATATTCCCGAGGTGTTCTTTGAGCTCATTGACCAAGGCAAAGAATAGTCCAACGGTGTCTTCGTTGTCGCTCAATGCCCAAATATTTGGTGCATTACTCGCGGTGCTTTCTACATCTGAAATTTGTGACATATGTGGGCTGGTTCTTCCACGTTCTCTTCGTTGGCAATCGATCTTTCTCATTGGCTGGTTCTTCCACTCAATTTGTTTACTGCAGGTCACTGCAGACTAACATCCAGTGGGCTGGTAATTTACAAGTCCAAGATCTTCACGCAAATGTCTCCAGGTCGCCGCAAATCAGAGATCAAAAACAAAAAACAAGCATTTGATTTCCACGCACGCCGATATCAATGCGTGTGCTAATGCCCAATTTCCACGCATAGGTCTGCAATGCTTGTTGACACTTCTCCAGATGCCACGCTTCTCCAAATTTTATTCTCACTTCAAAAACTTTGCACAACCCCTCCTTGGTCGATTTATTTTCCAATGCAGGTTCAAAAACACCAAAATAGGTTTCTTCCCCATGTGCCAAGTAATATGAAGGCAAAATAAAACACGCATGACCTTTTCCTTCACTCTCCACCATGCACAGGTCACGAACAACACCTGGCACTCCAAACTCACCACATAAGCTCTAATGAACAGCGATTCCAATGAACAGCACACAAAGAATACGCTAAATAAAATTGTTTTCTTGCTTCAAAAACTAGCACTTCAAATCTTCACGTAGGCAGAGGAATGGAAAAATGCACTTCAATCTTCACGCAGGCAGAGGAATGGAAAAAATGCTCTGATACCAATGATGGATTTTGGAATGAATGTCTGAATACTTTATTGAATGCACGAGGGGTGAATAAATACATAGAGAATGTGGTTAGGAGGTAACCGCCTATATCCAAACTAAACAATAAACAATGTATTAAATACTAACTAATGTGCTAACAAATTGTTCTACTCACTTCCTATTTCCTAGGAAGTTGTTTGCCTACCTTTATGGCTATATAATAGCCAATCTATTGTACATTGTTCATTATGATGTGAATAATATATTCAGTGTTTCTGTTGTGCAAATTTGTGCATTTTCATGAAATCTCCATAACTTACATAATTATTTGGCATATTTAAAATTGCATACAAAGTTCTTAATCCGCTCATTCTTATGTTAAGCTTATGTTTCTCAAACCTTTATTCAATGTTTAAATTTTACTCTTACTACAATAGTGAATTTGACGTGATGTCAAGACATAAATCTTAGGATTTGAGGCAGATTTAGATTCAAGATACCTTTTCCCAAAACATTTTTTCAATCACGGTGTCCTTATTTCCCATCATAGTTAAAAATAGTTTGATAAATTGTTGAATCCATTCAATATTTCCAATTCAAGAAATTTTATTTAGATTTATAAATATCTTTTGTTTTCTCGAAGTTGATCTCACCAATGCAATTCATATTCTTTTTAACACAAGGAAATGTCTAATTGAGTTATAAGGACTCCAAGAGTGACATTATTCCTAACCTCAAATCTCATTTCACTCTTGTATGTTTTACTCTTACATCGCATTATGGTCTCGTTATTAGCATTGTTTTATAGCAAAAGGAGTTACAGAAGTATTATAAACTACACATGAACCACAAGTGATTTGTGTTCAAGGTAAGATCCCATGTTTCTACATTTCACCATTCCACCTGTGAATTTTCTTTTATTCTCAATGTCATAAGCGACATGACAAGGAATTACTGGAACCAAGTTTCCAGTTTACTGGGTTCTCTAAATTCAACATATTTCAAATCAATTTCATTTGTAAGGAGTTACTTACCATTTTCTACCCATAAGTTAAACCCTTAATTAGCCAAGGTTTGGTTTAATTCCAATTGTACCTAAGGATCTACATGTTACATGTTACCAAGAATATTTGTTTGTTTGTCTATACTTGTCTGCCATTGTTTTCTATTCTATGCGGGCTTTTCCCTATGTTTAGTGTGCACACTTGCTTGTTGTTTATGACCATGATGGCCTTGTGTGTCTTACAACATCGTGAGTGATGTCCCATGTTTGTAACCAGCTTGGTGTGGCTTACTTGTCTTCTTGTGTGTTTACACTACTTTCTTGCTTGTAGCTTACACATTGTCTGCTTAGCTTACATATTGTTTTCTACATGCATGCGCTTTCATACTAACACTTATTTTAGCTATCCATCCTTGTTTATGCACACCTTGGTTTCTACCAAACGCGTCCCCTTCCCTCTATAGGGTACAAAGTTTAGAGTGCAGTTGGTCCTCTTTTGGGGATGCATTCTCCAATCAGTGACGTCACATGTGCCCCCAAAGAGGGGGGCGTCATTTGGATTTTTACAGTCTATACAACGTGTTTACACTGGTTTAATTCAGTTCAGTTGTCCATCCTTGAAATTATGGGTTCAGTTCAGTCCATTCGTTCACCCTTGGCATTGTGGGTACAGTTCAATGCAGATTACACCCTTGGCATTGTGGGTTTACATATAGCGAGTGAGTTTAGACAGTATACGAACTCCATACACAATGGCTTTTACAGGACATGGTGCCTTTAGCATTGGGAGGAACAATGAGAGGTTAGAGGACATAGATAATTTCCTCCCTATACTTCTTTTATCACCGGCGTCAAATTGCCTAAAAAACCAGGACACAACAGAGATCTATTCATACAGTTCAGGGAAGTAGTTAAAGGTTGGAGGACACAGAGCATTTCCTCCCTATACCTCTTCGATCTATGGAGTCAAATCACCCAAAAAAGCTGGGAAGTATAAGATATCCTTCTAAACCCTTTCTTTCGACATGGATCAAGTGCACATGTTCCATTTACACTTTTTATTTTATGTATTTTATAATTGTGTACTTTACATACTTTCACATACATAGCATTTTTACATTTTACATACATATATATTTTAGTACTTGATCGATTTATCCTTACAGGTCCGATTGTATGAGATACAAGCAGTCAAATTGGGGACAACAACGACGACGATGATGAAAACAACAATGACAACACTTTATTTGCGCAACACCTTGCGTATTAACCATGCATGTTCACACACATTAGCAATAACACATGTGTTTCCACCCTAGGTTCACTCTCATCACTATTTGCATTTTTCATCCTTAGTTTCCACGCTCCATCATCTTTTTGTCATTCCACACTTTGTCTAGTCCTTCGGCACATCTTCTTCATCAATCTACATGGTATTCAAGTACGCATCTCTATCTACTTTATATTACTCGAGATTTCAACTCACCAACATAAAGTGGGAGCAAATGTAGTCAATAAATCATGCACTTTGGGTTATTTTAGTCCTGGTCTCATACTACTATTTAGAAGGTTCTTAAGTAAAGAAAGTACTAATTAACCCCAATACTTTGGCCATATTTTATTTATTTTCAGCATCATTCCCGATCTTAAACGAACACATGCCTAGTCATTTTCCATCATTTCCCATCATTTCAGCCTTGACTGGGGCACCCGGGGTGCCCTAATCCTTTTTCTCTTTCCTGCCACTTTTTGGGCTCTTTATGACCATTTTAGCATTTGAATTTTCTTTTGGTTGGCCATTTCAGGGTTAATTACGAAATTAGATCAAGATAACCCTATACATATAAAGTTATGAGACCATAATGAGGGACTAAGAACTATCACTCCACCTAGAGTTGTATCCATCTATTGCATTAGAGATCATTCCATCCATATAGCTCCATCACAAGGAACAAAGCTTGGGTCATCTGCATCACACACATCATAGGGGAGGATTCATTCTATTCCATGCACCATTTTATTACATTTTCTTACACATAGTTAGCTCGCTATTACACAAAGTGTGACTGACACAAGAGAAACCTAGGGTATACACACACACACATAGAAGTACATTTGGGTCTGGAATGTAGTGTAACTCTCAGTTATTAAGTCCACCATTGTGGTAGCTGAGGTCAGTTTGACCTACTCATATGAATTCTTCTTTTTTAGGGAATTGATACTTGTTAGGGTTTTGCAGGTCTTTTATTCATCTTGGAGCAAAAATGACATCTGAAGCGAAGCAACAACTTAATGTGATCAACAACGAGGGTTTCAAAATCATCTACCTACACAGACCAGGGCACCTAGTTTTCACACTAGAGAGCCTCAGTTCCTTTCCAGGTGCCCCAATCCTGAGATACAGTCCAGATCTATCTTTTTGGGGCTCCAAAATAGTCATTCATGTATCCTATTTTCATAGTCATCTTTGCGACACAGTCTCTCTTACTTCATCTAATCAACTAGGTCACTTCCTCACTCTTTCTTGATCATTAGGGTTTATTCCATTAGTTTAATTACTTTTTTCATTTACATGATGCTTTACATACTTGTTATTTACTGTGTTATATGTCCTCCTAGATTAGATTAACTACCATAGCATAAAATTTCCATTTTTAGTTAATCAGTTTGTGGGTAAGTGCAACAAGTTGGGGGCAAATTAAGTGGACATCAAATCATGAATTTTACATCAAAAACAAAAAAACATCAAATGTATTCTGTGGACTTGAACCATGCCAAAAAGTCAAAAATATTTCATAAAAATGGTACCATCACATAGGGGAGACTATTAGCTTTGTAGAAATATTGATTTTAAAGTGAAAAGAATAGTATAAATACCATTTTATAACTTTTTACTAATAGTAGGTCTTTAAGACACTTTTTCCCGTGAATGTTTATGTCTACGTTTAAGACTACAAATTTTGTTTCACTTGTCAGAATGTGATAAAACTTATACCATCCTGTACCATGGTGAAATTATATACATGTTCAAAAAAATATATTTGATTTCAATATTTTTGATGAAGTTATGGTGGGCAAAAATTGAGGTACAGTAAAGTGCTATGTTTTCTTTTATGTTTTTAGACCACTTTCACAGAAAAAATATAAAAAATAAAATATTACTCAAAAAAATTATAAAATAAAATCTATCCCAAGATAGATAGCGGCATCTAACTTCTTACCAAAGGAAAAAAAAACATATATCAATTTTTAGTCATCCAAATCACGGAAAACGGACTACAATCTTATAGGCGTGTTTTAAAAAAATACCAAGTCATTGAATTTTGAGTGTTTAATATAGCTAAACTTTTCCATTTTTAAAAAAATAGTAGTTTAGAAACTAGATTCCGGATGCTACAATTCATATTCATAGATTGTTTTTCTAATTTTGAGTGTATGCATTGCTAATAATCCCTACAAGTTGATATTATGTTGTTATTTGCAATATGACATCCACTTATGACCCCTTTTTTGTCCCCCAACTTGTTGCACATACCCTTGTGGCTATTGTTACCTTTGGTTCATGTGTGATAATGGGGATCCCTCTAATGGCAAGTGTTCATTCTTTCTGATTTGACAACTTTCAAGATACTTCAGGCCTCTATCCATAATATCCCAGAATTAGTTTCTATGTTTTCTCAAATGAAGGTGTTACTAGTTAAAATTTCCACATTTTACAGACGTAAGAAGAGCTTCAATTCAATGCAATAAAAATGAACCTGAGGTTTAATCAAATGAAATTGCAATTGAGATCAAATATGTAGTGTTTTCATGGGATCATCTTTCATAAATATCAACATTAAGAGGGATAAATTTGCACGTAACACAAGGAATAAAAGTTACAATTTGTGGGTCAGTTAGTTCAGGAAACAAAGCACATTTTGTCCTGTACTTTGGGTGAAAACTCCAAGATAGTAGGGATTGAGAAGATGAGAGGTACCAAATATTATTTTCCACACACTACATGAATTCAAACTAGCAAAAATGAAGATAGTATACTTTTTAGGAAAATGATGGATAGAAGCAAGTATGAAAATGTTCTTGAAGCCCGTGCTTTGAATAAGGAATTGCAATTGTTTTTTCTTAAGGATTAGACAAAGATTAGAGAAAGTGGAATCAACTTAAGTGGTGGAAAAAAAAATATAAATTTGTTCATTCTATTTACTAAGATGTAGATATATATGTTCTTGATGATCCTTTTAGTGTTGGATGCACATAAATGCACTCAACTCTTTAATGTAAGATTTTTCACTAGCTCCAACCAGAATTAAATGTTTTACAAAATAGATCGTGACTAATGTTCTTCCTTAAAATGAAAAATAAATGTCTCTTAGTAATTGACCATCTAATATCACGAAGTGTTGACAAGTAATTTTAAAGTTGAAGCCAATTGTGTATGTTACACTCAAGTGGAGTTCATACCCACATAAGATATTTTACTAGTAAACTCGCTCTATGTTCTTATAAATTTGTGGCCTCCTATTGTTTCGAATCTTCTATATGCTACGCAGATCTTTGAGTGCTTGCCATTTTCGTATGTGAATGTGATGTAGCTAGGAATTGTCTTTTTTATTGTGGGTATAAGTGGGAATCAGTATAGTCTCTATTTGTTTTCTGGACTTTGTAAGGAGGGTGAGAACACGTTTGGATCTAAAATATTTTAAGGTCAAAGTTTTTTAATTTAGATATGGCTGATGATTAATTTCTTTCAAATTCTAAGGATAAAATTGGCAAGAAATCAACTGATTCCACCTAGAGTAAGTACATCATATCTTAAATTATGAAAATTTACTTCAAGCTCAAGTAAGTACATGATATTTTTAAATGAAAAAAACAAAGAATCTTTTTGACACCTTGACATTACACAATATACTTTAATTGTTTTATTAGTGAAAATCCATCCTTGTAAATCAGAGAGAAATTTGCACTCAACAACATAAAAATCATATGCAGTATAAGTCCAAAACTTTCAATCCAACATATAAAATCTACTTATCACCTATGGGTAAGTGCACAAAGTTGGGGGGCCAAAAAGTGGACAAGAATCCGACAAAAACCAAAATGCGTACGCATTTTGCTAAAAAGCGATCGAGTTTTAATTTGTTTGGCTCAGGAATCACCAAACCTAATTTATTATTTCTTATAATTTTATTATTTCTTATAATTTAAATTTATTTTAGTAAATACAAGAAATTAGGGTCACTTTGCACCTTATAGAAGTGGTATCGTAGCTCCAACAGTTATAATCTAGAAGATAGTTTTTCAAAATCTAATCTGGTCAGTACTTACTCATTTTCAAGATTTCAAAAATGACCTAAAACTTTCAGGGCATATATATTGTAGTCGGTCTTTGTTTTGGGAAAGCATATAGTCATTTTTAGGTTTTTTTACCTTCTAAAATGGATTTTGGCCCTACCACTACTTGAATTGGTACTAATTTTTAAATTTGGTCCATAATTCACTTTAGTGACCATGAATTAACTCTATGATGTTTGTCTACTTCTTACTAAAAAGAGATCCTCACTTTGTAGATAGAGGATTGTTCCATGAATGGAATTCCTGTCCTATGGCCAAAATGAGGTGATTGTAATGTGCCTCCTCCTTAAGGTGAGATAACACTACTAGGTGTTGAATGAGTTATTATGAATAGTACCAAGTGAATTGCATCAAGTGAGCTCAGATGATTGATCATTCTTAGAAACATGGTGCTCCATATAAAGATCATCCCCTCACCTTTCCTATCTCTAAAAGCATCCTTTCATGGAATCAAATTCATGATTCTCATACATGCTTTTGCTCATATGTCTCTTATGGAGACAAATGATACCTTAATGCTTCACAAATAATGGTCCTTGATAACTCGGTGACATGGCTAGCTCATTTTTGCTTGTTCAAAGGGTGTTCATTAGCTAGACAAAATGGCCAAAATGCCTTTTAGGCCTTGAAAGGAAGTAATCTCTCATAAAAACTAAATGAGCTGATCGATCACCTTAAACGCTATTCCCTACACATTGAAACACGTTGAATGATATTTTTAGGACCTTCCTTTGGGTGAGGGTTTATGATTTAGGGTTTAGGGCTAACTGTTTAGGACTCAAGGTTTAGAGTTTAATGTTTAAGGTTTAGTATTTAAGGCTCATAGTTCAGATTTTAGGGTTTAGGGTTTAGATTTTTGGGTTTATGGTTTAGGGTTAAGGGTTTAGGGTTTAGGGTTTAGGGATCAAGGTTCAAGGTTTAGGGTTTAGGGGTCGGGGTTTGAGGGTTTATGGTTTAGGGATCAAGGTTCAAGGTTTAGGGTTTAGGGGGTCAAGGTTGAGGGATTAGGGTTTATGGCTCAAGGTTCATGGTTCGGGTTTATGGATCAAGGTTGAGGGTTTAGGGTTTTATTTTTAGGGTTTAGGGTTTATGATTTAGGGTTTAAGGTTTAGGGTTAAGGATTTAGGGTTTACGGTTCGGGGTTTAGGAGCTAGGGTTTAAGGTTTAAAGGTCAAGGTTTAGGGTTTAGGGAAAAGGGTTCGGGGTTTAGGGATCAAGGTTGAGAGCTTAGGGTTTAGGGGGTTTGAGGTTGAGGGTTCATGGTTTAGTTTTAGGGTCTAGGGTTAAGGGTCCATGTTTAAGGGTTTAAGGTTTAGGGTTTTGGATTAGGGCTTATGGCTTAGGGCCTAGGGTCCAGGGCTTAGGGCTTAAGGTATAGGGTTTAAGGGTTAAGGTTTAGGTTTTAGGTTTTAGGGCTTAGGATTTAGGGCTTAGAGTTTAGGATTTAGGGCTTAGGATTTATGGTATAGTGTTTAGGGTTTAGGGATCGAGGTTTAAGGTTTAGGGTTGAGGATTTAGGGTTTACGGTTTAGGAGTTTGGGTTTAAGGTTTAAAGGTCGCGGTTCAGGGTTTAGGGTTTAAGGCTCGAGGTTTAGGGTTTAGGTTTCAAGGTTAAGGGTTTAGGTCGTAGAGTTCAGGTTTTAGGGTTTAGAGTTTAGGGCTTATGGTTTAGGGTTTAGGGCTTAGGGCTTAGGTTCGAGGGTTTAGGATTTAGTGCTTAGAGTTTAGGGTTTAGGGTTTATGATTTAGTTTTTAGGGTTTAGGGTTTAGGGTTTAGGGACCTTTAGGATTTAACATTTAGGCCTTAAGGTTTAGGGTTTACATGTTAGGTCTCGGGGCTCAGGATTTAGGGTTTAGGGGTTAGGGTGCATGGTTTAAGGTTTAAGGTTTACAACTCAGGGTTCAGGGTTCAGAGTTACGGGTTTAAGGTTTAGGAGTTAGAGATCGGGCTCTAGATTTAGAGTTTAGGGCTCAGTGTTTAAGGTTTAGGGTTTAGGGCTCATGGATTAGAGTGTAGGGTTTAAGGCTTAAGGTTTAGGGTTTAGGGTTTAGGGTTCATGGTTCATGGTTTATAGCTTAAGGTTCGGGGTTCAGAGTTATTGGTTTAAGTTTTGGGGGTTAGAGCTTGGGGATATGGATTTAGTATTTAGGTTTTAGGGCTCTGGGCTTAGGTTTTAGGGTCTTGGGTGAAGGGTTTAGGGTTTAGGTTTTAGGGTTTAGTATTTAGTGTTTAGGGTTTAGGATTTATTATTTTGGTTTTAGGGTTTAGGGTTTATAGTTTAGGGTTTAGGTCTCATGGTTGAGTGTTAAGGGTTTAGGTCATAGAGTTCAGGATTCATCAAATTTGTAGGTAGAACATTCAAAGAGAGTCATCAAAATTTGATGGTTTTCATCTGTTGATATTTTGAAGGAGGGAAATGTCATATTCTGATTGTCCAATCCTTCCAAAGACCCTAGTAGTCCTTAATCCTTGGATGTACAGGGAGACACTGTTACTTGGCTTCCATTTATTTATTTTTATTATAGATAAATAGTTTTTTGAAAGGGACTATACCCTTGTACAACAAGGCTCTGCAAACTAGATTTAAACACTTAAGGCCCAAATGGCAGAAAAGAAAGCAATCTACCAAGAGAAGTTCCAAAACCAACAACACAACAACAAAATAGCAATTGATGAACAACAAGCAAACAATTGTTGTCCAACTTAGAGAAGTAAAGCAATATGGATTAGCCAAACAATAGTGGAGAACTACCTTGAAGGAAAGGCAGTTTTCTTGGAAAAGGAATTTTTCTTTTTCCTAACTGTGATCCAAGCATCTGAAATTTCCTGCATAGGAATAAGAACTTCAAGGTCAGCTATCGGCTGATATGTATTGCTTGAATCAGGGGGGCCTCAGTCACTATAGACACGTTTGGTTCAATGTTTCTGGTCCTTTTAGTTTCATCCCAGGGGTGAATTTTCACTCAAAGGGGTCATTTCCAACCTGTCATCCATGTCAGTATCAATATTAGTATCAGGGACAAGTAGCCACCTCCTCATCCGCAAGTCGGGAATGTCATTAGGTTCAAACACCATATGTTCCGGGAGGGCATTTTTCCACCAGTTGGCCTTATCATTTTTCTATTTTACTATCTCGCAATTAGTGGCCGAATGTCCTAAAGAGAAACATCTCCTGCATCTAAAAGGCAGGCCTTCATAGTCCAGAGGCTGAGTCCAGGATCTATTTTGCACTTTTAGCTCAATATGAGCTGGAAGATCCTTTGAAGTATCAATCTCAACAAGAATTCTTGCATAGGTTGTATGGGTAAAATCGGAGGTTTGGGAGTCAATGTTAATGATACTGCCCAAGGAATTACCTATGGATATCAGACACTTTTGATCCCAGAATGCAGAGGAAGGTGGGGTAATCGAATCCATATCGGTTTACGGGAGAAAGATTCAGTGAGTGGGTTAAATGATGGGAACCAGGGTTTTAAAATAAGGTATTTTTGCTGACAGATCCAGAGTTGCTTAGCAATGATATTCTTATCAGCAATGGATTCGAAAGCAATAATAAAATTCCCTTAGCACAAGGGTAGAGATCTAACCTTCCTTCTAGGAGTGGGATCCAATGTTTGGAGATCCATGCATGTAAGATAGGTAGGCTAGGCCAGAGTCCAACAAATTGACCAATCAAGGCATGAGCTTGATAAAATGCTTCTGTTATGATAGAGATATTTGTAAATGATAGAGATATTTGTAAATTCATGTTATAACCTCTAAATATTTATGAATTTCAAGTTTCTTGGAAATAACATCACACCCTTCACTAGGATTGATGACTACCCCAATCTTTTTATTCAGGGGATTTTGAAAACATCCATTGGTTTATCATATAAGGAATTATCAATGAATGGAAGGTCAAGTTGTCAGAGGCCAGTAACTCCCATTTAGAAATAAACAAGAAATATTTACTAGGCGATTGATAACCCCTTAGTGTTCTTAGCCATTCCCTTGTTTCTATGTTTATTTTGAACACTTTAGGAAGTTCTCAAATTTACCATCCATTCTAATAGAACACTTGAACTTTATCTTTCTCTGGAGGAGAGGATACTAGAATAAATTCAATTATGATCCTATACCTCTGCATTGATATATTCTCTATGATTCTTTTGTTTCCTTTAAGATTAATTTTTTTGTTGTGATGGTTATTTTTTCCACTTCCAATGGGTCATCCTGCTTGCATAATACCATACATGGAAATATGAGAAATATGAAATTTATTTCAGAGTGTGAATAAATTTACATTCAAGAATGCAAGTATATGTGGGGAGAAACAAGTTTGGAAGAGATGTGTAATATATGCATTACAAGGCACAAGGTAGATGTCATATCCATTTAGTTACTTGTCCCGCCTCTCATAAACAAGGTAGTTCTATAAGAAAACTCAATGATGGTTCTAGGCATAAGACTAGGAAATATTGATGAAATATGGTTTGGGGTTTAGGGTTTAGGGTTTAGGGCTCATGGTTCAGGGTTTAAGGTTTAGGATTTAGGGTTCATGGTTCAAGGTTCGGGTTATGGTTTAGGATTTAGGTTTTAGGTTTAGGGTTTAGGTTTTAGTGTTTATGGTTAGGGTTTACGGATCGAGGTTAAGGATTTAGGGTTTAAGGTTTAGGTATTAGGGTTTCGGGTTAAGGATTTAGTGTTTAGGGATAAGGGTTTATGGTTTACGGTTCATGTTTTAGGTTTAGGGTTTAGGATTTAGGATTTAATGTTTAGGGCTCGAGGTTTAGGGTTTAGGTTTTAGGGCTTAGGTTATATGGTCTAGGGTTTAGGGTTTAGATTTTAGGGCTCAGGGATAAGGGTGTAGGGTTCAAGGCTTAGGGTTTAGGGTTTAGGATTCAATGTTTAAGGTTTAGAGTTTAGGGGTCAGGGTTTAGGGTTTGGGATTTATTGTTTACGCTTTATGGTTTATGGTTTAGGTTTAGCTTAGGGCTTATGGCTTAGGGTTTAGGGCTTAAGGCTCAGGGTTTAGGGCTCACGGGTAAGGGTTGAATGTTTAAAGTTTAGGGTTTAGGGTTTATGGTCTAGGGATCATGGTTGAAGGTGTAGGGTTTAGGGTTTAGGGCTCAAGGTTTACAGTTTAGTGTTTAGGTTTATGGCCTATGGTTTAGGGTTTCAATTGTAGAAGTTAAATGCTAAAAGATTTATGTTGAATGTTGAAATCCTAAAAAATTACCTATGTATTGACCAAATTATACATACGCCATTATCAAGTACCATCAAGTAACAGGGAAAGCGATATACTGGTATTTTTATTTTTACCTATTTTCTTCTTTCTGCATTATAATTTCCCTTTCCTAAATGATTGTTCTCATCGATAGTCCACATCTCATTTTGTCTTAAAAAGAACATGTGCATCCTACTTGCTTACATAGATCGAGACCCCTCAATCGTGTCAATCCACTCAATTGATGATCGTATTACACCTACATCATTGCATATCAACTTTATCCCTACTTTGTCTAAAATACCCGTCCAATCACCACAATTTACCAACATTCACACTTCTTGTATGTACCAACAATAAAATATGTTAATCCAACCTCAAGCATCTTATCAAACATCTACTCAAGCTTTAACATACCAAGCTTCCTTATATCCTTATCTATCCACTCCTTGTGTTGTACAACCAAGACCATCTTATACCTTTCTTACGCACACACCAACCATAACTACAACCTCCATGCCTATCACATCAATTATTTCTACTCCTCGAACATCTAGCATGATCAATAGCTTGTGTTTGTCTCCATCTAGCCCCATTTACAAATACTTTCACCATAACTCTAGTTCTCAACCACAGAGTCCTACTCTATCCCCGTCACCTTATGCCAATGCCACCCTTACTTCATTTACCACACTTCATGTACCTCAAAAATCTCATCCATCCTATTATGTTCCTACTTCCCAACATTACACAACCTCCCAACCAATTCGATCTTGACTCCTGGATATCTTCCAAAAACCTTCCCAAATCCACCATTGGCAAATCCATTTCTACCTTCCACACCACACAATTTTGATCCTTATTCAATTAATACTGTACATATAACACCTCTTTCAATACCCATACCTACATCCACCATTGATTCCACACCTGAATATACCTCATCCACTCCATCATCCACATTTATTCCATCTTTACCCATAATACCAACCATAGATCCAATCCTAGTTCCTGCACCTACCACATCAGTCATTGAGACCACATCCACATTGTCCCCCTTCCTACATAGTTTGAAGAACCTTTGAAATAAATTCAACTTAATTCAACTTAAAATGAGCCTTCTAACTCATCAACATGACAAAATCAATCTACACCTTCCTTAGATTGCGGATCGAACAAATATTACTTCCTATGCCTATATCAACACCACCACCGGATCCCCACTTTGAAATTATTGTTGTTCCTTCTAAGGATGCAAGCTCTCAAAGTGAATTCATAACCACTAAAAAATTGTCCCAAAAATACCTTATATAGGAAATTAATATACCTTCTTCTAAATAACCTGACCCCACACCCCTTCAACTAAAACTAGAATCATCCAACACTATGAATACCAATACCAAACCTGAATTCAGACCATCAAGACATCAACATACTTGAAATTTATCCTCAACATCCAAATTATCTCAAACATCCACTTCTTCTTCGAAGATTAAGAGATTCCACACAGACAAAGCACCTCCTAATTCTTTGGTTGGATCGTATACGAGGTCCTTCAATACTTGTTACAAATTTCTGCAATCACACTTCCATATTAGAGACTTTGACCCAAAAAAAAATCATCATGGTTTAATTCCAGCCTTGTTTGCGCATATCATCGCACTTCCCTAGACATGATATTCGACAATGCGATCATTTCAAGCCATTGTTCATGACTTCATTAAGGAAGGATACCTCCTTCCCAAACCAAACCAATATCTTCCTTCCACTTCAATAAATTGCACCTTTGACCCCATCTATCCAAATGCAAATGTTCCTCGTTCTTCAAAACTTACACAACCATATCACCTCTAAATGAATATTCATATAAAGAAGATCCTTCATTGTCCGTGAAAATTATTCAAGTAACTACTCAGTCCGATCCACATGACCCTGAACCATCAACCAACACTAAAAATGAAACCAAAACACCAAAACGCAATGTGATCCACCCCATTCTCAGCATCCAAATCAAATCATGCATCAACATCCCAAACTTCCACGTCTAAATCGAAGCCAAAACATCATCTTAAAATCCATAAGAGTTATCCTCTTTTGAACCTCTCGATCGTGTCTACACACATATATCCTTCAACATCTAATTCAAACATCTACGATCACACTTCCTCCCATCAAATACTTTAGCCCTCACAATAAGAAGCCATCGTGGTTCAATCCCAATTTTATTTATGCCTATCATCGTGTTCGGGCCACAACATTCAATAGTGTAGGGTCTTTCAGACCATTGTTCATGACCTTATTGAGGAAGATGATTTCCTCATTCAGGGGGAACATCCTTCCCCATCCAAAATTGATACAACTCATATTTTTACATCCTCATCCATTGGGTTTCCTAAGACTCCCCCATCCACATCTACTCCACCTTTACCTATCATGCCATATATATTTTTATCCCGGTTCCTCTTTCCACACTTATACCCACACCAATCACATCAACTATTATGACCATGACCACATCATCCTCTTCTTCCACGTCATTCAAAGAATATTGAAAGCACTTCAGCTTGCAGCAATTTCAAATGCCCCTCCTATCTCACCTCATGATACTTCCACACTAAACCAACCTTCATCGAACATCATTATGAAAACACCAATCCTTCCACCCATATCAAATACACCACAACCTTCGACCCTCCAAATGAAATCATTATCACCCATTCTATGAATACTTCTTTGCAATCCAAATCCCATAACCTTGGTACACGTCCACAACGATATCTTGTGTGTCCCCAATAGAAGATAGTCATTCCTCCTACAAATACCAAATCTACATCATCTATTTTGGGTCAACATAAATCTATTCTAGGACCACATTCTCCATTTAAGGTATCACAATCACTCCACCACCAAAAATCAAAACTATCCAACATTCCTTCAGGGTTTGAATCTTCCTCTAAAATTTCAAGTGTCACTAAAATGGAACCAAAATTGTGGAACAACATGACTCAATCCTCAAAGATAGATCAGACAACCACATCCCAAGCATTTGCATCCAAATCTAAGTCTAAAGATTCTAAATAAAATACATATACTAATGTATCAATTGAATCTTATGCGGAAGCCCTTCAACACTTATTAAAAATTTCTGCCATCACACTCCCACCTGTCAAGGAATTTAACCCAAATAGTAAGAAGTTATCGTGGTTTGATCCCCACCTCATTTGTACCTACCATCGTACCCTGGGTCATGACACTAAATGTTGTAAGGCCCTTAAGAATGTCATCCATGATCTCATTGAAAAAGACGACCTTTTTGAGGATTGTCCCTCTACCATTTTATCTGTAATTAGCTCCACATCTACCAAAGTTTCTAAGTCATCTTATACATCCTCCATTAACATCTCTCCTTCGCATATTATTCCTCATACAAAGGGTCCTCCCTTATTCATCAACATTATTTTCCTATAATCCCCAACTCATCTACCTAATCCAAATCTAAAGTTATCATCGACATCCATTAACTCATCCACATCCAATTTTCCTATAGTGATATGATCTCTTTCGTTGGGGGAGTAGCCTCCCCTCTTCCTTGAGCATATCATCTGTATTAACTCATTTCATATCTAAACAACCCCCCCTTGACACCGGGACTTTACTCCTTGACATTGTTTTATTTTACTCATCCAAATCCATCCAATCTAAACTAACTCCATCCAAATCTTCATCTCATTTTAAGCCCACTTTTGTGGCCATATGCATATATCCGTTAAAGGACAATTTATGTTTATCAAAGTCCTCTTTTGAGGCCATATTTTTCCTTCCATTGAGGGACCATATTTTTCATCAAAGTCCACCTTCATTTCCATGATTGTGTCTCTTTTGGAGGCACCATATTTTCATCATAATACCACCCTTGTGGATGTGTTTCGTCTTGCTGGGATGCACATATTTTTCTTGCTTATTCACTTTTAAAGGAAACATATAGATTCCATCTTATCGGTATCGCGATGTCTTATCTAATATTTCACTCTCATCTGAAATCCACCGTTGTGATCATTTTTTCTTCCCTCCCTAGGGAGGAAACCATTCCATCTTATTTGAAATCCACCGTTGTGGTCATAATTGCCCTCTTTCAAGGGACCATCTACTTGTCTTGTTAGGGATGCATATTTTCACTTCCTTAAAGGGTAGCATATAGTTTTTTTACCTTCACTCATCTATCTCATCCTACCAAGTTCTTATATTATCTCGGACCTGACATTAATAAAGGATTCAATGGAGAAAGTTTGATCCTAACTAGATCGACCATATATTATCATGCATAAGTATGGTTTTGGGGCCTATCGCTTGCTTCCCTAATGGTAAACCAAAAATCAACCTCTTAATGAATTGCACTTACGACCATTCTATTGTTAGCACATTCACCCATGAGTAGATAGTCATATATTTAGACCATTCCTCTATCACCAACCCTTCCATCTATCACGGTAATGATATGAACTATGTGGTCTACCGTCACTGCTTTAATATGACCTTGAATATGAGTACCACACTCTACACATAATATATTCATTATGGATAAGTTCTCTCATTTGGTGAGAACTTCACAATCATTACATCCATCACTCTCTCATTCTCTTATTGCAATCATGTAAAGGGTCCATGGGTGTCTCTTGTATATTCACTTTCCCCTATTAAATGGTCTACTTAGCTATCTCCAGGCTCTCCCCATGTAAAGCTATAAAATTCATGTATACAAAAGACAAAATCAAAGTTATAAAAAATAGACTGATCCTTCAAAGGACAATTGTTCATGAAAAAAACAAAATAAAATAAAATAAAGGAAAATAAAAAGAAAAACATGCAAATCAAAGTCAAAAGAAAAATCATAACAAATAAACGAATCCCTCGAAGGACGGCTATCATATATATCATTCTTGCAAAGGTGATATTATGTATAAAGTTGACCATACCCTCGAAGGATGACTACTCTTTTACTATGGAATTTGGAAGGTTTCTCGATTAATCAACCTTCCTTTCTCAGCATTCTCAGAAAGCTTCACGCTTTGATTAGCTTTCTTATAATATTGTTCTTCCTCTTTCCTTAACCGGGACATAGAGATAAGAAACACCATCTTTGGAGAACCCTCTTCCCGCATACAAGATACATCTCAAATCCCTTATCATGTCAACATTAGGTTTATGAGAATATTCTATTTATATCTCCCTCGTGGATATTTTGGTATAATTAACTCTCTTTGGTTATATACTAATATTTACTATTGGCTGCAAGTGTAATGCCTTAAGTATTACCTTTTCTTGTTTACCTCCTACCCGGTTTGAAGCATGACTTTATTACATGCCCCTTACATCACTATCGTATTCTTAAAGATCAAATTTCATATCTCGCATCTATATCTTTACTCTTAAGGATGTCCCCATTAACATCATCCATATATCCATGAAATCGGTTACTATTTCTAAATACTCTTTTTAATGCACCATTCGGTTTGTGAATTCTACTTGATTTACGTTGCAGTTTGTGAATTCTACTTGAGGATATATCTCAAGTAGTATTCATTATCTAACAGCTCCTCATCCCCCACCATGGTCAAAATGACCTCTCTACATCTATCCTCTTGCATCGCCCTTATCTTTATGTCTATTATCCACCCACTACCGTTCTCACCATTCTTATTCCTATTTATCACTTAATACTGACATCACCTTCTTCACCATTCCATAATTTTCATCCCCATCTTGGTGCGTCTACTTAACTATCAATGCAACACGACAATCCTATTCAAAGTAGACCTATCATTCTAGACAAAGTCTCATTCGAATCACGTCCATTGACCATTCCTTCCTCCTAGTCTCCTTTACCAACCAAATTTTCTCCTAAAATTCACCCCATCTCATTCTCCATTGCTCTTCTCACCCATTTCATCCTTCTCCATTGCTTCTTCGATCCTTCACCCGTCCTCCATCTTAATAATTATTGTTGGTTTTTCCTCTAATGTCCTTTTACTAGCATTACTTCCTACGTCACCTATTTCATCATTTTGATCTCCTTTCATTATTTCAACTTTCAGCTTGATGATCTTACTTAATCACCCATTTCACACAGGCATCTTGGTCGAGATGTATCCCTTTCCTAAGATCCCGTCACTGTAGAAACTCATCCACCATTTTCCATTCCATCGAATGACAATCATCACTAAAAATGTCTTCCCGCTCCATATCTTCCACTTAACACTTTGGCATCATCACTCTCACAACATGGGCATCCCAATTAAGGATTCCCCTCACACTCTCCATCCTACACCACATACATTCCTCCATCCATTTATGTTACACTCCTTTGTTTCCTTCTTCCTTATTATCATCCCCTCCCACCTCTTGTTCCACTCTTGCATATACCACTCACTCTTTTCTCATCCTTCCTAGTATTCGTCTCCTTATAGACCATCTTATTTACACACTTTTGCAAGATGAAAAATTTACTCAAGGATCCCCTTTAGTCCATCATGTCATACATTCTACCCATCAACCTTATCAATCATCCACTTCTTTTCATCATTTATCTTCTTCTTTAGTTTGGAAATCCTACTTAACCAAATATCCGACATGGCGATATTACTTAAGAGTTCCTCTTAAGTACGATCTATCATATTTCCTTTCCTATCACTCCACATTCACACCATCCAAATTTTCTCTTCATTCCCCATAAACACATCCTCTTATCCTTTATTTCTTCCTGACACAAAATATCTCTGAATTCCCCAAATATCATCTCCATCTTCCCTCATTTTGAAATCTAACTTAACCACTTCATACCATTTCTTTCTATGTCATGTTTCTTCATCTTTACCTCATTCATCCTCATCCACATCCTCGTCCACTACATCCTCTCCTCACCTTCATCTTCGCACAAATCGTTATCCATATTTTGCACACATATCTACACTCATGCTTACCCACCATTGTTATGGGTTATTCCGTCAACATGCTTTCATCATCAAATTCCATTTCTATGCTAAAAATTATCGGTGGACTTATCCTAAAATTCATCCATTCCCATTCTACACATCTCTATTCATTCTTTTTGACATCCTCCATTTTCTCTTCCTTCCTTTTTCTCGTATATGTTCTCTAATCATTATCGAAGGACTTCTCCTAACCTCCCTTCATTGGCATCACTTTCCACACCATCCATTCCCCTTTTTCTCACCATCTCTTCATCCTCGGCCATCGCAACCAATGATTGTCGGTGGAATTCTCCTAACATCCCTTCACTGGAATTGCCTCTTATATCCATTCCTTTATTTCTCTTCCCCACCTCTCCATCTTTCCTTCGCCTTCTTCAATATATCTATTCTTTTCATCATACACCCTCTTTCTATTTTCCCATTATTAATTTATCCTCATTGCATGCATCTATGCATCTCTCCTTATCTATGGCATTCCACCCTTCCATCTTCTCTATACATTCCTTATACTGCTCACTCTCCACTGCATATCTCCCATTTTGGTTTCCTCCCATTTGCATCAATTTCTCTATTGTCCCCCATCCTTTCTACTCCTATTTTCTTTGACTTCTGTGTCATTTTCATCCCCTTTTTCCTTGCGATTTCTTCTTTCTCCCCATGGATAACCAATGTTGTCTCACCTTCTCTATTCCTTCGACACCTTCGTTGCTTCAATTTTATCCCCATCTCCATTCTATCATCTCTTATTTCCCTATCATTTCCACCTTCCCATTACCAAATCTCCTTTCTTTCTCACCCCCACCTTTTCAATCATTTTGTACCAGTTTCTCTTCCTTTAATCATTCTTTTTTTTGCACACCTTATGGGTCCCTAATTACTTCTTTTTCTAAATCCTCTTTCGTATTCTTTAACTTCTTCATCTTCCTCATCGGTCTTCCATCCTTCTCCCTTTTTCGGGATTTTAACCCCTACTCTCATCTCATCTCCTCGTTTATCTCTCTTATCAGCCTTCTCTCATATCCACTTCTTCCTTTTCTCAGCTCTATCATACCTTATGTGTTCCACTATTTCTCTCCCTTCATCCCTATCACTATTCCTCACTCCCTTCATTTTTATCTCCTTACTTTTTCTCGCTTTCATCCTCTACTATGTCATTTTCTCATCCTCTTCTTGTTTTTTCCTTCATTATCTTTTTCTTCTCCCTGTCATCCCCATCTCATATATCCTTCTCCATCTTCCATCCTTTGAATTTTCTTTCTCTTCTCATAATCAATCACCCCTTTTTTATATTTTCATTCTAAAATCCCAACGTATTCCCCCTTTTTTATTTTGTCATTTCTTTTGTCTACCTCACATTTCTCCTCTAACACATCGCCCTCCATTTTTCACCATTTCTCTCCATAATCTTCTTAATATTGTCTATTTCTTGGTTTCCACTTTGCTTTCATATTACACATCTCTCTTCCGTTTTCACCCTCTACTCGCCCCTTTTCTCTTTCCCTTTCCCTTTCCCTTTCTCCTTCACCATTTTTTCTATCTTTTCCTTGTCCTCTTCTTCTTTGTCCTTCATCATTTCTTTATTCCACCATCTTCCCTCTTTATTATCTCTCGATGCTTCTTTCTTACGGCACATCTCTTCCCTCTTTTCTCATCTTCCCTCCTCTCATCTTGTCTTCTCCTTCTTATTCATCCTTCCTCATCAATTTATTCTCTTATTCTCTTCCCCTATTTTATTTTTATCCAGGCCCATCTCGCCTCTCTCTCTCGATTTCATTTCTTATCGTCCTTCTCTATTATTCTCTTCCTCTTCTTTCCATCACAATCAAGCACACGCTTCACACTCCTCGTTATCAATGAGATGATGGTTTCTCCATCCTATTTACATCTCATCCTCTTTATCCTCTTTCATTCTTTTTTGTCTCCTCCTCCACCATGTCCACTCTATTCCATTCAATGTCCTCTTCCTCCTCTCTATAAAATTTCTCTCTCCTCCTTTTGGGAGAGATGTCATCTCTTCCATTCTTATCAACCCTATCAAAGAGACATCATCACATATATCTCTCATCCCATCTTACTTTGACATTTTCGTCTTGGAGGATACTGATAGTAAAAATTCACAACACCCCCAAATGAGTTATGGATCTGATTTTCTAAGGCAAAGTAATTTGGTGTGATTGCACAACATTGAGATTTCCCAAAGTGTGGGACCTTTGTAAATGGGGAAAGCTCTCTAGAGAAGGATGGTTTCTCTTCCTAAACTACCTGCCACAAGCTATTCAAGTGCAGACAAGCTAATCCTAAACCTAATATAACTTCCAAGGAGATAAGGAGAGGAAGAAAACAAGGAAAAATAGAGCTTACACTAAAATGGTGATACACTGAGAAGGAAAGTGTTGATTATCTATCAAAATCGCCATGGAACAAGAAGAGGTGAGCAATGGAAAGGATGGACAAGTGCATCACAGGACATCAAAGATGGAATTCACACAGAAATGTTCCAAAACTCCATGAACATAGCTCCAAAACCTATAATGAACATACAAACATGCACAACTACCCTGTAATGAAGAGAGGTAAGGAAAACAACAAAGAAAATGAGCCAACGATGGAAAAATGCATCACAAAATCACGATTTTTATTGCTTAGAATTTACACAAAGGCATCATTTCACGTAAGAGGAAAAATGCCATTAAAAATTAGGGGAGGAGGTTTAAACTCCATTTTTGACCTTGGGGAAGAAAAGAAGGGAGAGGCAGAGAAGAAGGATGAACAACCTTTTTCAAAATGAGCCAAAACTGGATTTTATCGCTCGAATGTAAATGAAGGAAATGAGAAAACATGAAAAATTGATTTTAAAACTCCAACCACTAACAAGATCCATTTAATTAGCCTGAAAAATGATGGGTTTCCATGAAAAATCCCATACTTCATCGTACATTGCTTCGCAGAGCAAGAAAGAGGCCCATACTTCATTAATTTTGGTGGTTGGGGTCGTTTTCTGTAATTTTTCCATGCTAGAGATGTTTTCCCATTTTTATCCTACAAAAATCCATCAAAATTTAAAATTTAAGTGTCCATCATGTAGATGATTTCAACATCTTTCCATTGATACCAAAATTGTGAAAATCGAGCTCTAGATCGAAAGATATGGCCTTTTGAAGATTCGGGGCAAAAATGGAAAAATTAGGGAAAATTCAGTTCGCAGCCAAAATCCTCCCTTTTTCCCTCTTTTTTAAAATTGGGAAATTTTTCCAAAAAATCTCCTTGCCCCACTTCTCCAAGACACGTGGCACTACCTAATTAGTTGTGGGTCTCAAAATCACATTTTGCCCATTTTGCCCGCAAGGGCAAATGTTTCTAAGGTCTTCTGCCAGAAATCCCCGCCGTTGATGTGGAAACATGACACCTTTCTAATTAGCTGCAGAGATGCAGCCCATTCTTTCCTTTTGAGAAATTTTTATTAAACACCAAAAAACTAGAAATCCCTCTGATGCATGCCGCTCCGCCTTGACACTTGGCATCATTTCATTAGCTACGGGCCTGTCATCACCAATCCGGCACTATGATAATTCTTCACCAGGAACTCCTCGTGCTATGATTATTTACTAATGCACAGCCTTTAGTTTGGTGGATGTAATCTGGAAACAGAACAACAACATAACACAAGAATACCATCGACTATGATAAGACAGAATGATGACAAATCAGAAATATCAAAGGAAATAATAATATTAACATGAAATTGTTACAATCTCACCCATGAGGTACTTCAACAAGACTATGGGAGAAACTTTACAATTACGCCTCTTGATGGCTTCTTCAACACACCTTTAACTGATGGCTTCCTTCGTACACTTCCTACAATATTTCTCACTACTTCTTTCTATGCTAAATGAGGGGGTAGCCTCTCTATTTATAGAACTTCCAGGCTTATCCATCTTATCTCTAAGATAGGATAAGAAATCCACTCCGACGAATCATATTCCATACCTTAACTCTTATCTGTACATGTAGGCTTATCTGTTAAGATAAGATAAACCTTATCATTTTACATGGGTTCCACATTTTTAGACTTTTTACAAATAAAATACACAAAATATTTATGACCTCACTCCTTGTCCTTATTACCAATATAATATTTCTAATTCCTAATCACGTAAACCCTACTTCTCTAATTACCCAAACTTTGACATTTTAACATTACTGGACCACTTACGACAAATATTTACTTTTACAAGATTCCTATTGTACTTTGATCTGCATACCGTACTCCACATTATTGGCGGCACCGCATCGCGGCACCGTTATCTTCTATCGACGCTACTACTAATTATACTTAACAACATCATACATTAATGAAATAGAAATTACGAAGGAAAATTTTAGTGTCGACATCTTCCCCTTCCTAGCTTCTACTCCGTCCTCGAGTAGACTGCTCGTGCTTGGAAAATCTTCAACTTGTCGTGGTTGACCCATTTCGTAATGGGAGTGCCATCCAATTCCTCCAATCAGTGCATTACCATTTTCATGCACAAACTGCTATTTTGTAGGGCCCCATCCATTTTGGAAGAAATTTTCTCTGTCTTCTTTTTTTGTATCTGGAATCATATACTAGAACCAAGTCATTCACATGAAATGGAGACCACCGGATCTTTTGATCAAATTATTCCTTCTACTTCATTTTCTTCTTATGGCTTGTATCCTTTGCTATTTCTCTCATTTCCTCCAGGTAAATGAAGATGTACCAACCTTTCTTTTCTTCAATCACTTTCATCCATCCTTTCATTTTTCATAACTCTCACAGTGGGAATATCAAACTCAATAGGAAGAACTGGATCAATGCCATAGGCCAACTGAAATGGGGAGTATCCTGTTGCTGACTTTGATGTTGCCCTATATGCCCACAATGCTGCATGAATCCTTTTATCCCATTTATGTACCTGCAAGGCTGCATCTTTTGCTAGAATTTGACACAATAAAAAAAAAATGTTCCACTGTCCATTTGTGCTTGGCTTGTATGTTGTTGCCTTCCCGTGCTTAATAGAAAATTTATTGACTAGGGCTTCTACCACCTCATTAATGAAGTGGCTTCCTTGATCTGCTATAATTTCTAATGGGCAACCAAATCTGTGATAATGCGTTCATACATGAACCTTGCCACTTCATCCATGGAAGTCAAGTTTTCAATGGCCTAGCTTCAACCCACTTGGTTAAATAATCTGTAGCAACTACAATATACTTATTTTGGCGTGATGTAGTTGGAAGTGGACCTACAATGTCTATTCCCACTTTTCAAAGGGACCAAGGGGAAGAATAGGACATAATGGAGCTGATGAAGTCTTACGGTTGCCATGTGTTTGACAAATATCACATGTCTTACAATAATTATAACAATATTTAAAAGAGTGGGCCAGGTGATAACCTACATCCCGATCCTTCTTGCGTAAGTTGTCCGTAGAAGTGCCCTCCACATGTACCATTGTGGAATTCTTCTAGCAGCTTCCTTCCCTTGTTCACGTCCAATCGCCTCTTGTATCTTTGTCCATCGTGTCCTATTCAAAATAATACTCCATGCGAGAATAGAATATGGACGATCGGCTTTGAGTAATCTTTCTCTTAGTCTTTGCATTGGCACCATCAGGAAACTTGAATTCATTCAGATAATTCCAAATATCTATGTATTCACTAGGGATTGTCTCAAGGGATAACAAGGCTGCATCGAGGAAATCATCATCATCACAAGATGATCCTAAACCATCATAGGCTCGAGAGAGTGCATCTGCATTGACATGCTTCTTTCCTGGCCTATCTATAATATCAAATTCAAATTCTTGTAGCAAAATTATCCATCTTGCTATCCTCCCTGATGGGTTAGGCTTATTTACAATATATTTTAGAGCTGATGATTCTGACTACAACTAGAAATTTTTACCCTAGCAAGTAATTTCTAAACTTCTTTACAAAGAAAATGATAGCCAGAGCCTCTTTTTTCGCCATAAGATATAATTTACCTCAAAGACTTTGCTCATTTGTCTGCTCCCAAAGTAAATTGGATGATCATTCCCATTTTCATCCTTTTGGCTCAAAGTACTTCCTAGTGCTGTATCTGAGGCATCAGTGTACACAATGAATGGCTTGCTCCAATCTAGATTCTTCAAAATAGGTGAAGACACCAGGGCTTCCTTCAGTTGTCCAAAAGCTTCATGCGCCTTATTTCCTAGTTCATAAGTAACATCCTTCTTCAAAATCTGGGTTAGTGGTCATGGCAATCTTTGAGAAATTCTTGATGAACCTTCTATAGTAACCCACATGGCCTAAAAATGATCTCAACTTACTTCTATTAAGAGGAAATGGTAAATCTTTGATTTTTGAAACTTTATCGAGGATCGCACCAATACCATCTCTGGATACAACATGCCCTAACAAAACACCTTTAGAACATCCAAAGACACACTTTGTAGGGTTTAGTGAGGCTTGTGCTTCATCTAACCTTTGAAACGCTGTCTCCATTTGGTGCGGTGGTCCAACTTGCTCCCATAGATGCAAAAATCATCCGTAAATACTCATGAAGGTCCCAATGTAGGGTTCGAACACCCTATTCATCAACCGTTGGAATGTTGCTTTGAGCATTACACAACCCAAAAGGCATAACTCTATAAGTAAACGTTCCCAAGGAGTGGTGAACGTGGTCTTGGTGATCTTTCTCTCTATACGAACTTGGTTGTAGCCACTATATCCATAAGCAAAACTATAGCACTCTGGCACTTACTTCGTCCCAAGATCTGATCTGAAAATGGAAGAGGGTAATGATCCTTCTTTGTTGCCTTATTGAGCTTCCTGTAATCAACACAAATGCGTAGCTTCCCATTCTTTTTTATTGAGATCACAATGGGAGAAACCCATTCTGAATTCTCCACAGCAAATATGAATCCTGCATCAAGCAACTTATCTATTTCTTCTTTTACAGTCTTGGAAAAATTAGGATTCATTCTATATGGCATTTGCTTTATGGGCTTAGCACCATCTACCAGCTCAATAGAATGTTCTACCCAACTTACTTGACGGAGTTCCTTGTAATCAAAAGTGAATAGGTGTATGTACCTTTGAAAGAGCTGGAGGTAGGATTCCTTCTCACTCTCCATCACAACATCACCAATCTTTATTTGTTGGAGACGATCATCAACTTCTTCTTTAGATAATTTTATGGGGTCATGAGTTGGTGTGACTGGAAGGATATCCATGACTGAAACATCAACCTCACTTTCTTCATCTTCAGTGTCCACTTCACTGGTACTAGAGTAATCAGAGGATGTCCAATCATTAGTTTCATCACTTGAATCCACAAGTTCTGCCTTATGATGTCGAGGGATCACATTTATCTTCACCCTCTCTCTACCACGTCCAAGTGTCATGAAACCTTCATTCCAGTAGTTTCTTGCATGAACTCTCCTTAGCCATGGTCTTCCCAGTAGCATTGGGTACGTAATAGTACCATTTTCATCACCTGAAAGTCTACCACACATACCACACCCATAACAGATATTGCCACATTTGAAACTACACCTTCTGGTTTAGTTTTTCCTTTATTTAATGACCTTAACATAAGTGTTGAAGGGCGATCAATTTTTAAACCCAACATATTCATTACAGACTTGGTCATTACATTAACTGCAGCACCTCCATCAACTAAGACATCATGAATTGAAATACCATTACATAATACCTCAGCTTGTGGAGCATAGGGATCTGCCTCTGCCTCCAAAACAGGGACCTCAACCTCCTTCCTTCTTCGAGCATTGAGTCCACCTCGCAACTCCCGCATCTTCTCAGAAGACATAGCCAAGAGTTGACCATATGTAATATTTGCAGGCCTTTTGGACAGATCTTCCAAGATGGAGTATGGTCCTTGCCCTTGTGAAATCAGAAAATCCTGCACACCCAACTTTCTTCTCCTATGTTTCTTACTAGTTTCTTCTTTCATCTTCTTAGGATCATTTCCATCTTGATTATCTTTTTCTTTCTTTCTTTTTGTTACAAACACATCTACTTCATTATTTCTGCTCTTATCTACTACATCAAAAGAATTCACAAAGCTTTTCCTTTATCATTATCTCCTTTACCAGATGTAGAAGCTCTATCTGGACAATTATACTTATAATGACCCTTTTTATAACAACCATAACAAACAACTTCAGAAATATTTCTTTTTGGACCTCTATCTCCTCCCTGAGAACTAAATTCCTTTCCTTGAAGAAGATTAATAGTTAACTGACCCATCTTTTTGAGCAGATCTTCATACTCAGTAGATGTACTAGGAGAAATATTTGTGCTCACCGGGAGTGGTTGTGGATTCTGGACCAAAGGTGCTGGTGTAGGCTCTACTTTAGCAACAATTTCTTTGGGCTCCTCTTCCATGCTTTCTTCTTGCCTTCTTGCAATCTCCTTTGCTTGTTCAATGGTAGCTGGGCGGTCATACTTCACTCGTTGTCGATCTCCGGCTTCATCCCAAGAATGAAGTGCTTACAGAGGAGATTATCCACGCCATTCATCAACCCATCCGCTAGTCCTTCCTTCCGGATCTGGGCATCGAGCTTCCTCCTTAGCTCTAGAACACGAGCATGATAATCCCTTATCTTCTCCTTCTCTCCTTGGGATAGCTTTGTGATCTCGATCATGAGATCTGCATATTTTTGTTGTTCACCAAATTCTTCAAGAAAACTTTCAGTTAATAAATCCCATGAATTTTTCACATTATCTCCTAGTGTTTCAAACCACCTAAGTGTTGATCCATCCAAAAAGGTAGGAAAAAATTCAGTCCATTGTTCCCTTCTTATAAGGCCATTACAAATACAAGATCGCTTAAATTCTTGAATGAAAGAAGAAGCATCTTCATTAGATTGAGCTGAAAAATGGGAATCTTTCCCATTTTCAAAAGTAACCACCGTGAAATACCAACTCACAAGTACAATCAACAAGACTTATGTGCACAAATAATTGGAATTACTATAGAAATGACCACGGTAAACTATGGTAAAACTTGACTTACTGCGGTAAAAACTGATTTTACTGTGGTAAACACTATTCACGGTAAAAGTGAAGTTATCATGGTAAATACTATTCACGGTAAAAGTGACTTTCTTTGTGGTAATTACTATTCCCAGCAAAAGGACTTTACCAAGGTAACTACTATTCATGGAAAAAATGACTTTACCATGGTAACTACTATGCGCACAAAAAAAACAAGGTTACCCTCCAATTGATTTTTGACTAAGTGGGAATATCTCTCCGAAAATCCACCAATGAGGAATGGTCCCGAAACGGAACCAAAATGTCATCACCAATCCGGCACTATGATAATTCTTCACCGGGAACTCCTCGTGCTATGATTATTTACTAATGCACAGCCTTTAGTTTGGTGGATGTAATCTGGAAACAGAACAACAACATAACACAAGAATACCATCGACTATGATAAGACAGAATGATGACAAATCATAAATATCAAAGGAAATAATAATATTAACATGAAATTGTTACAATCTCACCCATGAGGTACTTCAACAAGACTATGGGAGAAACTTTACAATTACGCCTCTTGATGGCTTCTTCAACACACCTTTAACTGATGGCTTCCTTCGTACACTTCCTACAATATTTCTCACTACTTCTTTCTATGCTAAATGAGGGGGTAGCCTCTCTATTTATAGAACTTCCAGACTTATCCATCTTATCTCTAAGATAGGATAAGAAATCCACTCCGACGAATCATATTCCATACCTTAACTCTTATCTCGTACATGTAGGCTTATCTCATTAAGATAAGATAAACCTTATCATTTTACATGGGTTCCACATTTTTAGACTTTTTACAAATAAAATACACAAAATATTTATGACCTCACTCCTTGTCCTTATCACCAATATAATATTTCTAATTCCTAATCACGTAGACCCTACTTCTCTAATTACCCAAACTTTGACATTTTAACATTACCGGACCACTTACGACAAATATTTACTTTTTACAACATTCCTATTGTATTTGACTGTACCGTACTCCACATTATTGGTGGCACCGCATCTTTGCGGCGCCGTTATCTTCTATCAGACGCTACTACTAATTATACTTAACAACATCATACATTAATGAAATAGAAATTACGGAGGAAAATTTTAGTGTCGACAGGCCTTAAGCAATTTCGTTTCCTTTTCGGGCTTGCGGGAGTGCAAATGACTTTTGCACTTTTAGCCCTAAAAGCTCTAAGTTCTCAATTTCTTCCTCCGCTCTGCCGGCCCGAGCCTCTTTGACACAAAACTCTCCCAAGCTCTGCGAGCCCGCCTTAGGAAAATTTTCTCTCCAAACTCCGCCGAGCCATAACTCAAAAAATACAAGGAGTTAGGAGGAATTCTTTACCTTTCTGGAAAGGGGAAGAAAAATCCTATTTGATGAATCCATTTCCAGAATATTTTGAGTTCTTTCAATGTGTTAAAATTGAAGTTGAATCACAAGTAAGGAATGAATGAAGGAAAGTTGGCCAAAATAAGTAGGGCTCATTTTGGATAATGAGATACCAAAACGGCCATCACCTATCCACTCTTGTTCTCTTTCATGAATGTTTGCTCTACTTTTGTTTCTTCACAAAAGTAGCTTTACTCTTTCACCTTCTTACCAAAGAAGTGGGATTGATTTCTCTTTTCTTTTCTTTCTAGTTTTCCGTCACTTACGAATCTTCCATATGAAACATATTTTTATCACCATATTTATCACCCTTTTGGGGAATTTTATCTCATACTATCCTATCTGCTCATCATGTCCACTTTTATGATTACACTCATTCCCATTTGGGGCATTTTATTTTTATATTCAACTTCTATACTGTGTGATGTCTTTGGGGCATCATTATTTTCATCCTTGACACTTTTTGGATGCATGGTTTTTCGCTTGATTCCTCGCATACGAAGGATTTTTCATACCCTTTGCATTCAATTGCGCATAATTTTATATTTTCCTATGACTTATGGTCATCATGGTCTACATCCATCTGCAGCTGGTCTTCACCCACTCACTAGTCCGTAGAACATTGTCATCCGTCTCCGTTGAGACCACAATTGTTGTCTATCGATGTGATATCGAAGTCACCATCATATTTCTCATTGTTATTGCAATCCTTTATACCTATGGGCATCTTTCCTTTAGTCATGTCTTTATCCATCCTCAAACACATAATTTCATGGAACCCTATTTGTTTTTGTCTCATGGCTTGCTATCGCAAGCCACTCAACAAAAAGGGGAAAATGTAGAAACCAAATTTTGGTATCACCCCGCATTTTATCTCCTTTAGAAAGCTTACCCATGCAAATATCATTTCTCACCAAAAATGCATATTCAGTTAATTAATATTATAACTTAATTAATCTCCTGTCACATGCCAAAACTGCATTATATGCTAAATATTCCATTTTTCCAATTAAGTCATATCATCCTATTTCCTAATTAAATAATCTAAAAATATATGCAAATCAACAGCCCCACATGCTCCCCACTAAAGTCAATATCAATTCCCACCTAAAAATTCAATTCCCTAAAATTATTAAATTATTAACCCCACCCATGAATTCAATAATTCAAAATCTCAACATCCGACAACAAATCCAAAAAATCAATAGTGTAAAGTAAGCGCATGGCTTCACTATTACACCTAATCATGTCTCCACTCCACATCAAAACTTTTCTTTTTCTCACATCATGAACCCGAAAATAAAATAAACTCTTCATCATGTCCCATTAATCAGGATTGCTTTTACAAATCTCGGTTATTCATTAACCCTATATTTTAATCCAAATTCAAGTTATAAATAGGACTCTTTCTCCCCCTCTGCAAATATATGGAAAATTCTTGAAATTATCAAGCTTAAAGTTCACAAAAAATATCCAAAATTGTTTGTGAAGCTTTGAATCATATTGTGGAGTGTTTGGAGGCAAAGCTCTGTCGGTCTCATATTGTCACTCTAACGATCATTTTGTTGTTATATCGAAATACTGGCTAGGTATCATCTTCATATCATTCATTCAACATATTGCAAAACTCTTTAGTTTTGGCATGTCATTTTATCATTTGATATTCATTCTTTTCTTGTGAACACAGGGGTTGATGACCCAAGGAAGTGAATGCTTCTCGGATCCGCTATGTCGTGAAACCCTCACATGAAAGTATCTAATCTATTTTTCTTGAGTTTCGTGAGTTACGGGTTTGTTGAGATCACGGTGAGAATCTCATCACACATTTGGTGCCCACATCTGTAATCATATACAAGGTACTAAGAACTTGCATGTTCGAGGTTGGTTGATGTTTTCTAGATTTATTGTAACTAATCAACAAGAAAATATGATCAACAACAAGTTATAAGAACAAAACAAAATCATATTATCATACACTTAATACATATATGAAAATGTAATATCTACATACTTGAACTACCGAGCAATGGATGCCATCATCCAACCAATGGTCACAAGGTGAATCTTGCCAAAGTCATAAATTCAAATCAAGACTTCAATGAAGTACCCAATAATGGAGTGTACAGAATTATTTTTTCATTTAGAAGATCAAATTTACAACAATCATTGGCATATTGCAAAGCAATCAATGTTATACAACCTAGTTGAATTTTTCAAACATGTGAAAAGAAATGATTTCTAGTAGTAACATATAGGGATTTGATAAGTTCACGACTTGTTGATCCCATATTTTTTCCAAGTATACAATTTTTGGCTAAGTAATATTTTGTTAAAAGCATAATGTATTTGGGGGAGTGCAAATCTAGAAGTAGTTTGAAACCTTGGGTTTGGTGTGTGCACTTTTTCATAAAGACAAGTTTGTGTGCATGACACACACCCACACTTTTGGAGGCACTAGTAACTAACACATGTATGAAGGATGAAAGATGGTGGAAAATTCAACATGCATGGAAAAATATAAATCTCCTACCACCTAGCACATGATAGGACCAAGACACCATCTTTGACAACTAAGTCTCTCAAACTTAGATGGTGACAACAAGGATCAAGATGGACTGTGAGCTACCAATAAAGAGTAATTTCTTGGAGGATAGGAATATTTGGAGTGTAATTTTGAGTTAGATGTAGTTAAAATATATAAGCAAATCTACCATCAATATGAGTTCATCAAAGGAATGTTGCATGTATTAAAAGATAGGGATTGACTTTAGCATGCATACATTTTGACCTTAGATTGTAAGTTAACTTAATGTAAAATGGTTATGTAAGGATAGTTTAAATTAGTGAAGGGAAATGCCCCATCAGTATAAACATCCCTTAGGATATTTTTAACAGAGACTTATGGAGTTTTGAATGATTTTTATCATGGTAAAGAGATATTGTAATCCGTGGTTTTTAAATATATGAGAAAGGGTTATACATGATTATTAAGCATGACTGTGCTTAAATATCATATATTTTTGGTAGGAATATTTTATGGTCTTCTGAATATGTGTGTCTGAATGCAATCTTATTGATTGAAAAATAATGAGTGTGAAATTTAGCATAGACATCATTACACATCTAAAACCAACAAGGACTGGTCTTCTCTAACACCTCAAGTGAGTGCACAAGGTGATCCTCTTGTGTGATATGTCGATCCGAGAGTTTTTCTTCACAAGGTTTGTGTGGTGTTGATTTGGGATTGCACGCCCATCTTTAGTGTGGGGTAAACTAGAGCAATATTTTGGTTCCAATACCAAGACTCATCTCCTTACATGGCATTGATGATATTGTAGAAGGACATTTCATCTTACACAGAAAACATTGAGTACTGACTATAAAGGGTTGAAGAGGAATTCACACAAAGGTTTCCCAATCACAGGAATTGTTCACCAAGGAAATGGGTAGAAATAAATATGTATAATTCTTTGCATGATATTTTTTTTAGCACATCCCCAAGAAATCTATATGTTTGGTTGGCTATTCATTATATGTACCAAAAATTGAATTTGTGATGTAAGGATCCTTGGACTTGAAGAGTGCATTTAGAGACTTGTAAAGTTAGACATGGTGTGGAAATGTGTTGTTGACATATGTTGGAGTGGAGCACTTTGAAACTATGTCGTTGAGTACGCAGTCTCCACATATTATTTCCCTAAGGAAGTAGAGTTTAATTTTTTCCATGAACCGTTTGGAACTTACTTAAGATAAATTCCTCTTAAGATCAAGAAGATGATGGTATATCTTGGGATTAACAATTTACCTATGGTTGGATAAACCCCTTTGTGTGAGAGTGATGAAAAATGTTGAGGGAAGGAGGAGTGTGACTTGATATTAGAGCTCAAAATGGACATATCAAATGAGTGACTGCTTAAGAAGCAGTGATACAAAGAAGCTCGGTAAAAGGCTCTATCCAAGAGAGGTCTTCAACCGGAGGACGAGCCAAAATTTGGAAGTGTTGTGAAGACCTAGAGTGAGTGGGAATAATGTGAGGATGACCACTATGAAGAATAATACCTAGGATATGAAGATATGTGTTCCACTAGAGAAAATAAATCTATGGAGAATGTTAAACCAAAATTCAATGTTGATGGCCTCCTTTTCCAACCCAATGCACATTCTCATACAACTGGGTCTCTAAATATTGATGGTATTAAAAGAATCGAAACTGATAGTGATGAGGAATTGGATTGGGAAATGAGAAGGAATTATTAGATGGCACATCTCATTTTTTACTACAATGAGTTTTACTCTTTAGAAAACCAAGTGGAAGACCATCTAGGCCTCTTGAGAATCCATATATCATGTGATGTTTGGAATGATGAGCAGTGGACCAGCTAACTAATATCCTAACAATACACAAGCAAGATGAACTAGAAACCTTACCCATGTAAAAAAATCACCTTGAAAGAAACAATTACCAGTGTACCCTCACATCTGGAAGTGGGGGAGGTACAAGAACATCAAAAATGGACAAAAAAAGAGCTCTAGTACAAAGCAGAGTTGTTACTGTCATACAACTTGTTATTATACCTCATATTTTCTATGAGATGCCTCTACATCTCCTAGAGTATCATGGGGTAAAGAACACAATGGAGCCAATTCATAAGTTTGAACTAATTTTTGATGCATAAAGGGCATTATCTCTCCAAAGCATAAGGTAAGACAATTTTCCTCTACCCTCTTGAAACAAGTACATACTTGGTATCGTAAATATGATCCGTAACAAGTTGCGGTAGATTGTGATAGGCCGTAGGAATATTTTTACAAGGAATTTGAGATTCCATAATTAGAGAAACATAGTATCTATTCCATGAAGGACATTTGATAGGAGTTGACTAAGAGTGTGTCCACACATATGATACACCTTTCAAAGCATATATTTTTAATCTTTTATATGAGATCCATCATGTTTAGCATGATTAATGGTTTTTTTGATGATTATTGATGCTTTTTAAATGCACCCTCATACATAAGACCTTCATAAGTCACAAGGAAGCACTAGAAGTTTCTCTTTGTTAGAGGAAACTAGAAGTATTGATACTAGAGTAATCCCTTTCATAGAAGCACATATCACATCAATGACTACCTAGTTGGAAAATTTGACTTCCAACAACACACATGAGATGTGTAGTGGGATTTCTGCACTGATCTTGAGTTAAAGGGGCACACCAAGACCAATTTTTCTACGTGAAATGTGCATGTTTTACTTAAATATTTAAGGATTTGTAGGGAAGATGTAATGAAATTACTTTTATAATTCAGATTAAGAGCAATAGTAGAGCACCAAATAGCACAATATCTCGAATAATGATCTCAATATGCAATTAGAATTGCTTCGCCACTTTGAGGGGGCAACCTCCAAACCATATAACAAGACTCAAATGCTCAAATGATAATGAAATACTACCTATAATCCCCTATATATACTATTCATATGCTATGGCCATCATCAAGGCCGACCTATTAAACATGAGAAAGTATAAATGATATAATAAAATGATATGGTAAGCCACAATTTGGCTACTCATATCATAATAAAAGCAATAGGTTAAGGGTGTAGCATGCCCTTCCCCTTCAAACCAATGTTGTCCTTAATGTTGAATAATCCTAGATGTTGCTGTAGAAAACCTTCATCCTCCCAGGTGGCGTCTTCTATGCTTAGATTCTTCTACTTGATCAGATATTCCTTAATGTCTCTAGTTCTCAGCCTCTTATTATGTGTTTGCAGAATCTTCTCTGGCTCCAAAATGATTCTTCCTTCCTTGTAAAGTTTCGGTAACTCTTTCTGGGCTTCAAATTTCTATCCAATAACCTTCTTCAAGCATGAAACATGGAATATTGGGTGTATGTGTGAAGATGGAGGCAACTCTAGTTTATAAGAAACACTACCAATTTTCTGTAGAACCTGATAAGGGCCATAATATTTAGGAGCAAGTTTGTTTTCCTTTTTCTGTTGCTTTAGGGACATCTGTTTGTAAGGATGGAGACGTACAAAAACCCAGTCACCAATTTCAAAATGTATTTCACTACGGTGTTGATCTGCTTGTTGTTTCATCCTGTTTTGTGCTAATGCTAAATTCTCCTTCAAACTAGCCAAAACCTATTGTTGATGTTGAATGTGTTCCTCAACATCTCTGACCTTAGTTTGCACCCTCAAGGAGAAAGTGATAGAAGGTGGATGGTAACCATATAATGCTAAAAATGGGGTCATTTGAGAAGAGGTATGAAAAGATGTGTTATACCACCATTCTGCCAGTGGTATCCATTTAATCCACCTTTCTTGCTTATCTGATACAAAACAACGTAAATACCCCTCTAAGAATTTGTTGACCACTTCTATTTGCCCATCAGTTTGAGGATGACAAGATGAACTGTGAGCTAGCTGAGTACCCAAACATGAAAATAATTTCGTCCAAAAATTACTTGTGAAAATAGGATCACGATCACTCACAATTATCTTTGGGGTTCCATGTAGCCTTTGAACTGTCTCCAAAAAAATAGTTGCGACTGTACTGGCTGCAAATGGATGTGATAGGGCACAAAAATGGGCATATTTTATGATCCTATCCACAATCATGAAAATAACATTCTTAGCCTCTGAACAAGGCAATCTGGTGATGAAATCCATGGAGACCTCCTCCCATCTCTAGCTAGGAATTGGTAAGGGTTGCAACAGACCTGGTGTCTTAATTGTTTCCCCTTTGTTCTGTTGGCACACTAAACACTCTGATACAAACTTTTGTACATCCCCCTTGAGTCCTTCCCAAAATAATTCTCTTTTTATTCTATGATATGTCTTCAAAAACCCAGAGTGTCCTCCAACAGGTGAGGCATGTAGCTCTGCAATAATCTTATGCTTCAACTTAAAATCTTTACTCAAGTATAACCTATCCTTGTACCATAGGGCATTACCTTTCCACTCAAATTTTTTAGATGTCATAGATCCTTGCTTGATATTCTCAGTATTAGAGATTGTGTATCATTATCTTGATTCCATTCCAATCTTGCTTCCTCCACCCAATCGTCCGTCAACATGGACATTCCACATAGTAAGGCATCTGTGGATGTATCCGTTCTCTGAGACAACGCATCACCTACTACATTTTCTTTACCCTTTTTGTATATGATTTCAAAATCATAACCCAACATTTTGTTACCCACTTTTGTTGTTCCTCGATGATAACCTTTGCATCAAAAAGTATTTGAGACTATTAGTTATTACCTTGAAGTGTCTACCCATGAGTTAGGGCCTCCATTGCTTGACCGCATGAAGAATAGGCATCATTTCTTTCTCATAGACAGGTTTGAGTAGATATTTTCCTTTGAATTGACAACTCTCAAATGCAATTGGTCTTCCTTCCTGCATTAGAACTACTCCCAATCCTGATCCTGAAAGTGTCACATTCAACAATGAAGGTTTTTGAGAAGTTGGGAGTAGCCAAAACTGGGGTGCTACACATGGCTTCCTTCAGCTGCTCAAAGGATTTAGTGGCTACATCTGTCCAATGGAAGGCATCCTTATTTAGTAATGTAGTGAGTGGGGTTACTATTCTACCATATCCCCGCACAAATATTTTGTAGTACCCTATCAATCTTAGGAGCCCACACATATTTTTGAGATTTTTGGGCCTTGGCCATTCCACCATAGCTTTGATCTTCTGAGGATCAACTTTGACGCTTTCATGGGATAAAATATGACCCAAATACTCTACCTCTTGTACACCAAAAGAACATTTGGATGGATTTACGTATAGAATATGTTTCTCCAAAACTTCCAACACGTTATTTATATGTTGTAAGTGTTCTTCCCATGTCTTATTGTAAATCAATATGTCATCAAAGAAAACTAATACAAATTTCCTTAAAAAAGGGCCTAAAAATAGTGTTCATCAAGCTTTGAAAGGTTGAGGCGCATTTGTAAGACCAAAAGGCATTACCAAAAACTTATAATGGCCCTCATAAGTCCTAAAAGCCGTTTTATGAACATCTTCCTCTTTTATCCTAATTTGATGGTACCTCGACGAAGATCTAATTTTGTGAAATAAACAGCACCATGCAATTCATCAAGTAAATCATCAATTACTAGAATAGGAAACTTATATTTGATGGTTTACTTATTGAGTTCTCGGTAATCTGGACACATCCTCCATGTTTCATCCTTCTTATGTACCATGACCACTGGTGAAGAATATGCACTCTGGCTATGCCTGATGATACCTGCCTTCAACATTTCCTGCACCATTTTCTCGATCTCACTTTTATGGGAATATGGGTATCTGTATGGTCTGATGTTAGGTGGTTGGCTCCCTGGAATCAACCGAATGGCATGATCATGATCCCTAACTGGTGGTAGTCCCTTTGGAATTGCATCAAAAATAGATGAGTGAGCATCAACAATCTTCTAAAGATCGGGTGGCATTGAAGACTCTGTATTTTGTACTTCTATGTAAAATAGCTTTGTTATAAATCCATCCACTCCTTTTCTCGAGAACCTTCTGCATCTCGATGAGAGATAATAATCTATGGATACTTAGCTACCATCCCATTCAATTGTATTGTCCTTCCATCTCGAATGAAATCGCATGAACAATTCTTGAAATTCATCTCAATAGTACCTAAGGTTGTGAGCCATTGGACCCCCAAAACAATATCTCGCCCCTCCCATAGAAATAGAAAACATAGGTGAGTCTAACATGTAGTCTCCCATGGAAAGCTTGATATTATGGCACTTTCTGCACTTGGTCATCCCCACCATCCGCAATCATAACTTGAATTTCTGGAGCTAGGTAAACAAAACAATTGAGACGGGCTAACTTACTATTTATAAAGTTATGAGTACTCCCAGAGTCAATTAACACCGTCACATTCTATTTTTTTAGATAGCCAATAACCTTGAGTGTTTAAGGAGTACTAATACCTGACAATGCATGGTAAGAAATTGTAGGTTGGTGATCCTCTACTTCATCTTCTATTGGTTCCTCAGCCTCTCCTATAATTTCAGCTTCCTCATCATCCTCATTACCTCTGTCAATATAGAACAACTTCTTCTCAGCACATTTATGTCCCAGTCCATATTTGCTATCACAGTTAAAACATAATCCTTTTGCTCTCTTTTCTTCCATTTGTTGAGGAGTCAGTCTAATTGGCCTAGCAAATGAAGGGGAAGAGATACTATGGTCTCTGGTGTTAATGAAAGGTGGCCTCCTACTACAAAGAATTTTTCCTCTGCACGACATGCCATGATAATAGAATCAGACAACTTGATTGGATTAAACATCCGTACCTCATGCTCGATGTGGTCCTTAAGACCCCCAAGAAACAAGTCATTCAGATTCTCTTCTGGAATATTCTCCACCCTTAAGGATAGGTTTTGGAATTGATGCACATAATCTTTGACTAATCATGTTTTCCGTAACTTTTCTAATTGACTAAAGTAGTTCTCTGAAACACTAGAACTATAGTGCAATTGCAACTCCTTAGTAAAAACTATCCAAGTGACACCTAGACCATTCTTCTGCCTCTGAGCACATAACCAACGATACCAAACAAATTGGTCGGGTTCAAGATATAGGGATGCTAATGTCACCTTTTTTCTTGATGGTGTTTGATGTAACTCAAAGAATTTCTCCATTTGATTTATCCAATTCAGGGGATCCTTACCATCAAATTTGTGCATATCCACTTTCGGCATCATGTTCCGTGGTTACGAATAAGTTTGATTCTGATGGGACTGGAAAAGTGATCCAATATGGTTAGTTTGTCCATGATTTTGAACTAAAGGTCCTCCTTGGTTGATATGGGCTGGATTTGGGCCATACTGGTTACCCTTTACATGTTGCATGATATCATCCAACCGATGATTGATTTGGGCTATGTCTCCTTTAGAGGCCATCTCAGATTGTACAATTCGCAACTCATACTCAAGTTGGCAAACCTTATGATCAACTGAGGTAAACCCTAGTGCTAAGGAATCTGTATTTACCCCTTATAACTCCATCTCTTCAATCACTACCCCATCTTTATCTGGGGTTTTACCCAGTAACCAGATTCTTTTTGCTCTTATGGAAGGCCCCGCCATGATGTCAAATCTTAGGGTTTAAGGTTTCGATACGATTTCGGCCGAACACGAAAAAACACAGAGAATATACTACTACTATGTTTTTGAGAAATTTCCGAAAATGTAAAGAAATTGAAAATTTTCTACAATTTGCACCCTAGGGAGCGATTTTATGAAAAACCCTAAATTTTTAATAACTTTTGTAAAATAAATAAAAAAAGTCTAAAATTTTCAGGGAACCTTACTTGAAATTCTTTACAACTCTGGTAAAAATATATCCCACCAATTCGATTTTTTTCACAATATGTGGTGGAAGCAAAAAATTAGGGTTTTTACCCTAATTTCGGCCCAGATCACAGCTCTGATACCACTTGTAATGAAATTACTTGTATAATTCAGATTAAGAGCAACATTAGAGCACCAAATAACACAATATTTCATAATAATGATCTCAATATGCAATTAGAATAGCTTCGCCACTTCGAGGGGGCAACCTCCAAACCATATAACAAGACTCAAATGATAATGAAATACTACCTATAATCCCCTATATATACTATTCATATGCTATGGCCATCACCAAGGCTGACCTATTAAGCATGAGAAAGTATAAATGATATAATAAAATGATATGGTAAGCCACAAGTCGGCTACTCATATCATAATAAAAGCAATAGGTTAAGGGCGTAATGTGAAGACACAATGATGTGAGAAATTTTCCTTTGCTTCAATGTGTAATGCAGAAGAAGGTATCACTTTATTATAAGGTGTATGACAAGCATATGCACAAACTAAGGATTACCACATTTGAATAGATCCATGAAACACGATCCTTTAGGGTGAGACATGAGACTATGAAAATAATGTTTAGTAAGATCATAGATTATATGTTTATACCTCTTGAGATAATACTGTTTACATTGATATTTTCTCCTAACTTGATTGAATACAAATTTTGAATCTCTAAAAACCTTTATCTCTTTGAACTTGTGTTTGATGGAAAATTGCAGTCCTAATACTAAAGCTTCATACTCGGCCAAGTTGTTGGTGCAAATGTAGTATGAAAGATGTTAAATGCTGATGTTGTTTTGGATTGGTTAAGATAATTCCTACCCCAAGGCATTTCTTAAAGCAAGCTCTATCAAAATACATGGACCACATCCCTAAGACATCCTGGTTGTCCTCTAATTGTTTTGTATCTTCTATGTCTAAAGTATATACCACAATGTCTGTTGAAAAAACTTTATCTTCTTCATTTTTAGTATTATACTCAGTGATCACATGTTTAATTTTGGGCTCTCTTTCTATTTTGATTTGATTTGGGATTCCTCTCTATAGAAACCACATATGGAAACAGTCGGTGGACATGTAACCATTCAATACTTTTGACCAGTTCCTACTTAATAACATGCCAAAATCCTCCGGGTTTCTACAAATTTTATATCTATGAATTATTAGATCCTAGGCTCAGAGGCTAGTTACATGTGCCCATTGAGGAGTTCCCATATTACTTCTACCTTAGAATTTTCTAATTGGACCACTACCCTATCATATTTAATTGGGGTTAGACCAAATTTCTTACATATACTAGAAGGCATAATGTTGACGGAGGCTCCAAAGTCAACCATACAGTTGTTAGGTTATTTCCAAACATCCTCACTGTTAATAAGAAGGGATGAAAATCTACTTTGTTTTTTTATAAGGAAACATTGGCATGAGAGGAATTTTTAAGGTCTTTAGTAATCTTGTTAGCTAAAGATTTTAACAACAAATCTCTTTGCTATGTGATCTGAGCTAATTCATGCAAAGTAATGTTTGCCTTAATCTTCTTCATGTCTTCTAAAATATTGCAACTGGTTTTAGAAATACCTAAAGTATTTTCTTATATATGGGGATAATTTCCTTTTGGAAAAGAAGGATTGTTGTTCGCCTTTGGGTCTAGTGGAGTTGTTCTAACAGTTGGAGGTGTTGAAGTGGTGTTATTGGCCCTATTCCTCAATGCATAATTTCTCTTCTAGTACTATTGAAATGCATGCACTTCATCTGTGTTATCCTCTGGATCATTGTCCTCCTGTAAGGGAAAGTAAAATATGGAAATGCCTCCTTTCAAATAAGTTATCTCTTTAACAGAAAGCACTAAACTTCTTTACCCAGATATTTTAACCTTCCATCTCTGTCTAAGGTGTTAAACCCATGTATCCTACTAGTCACATGAGGATGAGATTTGGGGGAAAATGTTCCTTCCAAACAAGTACAATATCAACATACAAGGAAAATTCAATTTAAAATATAATATACAAAAAATATATACCAATCATTACACCTTTTATCCTTCACAATCTTTGGTGATGAGACCATACTTCTTACTAGTAGTATGAGACTATGAAAAGAGGCATGTATCCTTACTCACCTATGTTTTTCTTTGGGGTCAATTAAAAAAATAAAACAAAATAAAACCTTTAGAAAATATGAATTAACAACGCTTAATCATACACATCCCCATAAGTTGCTCATGTTAAGAGAGACAACAATTCCTTCAACCGAATCTTGTCAATCAGTAGACCATCAATGGATATAAGTCTAGTAAAAACCTATAAATTGAAATCATCTTAGAATCATTCATGTAATTTTTACTTTGGAGACGAGTTACATTTTCCGAATGGATCCTTATTACACCTTGCATCTTGGCATCCTTCATCTTCATTTTCATATCACTATTCTCCTAATTCTCACGTCCTTCTTGGCTCACAGTGGTGATCCATAACATCTTCCTAGTTGCGTGGAGTCACAAACGGGGTGAGATATCCTATCATCTAAAAACATTCATATATGCTCAAAAATCCAAAAATAGTATAAAACCTGCAAAAATAAAAAACATCATATAGATCAAAAATCAAAAAATTTAGACAATGATTGACAAAATATCAGCAACTACATAACACAATTCAACAATATCAACATTTGACTGCAATCATATTGATAATTCTATACGATAATCACTTTTCTTTCTGTGGTGTATATCTATGCTCGGAGGAAAACCAATCAATTAACCCTTCACAATATAACTTTGCTTGGGGCACACTTGGATTAAATCCAATACATATCAAACTACACTGGGATCCGAAAAGAGTGTCTTTGGAGTATCTAATATTACTCCGCTCTTTGGCATGATCCAATCCCCTTGTGTTTCTAAGATATTACTTGTGGGCATTCATATTTTCTTATTCTTCACCGTGGAACACTTTAGGGGAATAATCACGTGTCATTATTATCAATTGTGTTACATTGTTGATTTTAGATGTTAATCTTGTGTAAGTAGTCTTATTACCATCTTGGTTTTCCCATACTCTCGATGTGTCTGTATTGTGTATATATAAGGGGTTTTTACAACCTTGTCATTGTTTTACAATTTATTTTGTGTATGATTTTAATCATGGTGTTAATTAACATATGCCATAATAAAATTGAGTTAAAAATATCAAAAATTCAAACACACACATGTGAAGCTTATAACTTACAAAATCACAAAAATCCAAATAATCACAAAAACCAAAAAATTACAAAAATCTCAAACATACCAACTCAACACATATAAATGAAATCATACATTTAATTCCTACCCTTGTGATTGTTCCAATTATCTTACAACTATCACAACTACTCTTTTCCCTTGCATGTCAAAATCATAGCTTGGGGCAAGTAAAATCAATTGTTTCCTTCATGATATAACTTTGTTTGGGGAAATTTTGGATCTCATTCTCTCCAATACATTTTCAACATCTGTGCTTGGAGGAAATGACCATTTTCAATCTCATACTACACTTCAATGGGATTTGATAAGAGTGTCATGAGGAGTACCTAAGATCAATCCTCTTTTTGGTACGATCCAATCCCTCTGCATATATTGTTACTTAGGGGCAATAAAATCTGCTTACTTATAACTGTGGAACACATTAGGGGAAAAGTTAATTGTCTTTATTTCAAAGTTGTGTTGCATTTTTACTATTATTTCTGGACCAATTACACATATTTTGTTATCGTCTTGGCTATTTTTTAGCCATGATGCATACTTTTACAGTGTATATTGGGTTTTCTTTCTCTTGTTTTGTTTTGGACCAATTACAAGTATGTTAGCATATGGATTTGCACGCATGTAAATGACACGCAACAGTGTTGGAATGAAGTCCCTCCTCAATGAAGGTGAGTTTGTCATTATTGAAAATCAAAACTATATTTACACATGTACATTCAAAATTGTATGTGGGGGTATTTTGGAACATCAATGGAAAGAAAAGTGAATGAGGGAGATGGAATGGAATGAAGGAAAGGAATGGATGGAAGGAACATGCAATAGTTAGGTAAAAGCAAAGCCTAATATTGCATGGAGAAGAACAATAAATAACTAACACAAATAAAATAGAGTTTGCATCAATTAAATGAGAATGAGTAAAAGGGAACACATGTGAGCAAGTAGATAATCGAGCTTGATCACTGTGAACTAGAACAACATATTAGTAGCGTTGACAATAAGATCCAAGACAATATTTGCATACAAGATTCAAACACTAACATCTAATGAACATAAGAACATCAAATGCTATAAGAGACAATGAATGGGACAAAAAGTTCATATTTCATTAACTCCAAAATGTCTTCTCAAAATAAAACAAAGTTTCTTTCTTTGAAATAAAGCTTGCACACAAAATTATTTTCTTCTCCTCTCTCAAAGTCACCCTTACAAATGAGCCTCCAACTTCCTTTTATAACCCAAAAGTTGGTTACAAAGTAGTTAGGGTTTACATGAACATTAAATAGGGCATCTTAAGTGAATTTGAATTTTTCAACCAACTTATAAAAAGCAACTAAAAATAGAAATCACTTAAGTTATCAAAATTTTACCAAAATTGAGTTTAACAATAACTCACTTAAAATAACATTTTAACATATGACAAAAACTAGTGCCTTATCCATTGAAGTGGGGTCTGTTTATCTCAAACATATGAGAAATGGACTCTCCCACTTCGTTAGATACCGAAAATCTATCTCCTCATCCAATTAGTGAAATTAGGATTTGTCTCCTTCGCCAATTGAAAGGATCTGAACCTTCTCAATGTTTCAAACATCTTTTCTTGCTTAGGAGGTTCACTTGGTCGAAGGAAAACCTCACAAAACACCTGCAATTCCAAGATCCTACTTGGAATATCATTCAGACTGTAAATATTTGATTGAAAATTCTCAAACAAGTTCTTTAATTTTATACAATGCTGAATCGAAGATGAAGAGAAATTGATGGTGGGAGTGTACATGTCTTTGAATAATTGTGAAAATTGTTCCTCAACATGTTCTGATGAATGCCTTTGATTTTTCTCATTGACAAGATCAAAAGGGATCTCATCTATGAACTCTTGAATCAAGGCGAGTGAAGTGAAAGCTTCATTGCATACACTCTCATAATGAATCATATAATCTTCGAGAAGTGTCTTTCTTGATTTGAGATGTAGACATTAAAGAAAGTGTGTCCCTTGGCATTCAAATTTAAGGATTCCTTTAATAGATAGAGTTGAGGATTCCATAATTTTCATCTCCTATAGACTAGGAAATACCTCATCAAAATTTGATATGTTAAAAACAAAATCTTCCTTAAAAGAAAGGATTGGATCCAGATATACATTGATATCCTCGTGGAGCTTAACGGTTGCTTTGATCATCTCTCCACCAAAAACAAGAATCTATGAAAGCCAAGATTTTGTGACATGGCCGAATGTGTTTATTTCTTTTGAAAAATTGAGAGTTTCTTCATCAGGGGCAGCCATTGCATCGTGTCTTGGGAAGTGGATGATATTGAATTTATCAGATGTTGAACATATTCCACCAATTGATTATTTTTGGCATTGAGCTGAGAGCTATGAGATTTATATTTCTCAAGCCTCTTTAGCACAATATCCATTGAATCTTGGGCCATTGCCATGTCACTTTCCAATGTGGACTTCCCAATTCCAAGTCTGGAAACTTCATAATCAACAGATGTCATGGAATCACGTTCCTTGTTAACTTGTGGGATGGCAAGATCTGCAAATTTGTTTCCTTTATCATCCATCATTATTCGAGAGAGAACTTTAGGCTTATTGGGAATGACATCATTCGAAAGCTTGAAAAGGGCATTGAAGTCAATGTTAATTTCCTTAACAACCCTCTTCCTTTTATTGATCTCACAATCAACCCAAAAAGGAGTATCCTTCACCACTTCCACACACATAAGCACCTGGAGTCTCAATTAACATTCACATTATTCTCAACATCATTAAATTATACAAGAATCCTTTCCATGATCTCAATATCTGGAGAAATAACTTTGATATCTACCTCTTGAACATCAAGAAGACTTTGAGAAATATCTTCATGAACTGTAGGTTCGTAAGTGTTTGATATCTGGATTACTTGCACTTGAGTGGAATTTTGTCCAAGGCACGAATGAGGAGTGTTTGTTATGAGATTTTGTGAACTATTAACAATGTGAGTAGAACATATATCTACTTGAAGTGAAAATTCTTGATACATGCTTTCTTCCTTCACTAGGGCTAAGACCCTTATATGTTTCACCTCACGACACCTTCTTTAGTGAAGTGGATTTTTGTAACCACTTGTTTCTCACTTGATGTGTATGGGTAGATGGCACAAAGGTTGACTAAGAAGAAGATTTGGTTGGTGAGACCTCCTCGAGTTAGAATTTTTGTAATCCCGAGGTGTGATCTTGGATTGATGGTAACTTTGAAAGTTCTCTTTTATACTAGGATATGGTTCTTTTGAGGATCAGGTTGATTCTTGTTATCAAGATAAAATTAATCTCTTTTAGTCTAATCAATTTGGGGCAACAAAGTAAAGGAAATGACATCATATGAGGGATCAATAACATATTCCTCATCATCCACCAATGAATCTGAGGGGTTTTGATGTGAAAGGCCTTGATTTGAGCAAGGGTTAGGTGGGAAAACTCTCGCCTTCTCACTTCATGTTCGTATGAACTAGTGGCCCAGAAATCTTCCATGGTAGGGTTGTGTTGATACTTTGCTCCAAGAATATTTTGCATATATCCGTTGATATCAAACTGGAATCTCTTCACATATGGATGAATAGTGATGAGGGAAAACTCTTTCTCCATGAGTTATGCACTGAAGAGATTTGGACATTGGTATTCCCAATTTGGATTGGGAAATGAATTCTTGAATGATGTTTTTCACTAAGGAGATAGTGAACTTGGAATAGTTGTCACACAAGTTCCATTAATGCCCACTTGTCACTGACATACTTAGGAAGCTTCCATGGAGTACCTGCAAAGTTGCTCACGTGAATGTAGGAAAAGGATGGAAATTGAATAAACCATGTTCCCCACTGGGAAATGACATCCATGACCTCTTTAGAGAATATTTCCTCTATATTCCGATTTAAGTTTTGAATCACGTGGAAGGTGAATGCATCGTTAACTCTCTTGAAATGATGAGAGCTATTTTTGAAACTTAACTACGGATAATAATGGAAGACATTATTTGATGGACCCATGACTCCTTTCATTTCTAGCCCCAAAAATAACTTCCTTCTAGCCACTGCATAAGTCAAGTATGATGTCATGTAGAAACATCCAGTCATCTTCACTTCGATCAATTGTTTGTGAAGAGTATCACTGATGATGGTGGCCCAATCCAAAAACTCTCTCTTGGCAAGGATGATACAGATAAACTGATACATCCATGGGTGGAAAATCCTGACGCAGACGGTGAGATCAAAGACTCGGCTCAGGAGAGTGATCATGTCACCGATTTCCTCCATGAACTCAATGCGGTACAATTCCTTAGGAATCCAGTCAACACGAGGCCTCTTGGTCACTAACCAGTTGTTATTAACCATCTTGCTCCACCTGAGGGGTTCTTCATCCCAAAAATCTTGTGCTGAATTTCAAGCGATGTCAACATTCTCAATAAAGTCGGTATGCTTTGAGCAATTCCTTAATGTGCTCTGGTGTGATTAAGAGGAAAGGCTCACGATTATCTTTATAAATTCCTCGTCTCTCGAGATCATAATGCTCTACGTAGGCAATGACTAGCTCCGGGCATTTCAATGAGACAAGAAATGTTGCTGCTGAGGGTAGACCGCTATGGTAGAGCCTATTTGAGAATATCATTTTACCTTTAGCTTCACCCGATCAAAAAAATTACACGTTGATGTGGCCAAGATTTGTATCGGTGATATTGTCATATGCAGACTTGATGGAAGTGGGAGGGATGATTCCTTAGAATTCATACTTGAGTGTGAACTTATTTGATTTCTCCAATGGCTTCCTCGATTTTCTTACAGATTTATTAGATTTTTTTACCATTATGAATTTTACAGAAAAATGACTCAGGCACGTAAAACAATGTAAACGATGTTGGGTCTTAGTCTCCGAACCACCGTTAACATAAGAAAAATATGGCTCGCTTAATTTAATAATATTATTATTATTTTAAAAATAATAATAATAATTGACCCCAAATTACATTTTTTAAATGTCAATACAAACAAAAATATTGAGACTAAGCTCGAATTCCAGATCATGCAACAATAACGATATTTTATTTATTTTTATTAAATTATCCCGATTATAATGAATTCGCATAGGATCAACTTTAATCTTTTTAATTCACTATTTCTTTGTCTCTCTGATTCGGTTTGCTTCAGTGTGAAGAATTACTTTGATTTTCCGGAAATACTTTGAACTTGTAATTTTTCTTTTTGTTGACGTTTGAATGCATGATATTACTTTTCCTGAATTGCCTGGAGAGCTCTTGGTTTATGCAAATGTGTGAATAATTATTTTTCTTGAATGCGTGAATTTTTCTTGAATACTTCTCACCAACACATGATGAAAATGATTTATTGTTTTTATTAAATTCTCTCGTCGGATCTCTTCACCAAAAACCTCTACGCGAAACACTTTGGTTTTCTGGGAATGTAGATTTTCCTTGCTTTCTACTTTGACCTGCATTGAATATCTCCTCCTTTTCTGCAACGTAGAACTCACTGGTGGATACTTCTATGCTAGAATTTATTTCACTGGCTTATTTGTCTTCATAGCTGAAATATTTAACTTCCTCTTTTCCTTAGTGTGGAGTTTCTTCACTGAAACGTGGCCTCTTTCTTCTCTGATGCATTGGAAATTATTTTCAAACCAAACATGGAATAAGTTCTTGCTTTATGTTTTCCCCTCCACGTTGAATATTTCCTTATGCATGTGTGGTGATTTACCCAAGTAAATGAGTGGACTTGGCATGGGACTATATTGAAAAAATAAATAAATTCTTTGCAAATGCGTGTGATTTGGACTATTATTTCCTCTTCATCTTGTGTAGGACCCTTTCTTTGCCTTCGTTTTTACTAATGTATGGAATTAGTGTAGAGACAACTGACATGGCGTAATTTACCTTGTATTTATCGAGCTTGTTTTATTTAAACAATGTGTGGTCTTTCCCTTTGGCTCTTAAAACCCACACGATAATTGCCCAATGGTCTTGGATAAGTTCGTGATGAATCTTTGTTGGTGGTGGATATCTCCCATGGCTTTCTTCTTTGTTCTCACATGAAGACCGTTGATTCCTTTGCTTTGACTTTCCAATTTGTAATGTGATATATTTGTTCTCGCAAAAAACAAACTAACATTAAAACAAAAATGCATGGAATACTCCTCTGCTGCCTACATTGGAAAGGCTTTGTTTGGATTGGGATATTGATGTCTCCTTTCAACGTGAATGCAACAGGTTTAGTAATAGCATGGGAAAATTGATTGACTGAGTTGAATCTGGAAAACTCTTGCATTGAAACCTCATTTACTTCTGGTGTATTTCCTGAGGGATGTGATAAAAATATTTCTCCGAAACGTTCCTTTAGAAGAAATAAGAAGAAATTGGAAAGCTTTATCTTCGAAGCTTCTTCGCATGAATTTCTCAAACAGTCTTTCATGGAGGAAAAATTAAGAGGATTAAAGAAGCTTCCTCGTAACCGTTTCTTTATTTTTGTTGAAATAACCAATTTCCCTTTCTTCGAATAGTGGGCATTAATTGCCAGGTAAAGATGGGAAAAACTTAATCACTCGCCTGTGGCAATGGAAAAGCAAGCTAGAAATTCCAATCTTATTTCCCCATGTGGGAAATTAGGATATTTTTTGCTAGTTTGACATCTGGTTGGGTTGGCAGTCAGCAAGAGAAATTCCACAAGTGTGGAAAAAAAAAGCATTTGTCAGGAAAGGGGAAATCTGGGTGTGAAAAGCCAATTCGACATCCCCAGTAATTGGAAGAAGACTTTTATTTTCCTCGGCAATAAAGAAAAACTTGTCGATTAATTTTTAATAAATATTATGTTAATATTTATTTAATTAAAAACCTTGAAAATTAATAAAATTAATTTTATTAAATAAAGGGTAGTAAATTAATTAAATATTAATTAATTAATTATCAATGTAGTTTCATGACCTGGCGGGAGGAGTTTTCACCCAAAATGAGTGAAAGGAAGACCAAAATTATTGTGAGAATAATATGATCACGATGGGGAAGAGAAACCACGTGAAAGAACACTTTTTATAACATACTTAGAAATTTTTCGAAGTCAAAATTAGCTGATAACAAAGTAGTATGATAACATCTTGGTTCATTTATAGCCATGGTGCCTACACCTACTATGTATATTGGGTTTTGTTTTCCTTTTTCACTTTTTTTTTATGTGTGTGTGTTTGTTTACGCACATAATGGGCAACACATCATGCTTCTTTCATAACAATGGTGACAACTCTATTATGAAACAAAAAATAAGTTCGTTCTAACTTTCACTCTCTAAATGAAAGCTCATGCTACGAGCACAATCCTTCCCATATTTCTTCAAAATCCTTATTTTCTTCCTATCAAGTGGTTTTCCAATGCTTTATTGCACCACCCATCCGCTTGAGGGGGAATTCCCTTACCATCTACACTGCTAGGGTATCTCAATGTTCCATCACATCCACACTCACTGGGGCATCTAATTACTTCACCGGATTTCCTTTATTCCGCACACTGATCTACATGTGTCTACTATCTTTAAAATGATATTACTTCATAATAACACTTTAAAGAGGGGAAAATATAGACACCCTAAAAATACATACCTATTTCTAGCCTATTCTTGATTTATTCATATCCTATTTTATCATAACCTTTAGAATTAATTAATTTAATTCTATTATACTTATGTAATTAATTAAATTAATTCCCACACCCTTTAGCTAATTTAATTAATCATTATTTAATTAAATGGTTAATTTCTCTCTCACACTTCATAACTAATTAAATTAGTTATTTAAAAAGAATTAAATTTATTTTCCTATTCATCCTTCACTTGGAATCCACTCCACTATCCTAGTCAGTCCACTCCATGTAAGGCCCGCTATTTTAGACACACAAGAAAACAAGGAAAAATACAGGATATTTTTTTTGACTTGTTCGAAATATAAAACAACATTACAGGAGGACACAAAGGTTACAAATAACTTTTCGAACAACCTGACACAACTATGACCACATAATCAACACAGAACATCCAACACCCAACAAGGATAGTTCACTTTTCTCTTTGACAAGACACCATAAAGAACCCAACTATAGTACATAGTTCTGATCCGAAAACCCAACGTGAAAATCTTCTTAAGGTTATTTATTTTACTAAAACACGCCCATCAAACTTTAACTTACGTTCAAGGAGATTCAAGTTATGAACCGCATAATCCTTCTTAAAAGGTTAGACTCCTTTCTTTTATACTAGAGACATAAGGCTTAGCTAAAAAATATCCGAAAGAGGATCATCTTACTTTGACAAATACTTGTTTAATTAGTTATTAGATTCACGCTACAAGGGGTGGGGTGAACCAAAACCCACAAGGTTATCTAAACAACCACAAGCTACAGAATCCTCATTTCAACCTCCGTTGTAAAAGGAGACGAGTGTAAGCTCTAATTGGTGGAGGTACTCGTTTTAGGTTCGGAATGAAAAACCCCTTTGAGAAAGGATCAAAATTTTATCATGACTTAAGAAAGGGTTACAAAGTACTATGGCAACAGTTAGAGAGAGAGAGGTCTATTTATTCCATTATGATCTATTTAGTTATCTACCGGTTTTTAATGAGACTTAAGAGTTCAACTGGATTTGGGTAAAGGCTTCATTTAGCAATCTCTTGATTAAGTTCGAAAATGGATACGCATGGGGTTCCCAAAATGGAAGCACAAGACTTAATGTTTCACAACAATGAGGATAAAGTTTAATCCGGGGTTTAAGGTTTATGAGGGTAGATTCTTTTACATTGGTAGAAAACTCCTTTCTTTCTAATTAAAGACTCTTAAATTTATCAACAAGAAGTACAACTTCATTATCATTTTATTTATTTATTCATCTATGAATTCATTTTATTTATTTTTGATTGGCTTTTAGAAAAAGGATAGCCACCCACTAAAAATATACAAAGAATTACACTGATGTCAAGACCATGGAGGGTTACTAAAATATGAAAGTCTTATGACTCGAAAGAAGAAACTACCATCACTAATCGAGAGAACAAAACACGGTTATAACATTTCTATTCGACATGGCACACAAACCAAAGGTGTCAAGAGATTCAATCTCACTAACTAGGTCCATCATGGAATCTTGCAACTATATATTTTTTATCAACCAATCAATTTCATAATAGTTAACTCATTGTTTGAAATAGAATGATATATATTAGTATAATCACATTTATACTTCAATTCCTACCTTAGTATATACTTTACAACAATCATAATATCACCTAATTTATATGTTATCACTAAGTACATTACTGAATTTAACAACATAACCTTCTCAAGCATCTCCTCATATAAAAATAGATCATGTCCTTAATTTCATGCTCAAATATGAATTAAACAAGTCTTACATTGTCAATACAATTTCCAAGTATCAGAAGGTGGTTGTTATGTAAAACAAGCCCCCTTTTTTTACAATAATCTTCCTAGAGTACAAAAGCAAGTAAAAATTATATCTTTCCTTAGATCAATTAAGGTTACAATATTTTCATTCATGAAGTTCATACGACAATTCAAATTTAAGGCTTGCTGATCCTGCCACCTGCATGATTAGAACATGGTCAGTTTCACGGAAACTGGCATGAATCTCCATCTCTTATTCTTATTGCATTGACCAGGAGTAAGAGATATTTTGCAAGTTACTATTCTTCCTATGAAAAATTTTACGTTCACATTACTGTCGTAATCAAATGCATACTCTTAACATGTTATAACAACCAAATGAATAGTGATCAACATAGCTCAATTTACTTCCCAAACAAGTAAAGACATCCCCCATTTTTACAACAACATTCAAGTTCATAACATTCATTATGCTACAACAGTCAATGAAGAGCATTAATAACAAATAATTTATCAACTGAGACAACTCCAATTACCTTCCAAATCATAAAAGACGTCTTTATTCTTTAGTACACTACATTCAAGTTTAGTAGTAGACACAAAAATAATTTCACAAACTTTCCATGTTTAGCCACTCTACTAATGAAAAGTAAAAGGAAACCATATACTCAGTAAGCTATTGATGATAATAAGACATGATTATGCCCATCTAATATTCTATTTTCTCAAGCAAACAATCCACAGAAACTTTTGTCATGCATACACAGTTCTAAGAACACAATTGCTTATATCTTTTTTTGTAGTGCTCCAAAAGGGTGGAAACTTGGTGGGTCCCTCGGGAAACATTATAAGGAATCTACCTATAAAATTTCAGACCTTCTTGGTGGGTAGAGTTAAAGTTGTCTTTTAGTTAGGTCTTTTCTTGGTTTTCTTCTTGTTTGTACCATATTTGTTTCGATGATATCTCCCTCAAAAATGATTCAATAAAGTCAAGACTAGACTTGTTGGATTCTTATTTCAAAAATGCTCAAGTTGTCTGAATTTTAGAATTTTTGTTTGTTAATTTTTGAGATATGGTCAATTTACTATCTCTACCCTAGTACTTTCCTAGTCCCGGCTGAGTGCAAACTAACAAGCATAGCTTATTTTGTAAGAGGTATCAAGGTATAAAACTTTTAAATTATCCCTGATATTAGATTACCATGATAACTTCCAAATAAAATAAAACTTCTTTAATCTTCCATGAACATCTATCCATACCTAGAATTGTATCAACTATAATACTATTGTACTTATTTCCTTTCATAAATGTAAGTACATAGTCAATATTTAAGATATATAAGTAATAAGAATATATATATTCTTAGTGAGCAATAAACTCGCATGCATCTCAACAATTTAACCTCTCTCAGACTTTTCATAAGAAAAAAATCATTAGTGTAATCAATATTCACTTGACAATCAGGTAGAAATAGGTGGTTTTCAGTTATGTAAAGACCATTAATTTAGTATATGAGGCAATAAATCTTAAAGGTATAATTCCTTAGAACCTTCTTCATATATTTACTACAGCATTGACCGCATCCCTATCAAATACCAAACATATAAAAATGAGGGAGATGACTCGGTTCTTAGGACATCAACTCGAAACTTTGTTACGATGGATAGCATTGGTGAAGTATACCTAAGCTAGGGGATATTATATCGATTATTTTATTCTTTGCTGATTTATGTAAAAGATGAAGTGTAAAGTTTTGGAACAAAGCCCCAGAAACATAAGTGCGAGATCACATCAAAATCGAGTTCATTCATTCTTGAATGTTACAAGTTCTATTCAATGTTCTTTCCTTCATGATTAAGACATTCAATTATGTTACTGAGTTGTTTAGTTCATTATACAATCCATACAGAAAGTAGAAATGCAGAAAGAGATATACAACTCATTTACAAAATTCAATGTTATATTCATAAGGAGTTTTGAAATGTTTCCCACAAAAGCCGTGGGATGTAACTGAAAAGTAAAGTACAACTACTAAAAATAAAGATACACATGCATGAAAGAGAAAGCAAAGGAGTATGAGTGAACCCATCATTTCCTTGGGGATTTCTTTCTTTGATCGAAGCATCTCTCTCCATCTTTTTTTCTCTTTCATCTTCATTGAAGAAGCCATTGTACCTGAAAAGAAAAAAAAATTAACTATCGATTATGAGCTCGGGATCAAACCATATTCCTACACTATCCTACTTCGTGCATATGAATCTTCCCCTAAGCAGGAGATGTATTCTACTTGAAGGACAAACTACATGCATGCTTTATTCACTCAAAAAGAAGAAAGTGAAAAGAAAGAAGAAAACATGGACATAAGAGAGGCCAAAAAGCCTAATTATTTTCTAACTATTTTCCTAAGTGTGTAGGTACAGGTTGTAGCCAAAAAAAAAAATAGACAAGTCATAAGTGCATGCAATAAAAGGAAGAATGTAACTAAAAGTTCCAACAACTATTCTAAATGGAAGAGGTTACAGTGAAAAAGAGAGAGTGGAAGATAGAAACACTTGTTTTAGTTGCGTGAAAGAGGAGAATCAGATTTCAAGAAGTTGAAGCTAAATGGAAAGAAGGGATTACAGCTGAAACAAGATGAGAGAGAAGATTCTGGAAAATTTTGTAAGGCTTCACCATGTAAAATGGACATTTACAACTTTTCATCATGTTGTTTTCAATTACTACGTGCTTTAAAGGAACTATGCAAATCAAATAAGTGATACAGAAGTAGAAAAACATCACATGATCAAGATAAACAACTAACATATTTTCAGTTCTCAAATTGCTATATCAGTTCAACAAAAAAGTGTTACTTTCTGTATTCTGGATCAGAAAATACAACTACTATTTCTGGAAAAGGCATTATAGAAATGATTCTTGGAAAAAAATTTTTGCAGGGCTTCGCCATAAAAAATCAACATTTCAAATTTTCCAGCAAGCATCTAAGTCCATGCTTGAAAAAAAAATAATTATCTAAGTAAAAGGAAATAAAGCATCTTGAATCAAGGTATATAAGCCTATAAAATAATATCTCAAAAAATAATTAAAATATTGCTTCTATTTTTAAAAAGCACTTACAATTACAAGTTCATAGAATAGAAATAAATGTAACCACTATTATTTTCATAGTCAAGTATTTTAGAAATGAAGCAAATATGAAGAGCACAAAAATACTATAATGTCAATGAAGTATATTCATTCAAGAAAAGTAGTACTCATCTATGACATGATCGAAGCCATTATAGGTAAACAAAGGAGCTATCTCATGATGACATTAGAAGTGATAAGTAATTCAATAAAATCTACTGATTTATAAAGGGCTTCAGAAAGAGAAAAACCAATTTAAGGTAAGAATAACTATCTTTTCGAAAGGTATATCAATTCAAGACCATGATAAAAAAAGGATAATCTCTTAAAAGGATAAATAAGTGAATCTAGGTTCTATTGTTTCCACTCGAGTCAAAGAAAATAAAACTCATATAAAGGAGGAGGTAGAGGTAGATAAGAAGATCTCGAGCAACACAAAATCATGGTGGCCCAAGCCACCCTTCCATTATTTAAGCCTCAAGGAAGATAATTTGAAAACAAATAAAAAGTTTTGAATGTAATATAATGGTCAATCGGGATAATACATCATCCGAATCTAAAAAAGGTTTGAAATGTATTGAAAACAATGAGCTAAAGTTAGAAATCCTCCGAAAAAATACTCAAATCATGGCACAATATAGCTCAAGAATCAAGATTTAAATGGTAATTTGAAAAATCAAAACTCATATATGAATCTATCAAATTCAGCTCAAAAAAATGGATAGAGATCCATAAATTTTCATGAATGAAATAGTATAGTGACCTTTCATCTTAAGGTCAATGAAGTCAAAGTAAAAAGTTTGAAAAAATTATTACGATCGATATAGAAAAAAAGTAGAGATACTAGAATCAAAATAAAGAGAAAAAATCAATACAATAGCATAAATAGATCTCTATCACCCAAATTAAGCCAAAGTGAAAAGAAAAGTTTAAAAAGTCCCGAAAAAAAACTGCGATAATACAATGGAAGGAAAAAAAATGTAGAAATGATATTTAAATAAGATACCCAGATCTACTTTGAGAGAACATTAAATACCATATAGATCTAAGAAAACAAGCATCAATAAGAGCTGGCATCAAGTTTTTAAAAAAAAAAAATGACAAACTCTATACTCAAAAAAATAGAATTACAAGATTTCAAAACAAAATCAAGCATCCTAAGACTCAACACTCATGACTAAAAGCTTGAAGGTTCATCATAAAAGGAAAATACGAAATCATAGCTAAACAAAGAGAAATACCCAGATAAAATGGGTCTTCAAACTCTAAATATTTCACTTATCGAAAAAATCGAGACCCGAATAGAGTCCTCAGAGTTCAATATATAATGCAGATTTATCTCAAGCAAATCCAAATAAAATGAAAGCCAAATGAAAATCAATGATCAAGAAAAACTTGTAAATACAAAGATAAAAGATGAAAAAAAACTCAAATCTTGAAAAAATCCAAGTCCGAGCTCAAAAAACTGTTGAGGCCATAGAACTCTCTAAAGTTAAAGAAACTCAAAATGGACAAAGAAATACCAATAATATAGGTATACAAAACTGAAAAAAGAGAACCCGAACATAGATGCTCAAGTTCAAAAAAAAATATCATGAAATCCTCTAAAAAAAAGAAAAAACTTCAGCTTGAGATCAAATCAACAATGGCATCAAAAAAATTTTCCAGGGGCTTCCTTGCACATACCAAAAAAAAATGAAATGTGCATGAGGGTTGAACCCAAGCTTTTTATACCAAACTCCAAGAGAGTGAGTCAACAAAAAACCAAATCCATGGTTGGGGATCGATGATCAAGCTTCATCAAGGACAAAGATCAATGGCTAGGATCAAGCTCTAAGCTCAAAGCAATAACTGGTTAGTTCCCACCGACCACATTAATGCGAGTTCAAACCCTAACCATGGTCAAGATCAATGACCACATGAAAAGAACAAGATCAATCATCGATCCCAAGATCATCATTTCACAATATCAAAGCAAAAAACTCAACTCAAGTTAGGTTTCCACCAAAGACAAAAAAATGCATAGAGGGGTGAGTCACCATGGAGAAGGGGACAGCCCACGTGTCCATCAAACAAATAATCATTGCCAAAGACTTTCAAAGTCTAAACCATAGTGTATGCCTTCAAATAATCAAAATCTGACCAAATTATGCCAAATGATCACCAAAAAGGTGAATTTCAAATTATACACTACCAAACATGCAATGACCAACACATATATACATGTGTGTATTTATCAAAAGGTGGTGGCATGTGCCATGTCTATTAATCAAAATGGTCGACCCTTTTATATTGCTAAGTCCACCAAGGTGGCCAAACCAAGTAGATTGAAGGTGGTCCCCACTTTAAGGAGGTTGAGTAGAGTTGCAAATGTTATCCATGTGATCACTTTAGAAAAAAAATGAGATGTCAACATCATCAAAGGTGTACACATTAGATTGATGGCCCCACATTGGATGTTTATTTTGCAAATATTACAATTATTTGTTTATTTTGTCACGAGAGAGAGAATTTTTTTTGCATGCTTCACAAGAAGACAAAACATAGAGAGAAGACAAGTTGCATGCCATGGAGAGAGACTTGCCTAGCAAGCAATCTATTTTTGGAAAAATTATTCACCCAACCTTATTAAAAATAGAACAGTCAATTTCAGTTGACTAAGATGTAATCAAAGGCTATTAATGCCTCTTGTACTAGTTTGTATTATTTTATCCTTTTATTTATTATTAAATAAAGGATAAAATTAGGATACATGGGCGAGTACAACCTTAGGCTATTTTTAGGAAGGGTGGGAAAATTTATTTTGCTATATATTGTGTGCCTTTGCAAAGCACAAGAGAGATTCTTCCAGGAGGACTTTTGGATATAGGAGTACTGAAGCAATTTTTTCCAGTTTTTCCTTCTGTGTGTGAAGTATTTTCTACCTTTCCAATTATTTGCAGTCTTGTGTATGTTTCTATTAGTCTTGTGAATGCAAATTCCTTGACCAATCATCTTACCCTACTGCAAAATTTAGTATTTTCTACTAAATTTTAATGTGCATGTTAACTTATCAGTACTGTTGTGATTTTCCCTCAGTACAACCAAGTGTTTTCCCTTAAACATTCTACAGAAAACTATTGGCTCATGCATCAAGAATCCTTCTCATAGCAATTGTGCATATACTCAGTCAAAGCCCTCATATAAATTTGGTGTATCACCCCAATCCAGTTATTTCACAGCCATCTTTTACCCTTAATCCTAGAAAATCAATTTAGGATACATCAATAAGGAACCGGCCTTTTAATCCTGAGACTCACCTCAAAATAGGTATACCCACAGACCTGAGGTGTTTCCATTGTATCTACGAAAGAGAGAGATCAATTTTTGCAAGACTAGAAAACCTTTGAGCCATCTCTCTCTACATGGGGTGCACTTTCGAGAGATAATAGTTTTTGGCATGCCTGGTGGGACCACGAATTAGATCTGCATGCAAACAACAAATTTATATAGATTAAAAGTTTACTTTCGGGAGCAAGTTGCAGACAATTTATTCTAAAGATTTTAGGATCTTTTGGCGACTCCATGTAAAGCTGATTTCAGACCAGTATTGCAGCATGTTCCATGCCTAAAGTGACTACAAGATCATCGGTAAGAGGAATTCCTTCTGAGTTTGTTTCTTTACCTTTGAATTCTACTAGAAGGAGAAGAGTTGGTAATACTTTACCTTATAATAGACCTGGTTTTGGTAACCCTCCTCCTAATATTCCTTCACCATGTATCAATTTCTCAATTAATATCCTAGTTTTTCAAATGGCTATCCAACCACCAAGGAATTTTGTGACCTTTACTAATGGCAGTCCATTAGTAATCCCAATTTACCATGACATTCCTAATGCTGCCATGAAAAGTTTGCCATCATTCACGGGTGAAAATCAGGTTACACCAGCTGAACATATCAAAGATGTTGCAGCCCTATGTGTAGTCCATAATATCACTCATGAAGACATGGCTCTAAGACTTTTAGCTACATCTTTTAAAGGGAAAGCCTTGCAATGGTATAGAAACCTAGAAATTGGCAGCATAAGAACTTGGGATGACTTAGGTGAAAAATTGCTGAAACATAGTTCCAGGATAATTCAGATCATTTGTCTCTCATCGAAACAATTGTCTACTATTAAAAGAGCTCCAAATGAATTTATGTCTAGTTTCAATATCCACTTTTCTAGAACTTGGGAGAGAATTCTAGCAAGTGTCAAGCCTCAAGTGATCATGCTTTCCTTTATTATCTTAGAGCATTAAACAGTGATATCTCAACTATGATTCAATCAATGGGTGGAGAGACACTCCCAAAAGCTTATGATATTGCTATCCGAGCTGAAAATAGCCTTATTCAAGGAAAATTGGCGCCAAGGCCATCAATGCCTTTTTCGGTAGATTTAGCACCTATTCCTCAACCTATTACAATCATAGAGCCCACTGTTGTAGCTCCATCAAATGATGTATTCAAAGCTTTGCAGACTATGGGAAATAAATTGACTTCGATTGAGAACAAAATTACATTACCTAGTAGACCCTACCAGGCTCCTTATCAGCCCTACCAACAAAATCAACAAAATAAGTAACCCTATCAACAAAATCAAAATTATAGGCAGCCTTACCAGCAAAGGCAGTTTGACACAAAGGCTCCTAGTTCATCTAATGCTTTAGTCCCAGTTAATATGGCTACAAAAGAGTGGTGTCAACCTTGCAATCAACCTCATTCAACTACAACTTGCCCAAATGCTTTTCTGAATCTTGAATCTTGTTGCACAACCTCAATCTAAACATTGTTTATGCCTCAAATGGAGGGTGGGCAGCAAGAGACTCATGTTCAAAAAGCACCTGAATAGAATTTAGTCAGTTTTAATGAGGAGGATTTCATTGCAGTCACTACTAGGGCTCAAGGGAGGGCTGCTGAAAATCAAAAGTAGCAAAAAATAGGCCTATCCTACCTACTGTCACTGACAAGACAACATCTACAGCTCCAAAGTCAACTAACAACCCTGTTGTTCCTCAAAAATCAGCAAGTGTCCTAGTTGATAAAGATCATCAAAGACAACTACAACCTGATCCAAGAAGACTGTTTATACCTCAGATATCCAAGGCAGCTGAAGCAAAATCAGTTTTTGCTAAGGCCTACTCTAAAACAGTTGATTATTGTCTCTAAGACAGTTGCTTCTTTTAACATTGTTGATGTAATGAAAAAGCATAATGTTAACATCTCAATGTGGGATGCTCTAAGTATTCTGGACAACAAGATTTACTTTCTCATGAACTAGCTAAGCTGTAGATTTCTTCAAATACAACAAAAAGGAAGTTCAGAAGACAGACATGGTCCTTGGAACGTTTGAGCAAGACCGTATTAAAGAAGTTAAGTGGATGGTTCAAAAAGTTTTGAATGCTCATGACATCAAGAAACCACCACCATTTTATTTATCACTGATTATTGGTGAAAATCTAGTTCATAATTGCATGGTGGATAGTGGTGCAAGTAGCATACAGTTATGCCAAAAGTGATTGTAAAAATTAGGGTTGTAGTATGAGCCTACAGAAAGGAGTGTCTTACAACTTGATGGAACTGCAACTAATACGGTTGGTATAATAAAAATTTAGAAGTGACGTTACATGCTTGCCCAAATGTTTCTATTCTGCAAGATGTTACTGTTGTGGACCTACCTCCATATTTTGCCTTGTGCTTATCTAGAGATTTCATAGTGAAAATAGGAGGTTATCTCTCTTCGGATTGGTCCTTATTTTTTTTTACTACACATTATGGAACTAAGGTTACTATCAATTCAAAACCATTGGCCAGATTCCATATTGAGCCTCATTCTCCAAATGTAGTAGCTAATTACTCAGCTTTAGAGCAATCTATTTTGATGATGTAGCTCAGGTTTCAGCATTAGATGGTGTTTCTAACATGTTTATGGATGAAAATACAGTTGAAGAACATGCCCATGATCCTTTTAAAGAAGTTGAAGAACATATTTTTGGTGTGTATTGTATGCATGAAGAAAATACACCACTTCCCTTGCTGTCCAAAATAAAAATTCAGCAGAAGGGATTTGGAAGCTTCATTTTGATGGAGCTAAGAACAAAAAGGACAAGGAGCAGGTTTGATGCTCACTTCCCCAACAAGTGAAAAGGTATTTCTCAACTTTGAGTCTCCAATTTTCATGTACTTGTAATGTAGCTGAATATGAAGCATTAATTCATGGCTTACTTTGGGCGAAAAGAGAGGTATTAACACATTACAAATCTTTGGTGATTTTGAGTTAGTTATCAATCAAGTAAAAAACTTCAATGTTTGTAAGAATCCACTAATGAAGTCTTACAGACATAGAGTTTCAGACTTAATGGAATATTTTGATGCTATTAATATTCAGTCTATTCCTAGAGCTGAAAACAAGCATGCAGATAGACTTGCAGCAGTTGGTGCTAGTTTTGAAGTGCTGGAACAGATGGAAAACAACAAAATTCAGCCTCATATTAAGCTAATTTTTAGGCCTTCTATACCTGATAATGAATCAAATTGGTAAGTTTTTGAAAGTGATGATCAAATCTAGGTTTTTTGCAGCAAGAAGCTGAATTTTCTATAGTTAATCAGGATAAGTTACAACATTTATATGGTGATCAGATTGTTTAGTTGAAGACAAATAAACTACCTCAGGTCTAGTCACATTGGAAGACATCTTCAGCATTGATGATCAATTAAGAAAGGTGAAGACTAAAATGTCAACCCCCTCTGATAATTACGAAGAGATCTTGGTTGATGAAGGGAAAAAGCTATTTCTTGGAAAGGTATGTTCCTTAACCAAAAAGCAGTCATTTATTAATCTTTGTAAAGAGTTTAAGGATGTTTTTGCTTGGAAATACCAAGATCTGAAAGGATTTGATCCCAGTCTAGCACAACATACAATCGAGTTACATCCAAATGCTAAACTTGTTAGATAGAAACATAGGCCTGTAAATCCAAAAATAGAACCTCTTGATGAGGAAAGAATTATCTAAATTGATTGAATCAGGTATTATCTTTCTAGTTAAGCATTCAAGTTGGGTAGCCAATCTTGTTCCTGTTAGGAAGAAGAATGGTGAAATCAGACTATGTGTAGATTTCAGAGATCTTAATAAAGCTTCATTAAAAGATCATTACCCACTCCCGAATATGGATCAGATTTTGAGAACAGTCTCAAGTTCAGATAGACTATCTCTTCTCGATGGTTATAGTGGCTATAATCAGATTTTAGTTTGAGAAGAAGATAGATACAAAACAACTTTTACCACCAAGTGGGGTACCTATGCTTACAAAAGAATGCCTTTTGGTCTTTCAAATGCGGTGCAACATTTCAACGTGCAATGGACATGGATTTCAGAGCTTGTTAAATAAATGTATTCTTGTTTATTTGGATGATATTACCATGTTCTCAAAAAATCCAGAAGAACACTTGATGCATTTAAGGCAGACGTTTCAGTTGTGTAGGCAATTTGGAATATCCTTGAACCCACTGAAGTCTATCTTTTCAGTACATCAAGGTAAATTACTTGGTCATATTGTTTCTAAGCAGGTTTAGCAATTGATCCTTTTAGAATCAAAGCCATATCACAACTATCATTGCCTCATCATAAGAAGGCATTACAGAGTTTTCTTGGAAAAATCAACTTTGTTAGAAGATTTGTCCCAGATTTTGCAGCATTGGTTAAACCACTCACAACTATGTTAAAGAAAGAAAAAATTTCTCTTGGACCAGTGAAGGAAGAGAAGGTTTTGAAGCAATCAAAATAGCTATCTCTCAGGCTCCTACTCTTGCAAATCCAAATTTTGATAAAGATTTTACAATGTATGCACTTGCAGGAGATGAAACAATCTCAACTATTTTAACTCAGGTTAATGATGAGAATATTGAGCAGCCAATTGCTTTCTTCGGATCAAAGTTTGCATGATTATGAAACAAGGTACACATTCCTTGAAAAGCAAGTACTTTCAGTAGTCAGAGGACTAAATAATTTCAAGTATATGCTTTCGAACAATAAAATCCATGTTCTTGTTTCTCATCCAAGTGTGAAAGCATTCTTACTAAATAAGGAGTTAAATGAGAAAAGAGAAGGTTGATAACAAAGGTTATGGAATATGATGTTGATATCCGGGTTGCTAAGATAGTTTGAGGTAAAGGTTTATGTGAGCATCTAATTGCTGATATGGAAAAAACAAGCTGCGGAACCCAAAGATTCAAAACAACATGCTGAAATTACGTATCAGCAATCAAATATCATGGTCCAACCAAAAAAATCAGCAACCTAAACTTGCTCGAGAGATCCAAGAATCAAGGTGGATGACTGATTTGGTTAACTACTTACAACATGGCACCTATCTGGAAGGTATGGATAAGAATAAAAGAAGATATTTCAGATTACAAGCAATTCCTTATCTTTTTGTTGATGGTGTGTTGTTCAAAAGGGATATAAATGGAATCTTGCTGCGATGTGTTGACTATGATAAAATTTAGAAAATATTATCAGAATTCCATGAAGGACCTATAGGAGGTCACTTCTCAGCACGTACTACTAACTTTAAAAATCATGAAAGCAGGTTACTATTGGCCTAGCATATTCAAAGACTATTTTGAATGGATTAGAAAGTGTAAAAAATGTGCTTTCTTTGTTGGAAAAGAATGTTTAGCTTCGTTGCCTTTACAGCCTATTTCAGTTGATCAACCTTTTATGTAGTGGGGTCTTGATTTTATTGGCATGATAAACCCACCTTCGTCACAAGGACATAAGTGGATCTTAACTACTACAGATTATTTTACATGATGGACTGAAGCAATAGCCTTGAAAGATGCTAATGAAGCTTCGATACTATCCTTTTATGAAGGAATAGTTTGCAGATTTGGTGTTCCAAAGAACTATCATATCAGATAATGCTTTAGCATTCCTTGGTGCAAAGATAACAGATTGGGTTGTCAACCATGGAATATATCTAAGTTCTTCATCTAATTATTACCCACAAGGTAATGGCTTAGCTAAGAGTACTAACAAGAATTGTTAAGAATCATCAAAAGAACACTCAAGGATAATCAAAGAGCTTGGCATCTGATGTTGAATTCAGCACTTTGGGCTGACAGAGTGACTCCTAAAAGATCAGTTGGTAATTCACCATACAAACTTGTGTATGGAAAAGAAGCAAGAATGCCTATTTCAGTTGAGTTACCCACATTAGATTTGCTGCATCAAATGGAGCTACTTGAGAATGAACCATTACAGTTCATTATGCAGAGTTAATGGAATTACAAGAGCTAAGAGATCAAGCTCATTTAAATATGGAAAAGAATCAAAAACAAATCAAGAAGACTTTTGACAAGAAAGCCAAATTTAGAGTCTTCAATGAAGGAGATATTGTGTTAAAATGGGATGTTGATCATGCAAATCCAGGAAGACACTCAAAGTTTGATACACTCTAGAGTGGTCCTTACATGATTTCAGCTAGCAAGGAACACAATGCTTTTCAGCTTTCAAAGCTGAATGGAGAGGAACTTCCCATTCCTGTGAATGGTATGTTTCTCAAACATTGTTATTGAATATCTTACAGTGATTGTTAGAGTAGGATTTCCCTTCAATAAGTGTAGTTTCTACACATTGCATCATTTTTTTCAATTCAATAAGTGCATTCATGCACGTGATCTGGTTTACCAGATCCTTTCCCAGTTTTAGTTTCATTTTGGAAAGGTTGGACTTTTTCAAAAAAGGAAAATTGTTGTTACATGTTTGGACTCCATGCCCAATGGACAAGAGCAAGGCACTGGTATATAAGCTAGCAGGCAGCTTTCCCATAGGATTGCTAGAAATGTTGACAATTTTTGCACTTGTGTAAAAATGGGCAACTCAAAACTTTGTTACGATGGATAGCATTGGTGAAGTATACCTAAGCTAGGGAGATTATATCAGATTATGTCATTACTACTGATTTATTTAAAAGATTACATGAAATCTGTAGCTATGTGTGCTGTTACAAAATGTAACAGATCACATAGTCTACAATTTCATGACCATCCTCAACAAAAGAACACAAGCCCCAAGGATAGTTGTGTTGTCTTGATGAGGACATCCAATTGCAGAATAGGTGAAGTGTAAAGTTTTGGAACAACAAACATAAGTGAATCACAAAAATCAGAGTTCATTACTGAATGTTACAAGTTCTATTCAATGTTCTTTCCTTCATGATTAAGACATTCAATTGTGTTACTGAGTTGTTTAGTTCATTATACAATCCATACAAAAAGGAGAAATGCAGAAAGAAATATACAACTCATTTACAGAATTCAATGTTATATTCATAAGGAGTTTTGAAATGTTTCCCACACAAGCCGTGGGATGTAACTGAAAAGTAAAATACAGCTACTGAAAAAGAAAGATACACATGCATGAAAGAGAAAGCAAAGGAGTATGAGTGAACCCATCATTTCCTTGGGGTTTCTGTTCTTCGATTGAAGCATCTTCATCTCCATCTTTTGTTTCTCTTTCATCTTCATTGTAGAAGCCATTGTACCTGAAAAGAAAAAAAGTTAACCATCAGTTACGAGCTCAGGGATCAAACCATATTCCTACACTATCCTACTTCATGCATATGAATCTTCCCCTAAGCAGGAGATGTATTCTACTTGAAGGAAAAACTGCATGCATGCTTTATTCACTCAGAAAGAAGAAAGTGAAAAGAAAGAAGAAAACATGGACATAAGAGAGGCCAAAAAGCCTAATCATTTTCTAACTGTTTTCCTAAGTGTGCAGGTATAGGTTGTAGCCAAAAAAGAAAAATAGACAAGTCATAAGTGCATGCAATAAAAGGAAGAATGTAACTAAAATTTCCAACAACTATTCTGAAATGGAAGAGGTTACAGTACAAAAGAGAGAGTGGAAGATAGAAACACTTGTTTTAGTTGCAATGTGTAAGAGGGAGAATCAGATTTCAAGAAGCTGAAGCTAAATGGAAAGAAGGGATTACAATGAAACAGGATGAGAGAGAAGATTCTCGGAAAATTTTAATAGGGCTTTGCCATGTCAAATGGACATTTACAACTTTTCATCATGTTTTATTCAATTACTACGTGCTTTAAAGGAACTATGAAAATCAAATAAGTATACATGAAGCTTCACATGATCAACAAGAATCGAGATAGACAAAGAATGGAAAGCCCTTTTGTATTGATTTCGTTAAGATCTATTTACACTTTCAAAGAAAATATCCAAGTTCTTCCTCCTTTAGAAATGGCGTAGAAAGGCCATTAAATAGCTTACAAGGCGGTTACTCCTCATAACCGCTTTCTTTTAACTAAAGAATAGTCAAGGAATGCCAAACGCAATACCTTAACTGATTACAAGGAATACGAAAAGAATGGGAAGAAGAGAAAAGAAAGAAAGGAGAAGAAGACAGGTGGCCAACTACAGGGAGGGACCCACTGTCTTCAGAATTCGCTGCCTGAACTTCTTCAAAGCCTCGGCTATGTCTCTGCCACGTGGAACCGACGTGTTGGCTGCAGACTGAGTCCAAAATCCTAGACACTTCTCCATCTCTTTATCAAACTCGACGTGAGTATGATAATCTTTATTTGCTTCTTTAATGGCATATTGAAGAGAGCAAATGTCCTTCATCTTTTCTTTGGAGATGGTGCTTTCCTTGAACAGATCATTTTTGACAAAAGCTCTGAACTGAGCTTTGATTTCTTGTAGGGACAGGAAAGCACCAGAGTCTTCATCCTGTAGATGACAATGTATATCTTTGAAGGCAGCAACAGTCAGTGCTTTGAAGGCTTCTCCCTTCTGCCAACTGTTCTTCATCTCTACCACAGCCTCCTCTAATACTCTGATCTTCCATTCCACGCTGTAGACCCAAGATTTAGATAGATTGTCTTTGGCATCATCGAAAATCTTGTTCGCCATTAAGATGTTCTCATCTGTTTGTCCCATGAGGCGAAGGTCTACTATGCAACTGCTCCAGATTTTGAGTTCTTTATCCATGGTATTGATAGTGGAGGAGAGCTTCAGTTGCATATTACTCACCTTTTCATAGAGCTTGAAAGCTTCATCGATGAAGTTTAACCCAGCAACAAGCATGTCATCCACCATGGCTTCGATAGCTCTGCCATAAACAGAATACTTGTGCATATCTTTTATACTTTGCACTTCATCTTGGCTTAGCATTACAGGAGGAGGTAGAGCAGTTAAAGGGGTGGGATCCAAAACTTTGTCCTTAGACAGGAGAGATTTGATGAAACCTGTAAGAACTCGGGCTTGCTCTTCCAGCTGTTCGATAGTTTGCTGTCCTTTTTCCACTCTCCCAATAACTCTTGTGACTGTTTCTTGAAGGTTATGGATCTCGCCTTCAGGGGTAGACTCTCCCATAGGGATTCTCAGTAGTTCCAAGTCGGAAACTTGCAGGTCTTGTTCTGATTTGTCCATTGTAGGCTTGGCAATCTCCAGGAATTGTTGACCTTGAACATCAGATACTATTCTGGAAGTGGCTCTTGCTTTCTTGGCGCGAGAAGGAGTGGTGCCCAACAAGGCTGCAAGCTGAGATCAAAATTTGGTCCCAAGCTCGTAGAGAGGAGGATTTCCTCTTCCTTTTGTCAACCATAGGCTGCACCCAAGCAAAAGAGGAAGAAGAATCTGTAGGGGAGGCAAGGGGACCAAGAGACAAGGAGCTCATGACACTCGTAGTCCGAGCAATCGTTGACTCAAGCCGGGAGGTGAGTAGAGTACTTGGAGGTACCAGTGTAGTAGCGAGGATCGGTGGTACCGGAAGTTCGGATCTCCGGACCTCCTTGTCTTTCTCTGCTTGGGTCTTCGTGAACATTTGCAGAGTTGGCCTCTCACTGTCCTCGCTTTCACCGAGAACAATGATGTTCTATAGTCCGATAGGCAATTCTACCCGTTTCCCGGAGATCTCTTTCCACCGGTTCCTTCTTTACTTCCTTGAGCTTCTTCTTATATACTTGAGTGGATGGAGAAGGAGTAGATTCCGCAGGTCCCTGAGCTGATGAGGCAGGAGGGGTTTTCTTTGGTGTTTCGGACCTTGGAACTGGTGCTTCCCTGTTTGGTGTCGAGTCATCTTTGGAGGAGGATTCTCCTGATTGCCTCCTGAATTCTCGAACCCTCTTATTGAACCAAACCTTAGTCCTGACTAAGATTGGAGCAAGAATCTCAGCCAAATCATCCCTCTCTTTTCTGTTCCAATCCAGGTCCTCCAGAGGGGTGTGCTTGATCACATTTTCATACTCATATGAGTATAGCTCAGAATTATCATCCTTGAGGCCTTCAGGAACTTGGTACAGACCGAGTTCTTGAATCAATTGTAAGGAGAACCTGCCATAATGCCTTCTTCTCGGCCTCGAAGTCGCCTCCGCATCACCCCAGTCTCTCTCAGATTCTCGCCATGTGATGATAGACTATCTTGATATTTTGTTTGATGAATTTCTTCAAGTCAAAGCAGGTTCTTGGCTTGAAGAAATGAACGGTGATAGGGACCAAAGTTCTCTCTATATTCTGGGCATCCGGGCTGTTTTACATGTGTAATTTCCCGAGAGATGGGAAAGTGCAGGCCAAAATCTTCTTGTCTCTCGCAAGTTCTCAGGCAACTTGTCTAGTTGCCTCGCATATTTCATCAAGGCCATCTTGTCATTGCAGAACATGGGAAGCCGCAGAGGAGTACTCTCATAACCAAGAAGCCTGATGTATGAAAACTTCCTGAATTGGATGAAATAGGCCCCATACCGCGATATCAAGTTCATGGCTTCATCTGAAAACCTCCTGGCGGTGTCACCCTCGAGCAATCGAACCACGTACATAGTGAAAGCATCATTAACCCTTCTGAAATTGCGGTTGCTGGTCTCCAAGGTGAACTGCGGGCAATAGGCATACACTGGGTTGCCTTTGTGGGCGTCTATATATGAGAATCCAAACCATTGCCTTGATGCTGCTAGAGTATACATCAGATATGAAGTCATGAAAAACTTCTTTGTTTGCAGCACGTTGGATAGCTGCTCTGTCAGATTCATGCTGATGATCTCAGCCCAGTTGATATTTTGTGTACCCTCACACACCATACTGATGAGCGGGCACATCCAAATGGAACTCGGCCGGGGAAGGTAGACCCATGACCCGAGCCAGCGTGTATTATGAAATCTCGACACTCTTCGTGGAAGTCCGCTTTCGGATGAGGGTTTTGGTGAGGCGGGAAGCTCCCTTCTTAGGGTTTTTTAGCCAGGACTTCGCCACTCGTGCTCTGTACTTGTCACTGTCTTGATCGAACATGGCTTGCGCTTGGGCTTGGGAAACAACTATGGCATTGTCCAATTCCGGGATCCTCAGAGCGGCAGCAATGGCGGCAGCGTCTAGCCTGGCGATGAGCTCCCCATGTACGTTTGTCAATTCACTTGAGGCGGGGTCGAAGTGAGCTCCGCATGCAAGCACTGTATCAGCACACTGTACTGAAATTGGGAATCCTCCAGCGTACGCCAAACCACTGTCATGAATTGTCTGAGCCATCGGTGAGGGATTTGCATCTTCCATCCTTGCCCAAAAATCACTGAAATCGAGATGTCGGGCCTCGCTATCTCCAATGTTGCTTACAGCAGACTCGAGTGGAGAAATCTGTTCTTGTCCTTGAAATTTGATCTTCATGTCGATAGTTTCAGGGGAACAAGGTTGCAAACTAGACTTGGAATGGAATTACAGAAGCAGAGGAACGTGCACAAGTTTGCAAATGGTAAGGGTTCGAGCGAAAGGATAAAGCAAGGAAGATGTGAGAAAATGCAAAGGGTAAATGTTCATTATATAGCCGTTTGGGGAGCGGAGTGAAATCAATGTGCATTTAATTACGCAACCACCAATTTGAAAAGCGTCTAAGCATGGATGACACTAGGCACGCTTGGGACATGTGAGACGCGAATGCGCGAAACACGCGGCTCGGGCGAAATGGAGAGAGAATACACAAAAATCTTTTGGAACAATTGGGACGAAAGTGTGCGAGGTACGCGGTTCGGACATTTCGACCGAAATTGGAACAGCGGGCCCGTTTGGACTTGGGACTTTTGGGACAGAAAGTTCCGGAGTACACGGTTTGAACGGCTCGGCCGAAAATGAAGCGGGGCGCATTTTGACAATGGGACAAATGGGACGAAAACGCGCGAAGGATGCGTTTCGGACATTTCGGCCGAAATTGGAAACGGCTTTGCGATTTTTAATTGGGACAAAGAGCTCCTAGGTACGCGACTTGGGAGTTTCAAATTAAAATGAGAAAGCTCGCACTTTTGACTTTGGGACATTTGGGACTCGAAAGTGCGAAGTACGCGGAAAGGGGAATTCGGCCGAAAAAGGCAAGCCTTGCACAAAAGTTTTGGGACACTTGGAACAAAAACTTCCGACGGGCCCGAAGATAGGACAATTTCGGGAGTTTCGGCCGATCGGGGAACAACTCGCACTTGGGAACTCGGGACAGTTGGGACATTTATGTCCGACAGGCCCGAAATGCATGTAAGAAAGACCTAATACACAGATTTTTCCAATTTTACGACTTAGGTACCTCGAGAGAAAAGCACTTAGACTCAAAATTTTTGAAATTTTTCTCTTGTTAGGGAAGGGAATTTTGAGTAGACAACAGCTGGCTCCTTCTGGGGATGACTTGGTGTAAATTCATAGAATGAGACAAGGCAAGAACTTAGATAACTCGGTGAAGCTGCACTCGATTGCCTTATCCATTGGGAAAACGGAGTCAAAAACAAACCAATACAGAGGGCAACACACACAACAACGTAGGGAAACACACCAAAAGTAGAAAAACACTATACATAATATACAAAGGGACTCCTAGTCACCTATGACTTGAACAACTTTAAGTACTGCCCACTATAAGGAAGTGGGAGGGGAGAACCGTCCATGTAGTCAAGATAGAAAGAGTCCTTACCAGCAAAGTGTCTTATCTTGAAAGGTCCAAGCCATAGAGAATCAAATTTTCCATGGCTGCCACGAGGTTCATGTCTTTTGTCCCATAACAAAGACGGTATCACCAACTTGGAACTCTCTCGACCTAGCTTTCTTATCGAACAGAACCTTCACCTTCTGCTGGTGAGCAGATATCCTGTCAGCAACCTCCAATCTATCTTCGTTCAATTTGTGCAGGTACATGATTCTTTTGTCCAGAGCATCACTGAAACTAGTGTCTTCAATGGCCTTCGTCAGGTGCAAGGCTGGCAATTCCACTGTCACTGGCAGTTGAGCTTCTACTCCATACGCCACTTGAAAAGGAGACATTCCAAGGGCTCTTTTAGGTGTGATCCTGTCTGCCCAAAGAGCATCATAAAGCTTCTTATGCCAGTTTCGCTGAGATTCATTGACCAACTTCCTTATGATAGTCACTAGATTCTTGTTGGTAGATTCTGCTTGTCCATTTCCCTGGGGATAATAATCTGAAGAATGGGCCAGGGAGATACCATACCCATAGCAGAAATCCATTATCTCAGTTGAGGAGAAGTTTGAAGCATTATCTGTTACAATCTTGTTAGGTACTCCGTACCTTACCAAGATGTTCTCCTTGATGAAGTTGCACACTACTTGAGTAGTGCTCTTACCTGGGATAGCTTCCACCCATTTAGTGAAGTAGTCGATGTGAATGCTTAGCACATGAGTGTGCCCAAAGACTAGAAACAGGATTGAGTGCACCAATGAAGTCTAGACCCCACTTTGTTGAAATGGTTCCTCGATCACAACCGGATTGAGAGGCAAAGCGCCGCTTGGGTCTTCCCACAAAGGTCCTGACAGGCCTCGCATTTATCCACCCATTTGGAAGCATCTCTGAACAAGGAAGGCCAGTAATATCCTCCCCGGAGTATCTTATGAGCTGTGACTGTTGATGAATAGTGTCCTCCACATGCTTGATCATGAAAAGCTGAGAGCAACTTTCTCTGTTGTTCCTTATCGACACATTTCAGAAATCTCCCATCTAGGCCACGCTTGAACAAAGCATTTTCCCACAGTACATATTGCGCTGATCTCAATTTAACAGTCCTCTTTTCCTTGGCAGTTAAATGAGAGGGGCATTCCCCATAGGTGAGAAAATGGGCGATGTCAGCATACCATTCATCGACCGAGCTCAGGAATAGAACAGTAGGAATATCAGCTTTCTCCTCCAACAACTCATGTTTGGCTCCTTCAGCAATGAGCTCACAAAGACCTTTGCCACGAACCAGCTTGGTTGGTTTGATATCAATGTCATACTCCTGGACCTTAGCCACCCAGTTTCCTCTTTTGGACCCAAATTCTTGCTGAGTAAGAATTGACTTAACAGTCGTATCTGGAACCAGCACCATAGAGTGAGAATTGAGGATATAGAAACGGAACTGCTTGACAGCTTTGACTACTGCAAAAGCATGCTTCTCCATCATGGTATACTTTAGCTCATGATCCTTCAGGATATAGCTCATGAAGGCAATTGGCAGCTCATGTCCATCAGAATCTTCCTGGGTTAAGACAGCAGCCAGGGTATTGTTTGTAGCATAGCAATATATGATGAAATCCTTCCTGAAGTCAGGACAGGCCAAACCGGAGTTTTGGCAATAGCTTTCTTGATACCCTCAAAAGATTCCTTTCCTTCGGAAGACCATCCAAATGTTTGCTTCCCTTTCATCATCTGAGAAATGTTCAGGGTTAACTCTGCAAAATCAGGGATGAACCTTCTTAAAAAATGTATCTTACCGAAGAAGGAGTGCACGCCCTTTTTACTAGTAGGGAGAGGAATCAGTTGAATGGCTTGAACTCGTTCGGATCAATCTTGATGCCATCCTTTGAGACAATGTGTCCTAATAGCTTTCCCTCCGTAAATACGTAAAGACAGATTTTTTAGGATTCAGGGAGATTCCATGCTCTCTACATCTCTGCAGAACTGTTTCCAGGTGATCGAAATGATCTGCTCTTGTCTTTGAAAACACTGTCAGGTCATCAAGGTATATGACAATACATTTCCCTTTCAAGCTCCCAAAAGCCAGATCCATAGCTCTCTGGAAAGTGGCACCGGCATTAATCAGCCCAAAAGGCATTCTCTTGTAGGCGAAGGTACCCCAAGGAGTTGTGAAGGCTGTCTTATGTTGATCAGCAGTATCAACCTCTACCTGATTGTATCCAGAAAAACCATCAAGCATAGATAACATCTCAGAGCCTGTTACCGCTTGCAAAATCTGATCCATCATAGGCAGAGGGTAGTTATCTTTCAGAGAGGCCTGATTCAGGTTCCTGAAATCAACACAGATGCGGATCTCACCATTCTTCTTCCTAACAGGTACAATGTTTGCAATCCAAGTCGAATGGTGAATGGGAAAGATGATTTTAGCCTTCAGCAGTTTTTGAATCTCCTGAAATATGGTGTCAGCTATCTTTGGGTTGTACTGCCTCTGCTTCTGCTTGAAAGGCTTGATTCCTGGCTTGAGAGGGATAGAGTGCTGCATTTCTTTTGGCTTGAAGGCTTTTAGATCTTCATAAGAATAAGCAAGCACATCCTTATATTTCCTTAGAAGGTCAATTGCTCTTCTCCTTTCGTCTGATGTGCAACACTTCCCGATATTTACTAGCTTCGGGCCATCAGGACTCCCAATATCAATCTTATCATACTCACGGATTGCTGAGGTCCGGTAGAAGCCTTAGATATCACGTATCTGTCATGCTTGTCAAACAACTCCTCCAAACTCACCAAACCTTTGGGAATCTTGTTTCCTTTGAGCTTAATGCATCCTTCCTAATCAGTTTCTTCTTGTTGGGTGACAAAGCAGCTTGATCAGAAGACACACTCTCACGAGGTAGGTTGTCACTTCCCTCAAAATACAGTTGCTTGAAATTTCCCTTGAGCTCCAGGAAGGAAAGCAAATGCTGGTCATCGTTGAAAACTTGCCAGTTGCTAGAATTGTCAGGTACACTAGGCCGGTGAACCATTTCGATAGTGAACTTATCCTGAGAAAACTCAGGATGGGGAATCAATAGTGAACCTGAGACAGCCAATGAATCAGCCCTGCTATTCTTTTCTCTAGGTATTGCTTCAATAGAGAAAGCATCAAGGAATTCAATTGAATCCCAAACCTGATTCCGATAATGCTTTAGCCTCCCATTCTTTACCTGAAATAGGTTTCTGACTTGCTTCACAATCAGCTCTGCATCACCACGAGCCAGAAGATTTTTAACACCTTGTTCTTTGGCTGCTTGCAGTCCAAGAATGAGAGCCTCATACTCTGCTGTGTTGTTAGTGTTCTCGAACTGCAATTTAAATGAAAAGGGGTGCAGGCAGCCTTCAGGTGATATTAGCAGAACACCAGCTCCAGAGCCAGCCGAGGAACAACTGCCATCGAATTCTAAAATCCAGACACCATTAGGATCTTTAGGTGATATTTTGCAGGGTCGGACTTCATCAGGGGACAAAATCATGTAATTACCATGGCCTCTGTCTTCATAGAGTATTTGTGCCTTGGGATCATCTGTCTTCTGCACAATGTACTCGGACTGCTTCTCAGGTAGTAGCTTCTTCATTTGTCCATTGACAGGTATGAGGGCGTGTGACCAATCCATTTGAATCTCTCCACCCACATCTTTACAGAAGTTTCTGCTTAGCAACATTCCATAGGAAGGAGGAATGTCGGCTACTAGTATGGTAGCCAAGACTTTCTTTTCAGGTAAAGCAGCAAAAGCCACTTGTGCATCTTTAATCCTTCCAACTAAAGGCACTTCCTTACTTTCCATGGAGTAGCAGGATCCATAAGTACGAGTAAGGGTCAGACCTAAAGCATGAGCTACTTTGGCGGGCATCACATTATCAGAGGCCCCGGAATCTATGACACAGTTACTGAGCCTATGGCCAGCTATAAGAAGTGTTACATAAAAAGGCTTGATTTTGTCTCCAGTGTGAGGTGACAAGCAATACTGTGACTAGGTTGTGGTGCGAGGGAAGGAGGTGTGGGCAAAAGGCCTTTAGAGGTGGTCTTAGAATGGGAATTTACAAATTGGATCATCTTGGCAAAAGCTTTAGGGTGGGTTTGGTAGTATTCAGCTTCTGAAATTTGAACTTTAGTCCTTTTAAGATGATCAACAATATCAAAGGATCCAGAGGTGGATGGACCATCATCATTTGGAATTCTAGGCTTGTCAAATCTGGGGGAAAAAGAAGAAGAAGAAGCAACTTTGGGTGTGGATTGATGATACTTACCTTTGGTGTAGCTGAGGTAGGAATAGGAGATCCTCTTCTGGCAATTACAGGAATAGTCGCAGGCTGCTCTTTGGACTTCTTCAGGGGTTGCGTCACCTTTTCCCTCTGATGTGTCTGTTCCCGAGTCATGACAGCGAAGGACTCGCTGTTCATATCTGCTACCACTTCATCGTAGTCATCCGCATCATCAATGCCTTCAGTGGTAAAGAAATTGACTCGAGATCCCTCGGGTTCTTCTGCCTCATCATCGAATTGCTCCAGGAACTCCTCACAAACTTCGTTATCATCTTCTGGTTCTTCAACCTCACAAGTTGCATTCACCGGAACTTTGACAGGAGGTCCTTCAAGTGCCAGTCTGGTGTGGGGGGCTGGCAGACGGTTTCTGGGTTGAAAATTTCTTCTCGGAACATCTGCATATGGTGCATGCTGGGCTAATTGTTTCTTTATAGCCACTAGATCATTTGCAAGTTTCTGGACTAATGGATCAGAATTGGGTCCAGAGGTGGAAGAGGAAGAAGCAGCAAATTTCGATTTAAGAGGATCTCTTTTCAACTTCCCTGACATGATCAGGTCGTCCTCGATACTAACAGCCAGTTCTTGATCCAGAACTAGCGTTCCAAGATTAGCCCTTCTTAGAGCATAACTGACTTTAGGCGTTTGGGCATTCAAAAAGAAACATTTTTGAATTTGATCAACCGGTCGAGTATTTGCAGGAATCTTGTTGATCAATCTGTTGAACCGAGCCACAAATTCTCTCATGGGTTCTGATGGATCTTTCTTTATCTGAGAAATCTGGGCAAGCAGGGCATGCACATCTTCTGCCGGCTTAAAACGGTTTTCGAACTGAGTTCTCATGGTAGTCCAGTCGGTGATGGCACCAGCTGGAAGGTGATAGAACCATCGCCAAAGAAGATTATCCCGTAACGCCTCAACGAATGCAGTCTTACCGAGACGCGTCTTCATGTTCAACCCCAAGACCCCACATGCAACTATGAATGCTGCAATATGTTCGTCAGGGTGAATTTTTCCATCTCCTTTAAATTTTGGGAAGTTCTTTCGGTTACCTCTAGGTAACTCATGCAAAGGGTGCGCAAGAGCCAGAGGTCCGACACGCTGACCCCATGGTAATTGTGCCATTCTTCTTGGGAATACGGTTCGGAGGGGAACTGTAACACTAGCAAAAATCAAAGCTTGTAGATTAGGACTAGCCGGCTCTGAAGGAATACCACCTGTAGGACTTCTATCTTGGACAGGCGGAGTGCTCGTCGAACGAGTTCTTCTATTGGAAGGGAAAGGAAAACCCTGTTGCTCCAAAAGCTGAAACTGAGAATCTTCGATACCAAGGGCCCTTCTCCCTCGAGTGAAACGTGGAGTCGCCAGATCAAAGGATGATCGAAAAATTGCAAGATCTTGGAATGCGATTTTCCCCAGCGGAGTCGCCAAAAACTGTTGGTTTTCAAATAGGACTTTTTAGAAGAACAACAGTCAGGGGACAAGAAGTCCCTCCTCTTTAATGGGAGAGGTTCCCTTATTCTGAAACAAACTTATTTACAAAAGTACAGAACATTATTTTATGGTTGAACTTGAATATTACGAAAGTGTTTTCTACAAAGATCATCGATTCTGAATGTATGACCGAGGAAAAGGAATAAGAAGATGAGCAGAATAGCAACATTCAGAATTATAGATAGCAGAATAATTCTTCGTGTGTGCGAAGCTTCAAAGGAATTTTAAGACAAGATCATTTGCGATGGTTGAGTGAGATTAAATTTAAGGACTCAAAGTTCCATAAATAACCTTCTTCAAATTTGTTAATCGGGGACACAAAGTTCCTCCTTGGTTGTACAAGATCACTGTACTTGCAAAACTGAACAGTATGCAATCAGAGAGACTAAACAAGTTAGGAACAAAATGATCTTTACAATATCTAAAAGGAAAACACAGAGACAACAAGAATCAGATAGACAAAGAATGGAAAGCCCTTTTGTATTGATTTCGTTAAGATCTATTTACACTTTCAGCAAAATATCCAAGTTCTTCCTCCTTTAGAAATGGCGTAGAAAGGCCATTAAATAGCTTACAAGGCGGTTACTCCTCATAACCGTTTCTTTTAACTAAAGAATAGTCAAGGAATGCCAAACGCAATACCTTAACTGATTACAAGGAATACGAAAATAATGGGAAGAAGAGAAAAGAAAGAAAGGAGAAGAAGACAGGTGGCCAACTACTGGGAGGGACCCACTGTCTTCAGGATTCGCTGCCTGAACTTCTTCAAAGCCTCGGCTATGTCTCTGCCACGTGGAACCGACGTGTTGGCTGCAGACTGAGTCCAAAATCCTAAACACTTCTCCATCTCTTTATCAAACTCGACGTGAGTATGATAATCTTTATTTGCTTCTTTAATGGCATATTGAAGAGAGCAAATGTCTTTCATCTTTTCTTTGAGAGATGGTGTTTCCTTGAATGCATCATCTTTGACAAAAGCTCTGAACTGAGCTTTGATTTCTTGTAGGGACAGGAAAGCACCAGAGTCTTCATCCTGTAGATGACAATGTATATCTTTGAAGGCAGCAATAGTCGGTGCTTTGAAGGCTTCTCCTTCGCCAACTTGTTTCTTCATCTCTACCACACCTCCTCTAATACTCTGATCTTCCATTCCACGCTGTAGACCCAAGATTTAGATAGATTGTCTTTGGCATCATCGAAAATCTTGTTCGCCATTAAGATGTTCTCATCTGTTTGTCCCATGAGGCGAAGGTCTACTATGCAATCGCCCCGCCCATTTTTGAGTTCTTTATCCATGGTATTGATAGTGGAGGAGAGCTTCAGTTGCATATTACTCACCTTTTCATAGAGTTTGAAAGCTTCATCGATGAAGTTTAATCCAGCAACAAGCATGTCATCTACCATGGCTTCGATAGCTCTGCCATAAACAGAATACTTGTGCATATCTTTTATACTTTGCACTTCATCTTGGCTTAGCATTACAGGAGGAGGTAGAGCAGTTAAAGGGGTGGGATCCAAAACTTTGTCCTTAGACAGGAGAGATTTGATGAAACCTGTAAGAACTCGGGCTTGCTCTTCCAGCTGTTCGATAGTTTGCTGTCCTTTTTCCACTCTCCCAATAACTCTTGTGACTGTTTCTTGAAGGTTATGGATCTCGCCTTCAGGGGTAGACTCTCCCATAGGGATTCTTAGTAGTTCCAAGTCGGAAACTTGCAGGTCTTGTTCTGATTTTCCATTGTAGGCTTGGAATCTCCGAGGTGTTGTTGACCTTGAACATCGATACTATTCTGAAGGAAGTGGCTCTTGCTTTCTTGGCGCGAGAAGGAGTGGTGCCCAACAAGGCTGCTACAGCATCAAAATTTGGTCCCAAGCTCAGAGAGGAGGATTTCCTCTTCCTTTTGTCAACCATAGGCTGCACCCAAGCAAAAGAGGAAGAAGAATCTGTAGGGGAGGCAAGGGGACCAAGAGACAAGGAGCTCATGACACTCAGAGTCTGAGCAGCCGTTGACTCAAGCTGGGAGGTGAGTAGAGTACTGGAGGTACTAGTAGTAGCAGGATCAGTGGTACCTGGAAGTTCAGAGCTCTGGACCTCCTTGTCTTTCTCTGCTGGTCTTCAGGAACATTTGCAGGAGTTGGCCTCTCACTGTCCTCGCTTTCACTGAGAACAATGATGTTCTCTCGGTCCGATAGGCAATTCTGCCTGCTTTCCCGGAGATCTCTTTCCACCGGTTCCTTCTTTACTTCCTTGAGCTTCTTCTTATATACTTGAGTGGATGGAGAAGGAGTAGATTCCGAGTCCCCGAGCCGATGATGAGGCGGGAGGGGTTTTCTTTGGTGTTTCGGACCTTGGAACCGGGTGCTTCCTGTTTGGTGTCGAGTCATCTTTGGAGGAGGATTCTCCCGATTGCCTCCCCGAATTCTCGAACCCTCTTATTGAACCAAACCTTAGTCCCGACTAAGATTGGAGCAAGAATCTCACCAAATCATCCCTCTCTTTCTGTTCCAATCCAGGTCCTCCAGAGGGGTGTGCTTGATCACATTTTCATACTCATATGAGTATAGCTCAGAATTATCATCCTTGAGGCCTTCAGGAACTTGGTACAGACCGAGTTCTTGAATCAATTGTAAGGAGAACCTGCCATAATGCCTTCTTCTGGCCTCGAAGTCATCCGCACAAATGCCCCATCGTCTTCAGATCTGCCATGTGATGATAGGCTATCTTGATATTTTGTTCAATGAATTTCTTCAAGTCAAAGCAGGTTCTTGGCTTGAAGAAATGAACGGTGATAGGGACCAAAGTTCTCTCTATATTCTGGGCATCCAGGGCTGTTTTACATGTGTAATTTCCCAGAGAGATGGGAAAGTGCAAGCCAGAAATCTTCTTGTCTCTGCAAGTTCTGTGCAACTTGTCCAGTTGCCTGCATATTTCGATCAAGGCCATCTTGTCATTGCAGAACATGGGAAGCCGCAGAGGAGTACTCTCATAACCAGCAAGCCTGATGTATGAGAACTTCCTGAATTGGATGAAGTAGGCCCCATACCGCGATATCAAGTTCATGGCTTCATCTCGAAAACCTCCTGGCGGTGTCACCTCGAGCAATCGAACCACGTACATAGTGAAAGCATCATTAACCCTTCTGAAATTGCGGTTGCTGGTCTCCAAGGTGAACTGCGGGCAATAGGCGTACACTGGGTTGCCTTTGTGGGCGTCTATATATGAGAATCCAAACCATTGCCTTGATGCTGCTAGAGTATACATCAGATATGAAGTCATGAAAAACTTCTTTGTTTGCAGTACGTTGGATAGCTGCTCTGTCAGATTCATGCTGATGATCTCAGCCCAGTTGATATTTTGTGTACCCTCACACACCATACTGATGAGCGGGCACATCCAGAAATGGAACTCGCTGGTGGAAGGTAGACACATGACCCGAGCCAGCAGTATTATGAAATCTGACAGCTCTTCGTGGAAGTCTGCTCGGATGAGGGTTTTGGTGAGGCGGGAAGCTCCCTTCTTAGGGTTCTTCAGCCAGGACTTCGCTACTCGTGCTCTGTACTTGTCACTGTCTTGATCGAACATGGCTTGCGCTTGGGCTTGGGAAACAACTATGGCATTGTCCAATTCTAGGATCCTCAGAGTGGCAGCAATGGCGGCAGCGTCTATCCTGGCGATGAGCTCCCCATGTACGTTCGTCAATTCACTTGAGGCGGGTTCGAAGTGAGCTCCGCATGCAAGCACCGTATCGGCCTGCACCTGATCGAAATTGGGAATCCTCCAGCGTACGCCAAACCACTGTCATGAATTGTCTGAGCCATCGGTGAGGGATTTGCATCTTCCATCCTTGCCCAAAAATCGCCGAAATCGAGATGTCGTGCCTCGCTATCTCCAATGTTGCTTACAATGCAGACTCGAGTGGAGAAATTTGTTCTTGTCCTTGAAATTTGATGTTCATGTCGATAGTTTCGGGGAACAAGGTTACAAATTAGACTTGGAATAGAATTACGAAGCGAGAGAACGTGCGCAAGTTTGCAAATGGTAAGGGTTCGAGTAAAGGATAGCAAGGAAGATGTGAGAAAATGCAAAGGGTAAATGTTCATTATATAGCCGTTTGGGGCGGAGGAAATCAATGCGCATTTAATTACGCAACCACAAATTTGAAAAGCGTCTAAGCATGGATGACACTAGGCACGATTGGGACATGTGAGACGCGAATGCATAAACACGCGGCTCTGGCTCGGGCGAAATGGAGAGAGAATACATGAAAAGCTTTTGGAACAATTGGGACGAAAGTGCGCGAGGTACGCGGTTCGGACATTTCGACCGAAATTGGAACAGCGGGCCCGTTTGGACTTGGGACTTTTGGGACAGAAAGTTCCGGAGTACACGGTTTGAACGGCTCGGCCGAAAATGAAGCGGGGCGCATTTTGACAATGGGACAAATGGGACGAAAACGCGCGAAGGACGCGGTTCGGACATTTCGGCCGAAATTGGAACAGTTTGCGATTTTTTAATTGGGACAAAGAGCTCCTAGGTACGCGACTTGGGAGTTTCGGCCGAAAATGAGAAAGCTCGCACTTTTGACTTTGGGACATTTGGGACTCGAAAGTGCGAAGTACGCGGAAAGGGGAATTCGGCCGAAAAAGGCAAGCCTTGCACAAAAGTTTCGGGACACTTGGAACAAAAACTTCCAACGGGCCCGAAGATAGGACAATTTTGGGAGTTTCGGCCGATCGGGGAACAACTCGCACTTGGGAACTCGGGACAGTTGGGACATTTATGTCCGACAGGCCCGAAATGCATGTAAGAAAGACCTAATACACAGATTTTTCCAATTTTACGACTTAGGTACCTCGTAGAAAAAGCACTTAGACTCAAAATTTTGAAATTTTGCTCTTGTTAGGGAAGGGAATTTTGAGTAGACAACAAGTTCTCAAATTGTTATATCACCAATAAGAAAAATGTTACTTTCCGTATTTTGGATCGAAAATACAACTACTATTTATGGAAAAGGCATTATAGAAATGATTCTGGAAAAATTTTCCCAGGGCTTCACCATAAAAAATCAACATTTCAAATTTTCCAGCAAGCATCTAAGTAAGAAACAATTGCAGAAAGGAAATAAAGCATCTGAATCAAGGTATATGCCTTGAAAATAATATCTGAAACAATTAAAATATTGCTTCTATTTTTCAGAAAAGCACTTACAGATTACAAGTTCATAGAATAGAAATAATGCAACCACTATTATACTTTCATAGTCAAGTATTTTAGAAATGAAGCAAATATGAGAGCACAAAATACTATAATGTCAATGAAGTATATTCATTCAAGCAAAGTAGTACTCATCTATGACATGATCAGAAGCCATTACAGGTAAACAAAGGAGCTATCTCATGATGACATTAGAAGTGAGAAGTAATTCAGGTAAAATCTACAGTTATAAAGGGCTTCAGAAAGAGATAATAACCCAGATTTAAGGTATAACTATCTTCAGAACATGTATATCAATTCAAGATCAGAGTAAAGGATGAAGATCTCTAAAAGGATAAACAGTGAATCCAGGTTCTATTGTTCCACTCAGTCAAACAGTCAATAGAAACTCATACAGAGAGGAGGTAGAGGTAGATAAGAAGAGAAGCAACACCAAAATCATGGTGGCCCAAGCCACCCTTCCATTCTTTAAGCCTCAAGGGAAGATAATTTGCAGCTACAAAGATAAAAGAGTTTTGAATGTACAATAATGGTCACTCAGGATAATACACCATCTAGACACAAGGTTTGAAATGTATTGACTTAGCTTCATCCTCCAGAAAATACTCAAATCATGGCCATAGAATATAGCTCAGTAATCACAGAAAATGGTAATTTGAGAAAATCGAACTCATATATGGGCAATCTATCAAATTCGAGCTCGAAAGTAAATGGATAGAGACACAGAAATCCAATGAGCAAGTAGCCGTAGTGGCCTTTCTCAAGCACAATTCAGGTGAACTTGCAGTCTTATTACGGGCGAAGAGTTCAGAGCAGTAGAAATCAAAATACAGAGCAAAAGCTGATACGCATAGATCTACAATCACCCAAATTAAGCCAAAGTGAAACTTATGCAAAGTCCCGAAAATGCGTACAATGGAAGGGAAAATACAGGTGGCTATAGCTTCAGATAGATACCCTAGATCTACTCTGAGAGAGGCAAAAAATATACCATATAGATCTACAAGTCATCAATGGCGGTCGTTGTTCTAAAAAAATGACAAACTCTATACTTAGAAAATAGAGATTTACAAGATTCAGATAACAAAATCGAGCTCAAAGACTCAACATTCATGACTAAAGCTTGGAGGTTCACCACAAAGGAACAATACGAAATCATAGCTTGAACAAAGAGAAATACCCAGATAAAATGGGTCTTCAAACTCTAAATATTTCACTTACCGAAAGAAATCGAGACCCGCAAAGTCCTCGCAGAGTTCCACATAAATGCAGAGATTTATCTCAAAGCAAAGCGAGCTTGAAGACCATGACAACCGATAAAAATGATTAGATCTTGCAAGAAAATCCAACCCAGAGCTCGAAACAACCAAGATGTTGGCCATAAAACTCTACAGAAAGTTAAATAACCCAGCTTGACAAAGAAATGACCAATGAATACAGGTATATCTGCCTACAAAGGAGAACCCGAACATAGATGCTCAAGTTCCAAGAAAATATCGACACAAATCCTCCAAAAAAGAGTTAAACCAGAGCTTGAGATCAAATCGATGGCATCCATAAAATTTTCGGGCTTTATTTGCCGCACAACCAAAAACAAATGAAATGTGCTTGAGGGTTAAATACACTATTTACTATGCAAACTCGAGAGAGAGTCAACAAAACCCTAACCGAGGGTTGGGGATCGATGATCAAGCTTCAGCCAAGTACAAAGATCAATAGCTAAGGATCAAGCTCTAAGCTCAAAGCAACTAACTACAATTAAAACCCACCAACCATATTTAATGCAGGCCAAAAGCAATCAACCACAGGTCACAGATCAACGGCCACGATGAAAAGGACAGAAATCAATGACCCAAGATCATCACCAGATATCAAAGCAAACTCAACTTGAGTTAGGTTTCCACCGATAAAATGCATAGAGGGGTGAGTCACCATGGAGAAGGGGATAACCCACATGTCCATCAAACAAATAATCATTGCCAAATACTTTGGTGTATGCCTTCAAATAATCAAAATCTAACCAAATTATGCCAAATGATCACCAAAAAGGTGAATTTCAAATTATACACTACCAAACATGCAATGATCAACACACATATACATGTGTGTATTTATCAAAAGGTGGTGGAGAATATAGTGGCATGTGCCATGTAAAATGGTCAACCCTTTTATATTGCTAAGTCCACCAAGGTTGCCAAACCAAGAAGATTGGAGGTGGTCCCCACTTCAAAGAGGTAGAGGTAATTGGTAGTTTGTCACTATTTTGACCTTTAGAAGCCAAGGAGATATCAACATCACGAACATGTGCACATAGTAGGTGGTCCCTTCAGATGAATTATTTTTCAAAGTATTACAATTATTGTAATTATTTTGTTCTTGAACAGGGAGTTATTTTTGCATGCTTCACAATAGGACAAAACATAGAAGAAGACAAGTTGCATGCCATGGAGAGAGACTTGCCTGGCAAGCAATCTATTTTTGGCAAAATTATTCACCCAACCTTATTAAAAATAGAACAGTCAATTTCAGTTGATTGAGATGTAACCAAAGGCTATTAATGCCTCTTGTACTAGTTTGCATTATTTTATCCTTTTATTTATTATTAAATAAAGGATAAAATTGGGATGCATGGGTGAGTACAACCTTAGGCTATTTTTAGGAAGGGTGGGAAAATTTATTTTTCTATATATTGTGTGCCTTTCTGCAAAGCAAGAGAGATTCTTCCAGAGGACTTTTGGATATAGAGTACTTGAAGTAATTTTTGCCGCTTTTCCTTCTATGTGTGAAGTATTTTCTACCTTTCCAATTATTTGCAGTCTTGTGTATGTTTTTATTAGTCTAGTGAATGTAAATTCCCGACCAATCATCTTACCACATTGTTTGAAAATTTAGTATTTTCTGCTAAATTTTAATGTGCATGTTAACTTATCAGTACTGTTGTGATTTTCCCTCAATACAACCAAGTGTTTTCCCTTAAACATTCTACGTAGAAAACTATTGGCTCATGCATCAAGAATCTTTCTCATAGCAATCATGCATATACTCAGTCAAATCCCTCATATAAATTTGGTGTATCACCCCAATCCAGTTATTTCACAACCATCTTTTACCCTTAATCCCATAAAATCAATTTAGGATACATCAATAAGGAACCGGCCTTTTAATCCCAGAGACTCACCTCAAAATAGGTATACCCACAGACCTGAGGTGTTTCCATTGTATCTACGAAAGAGAGAGATCAATATTGTAAGACTAGAAAACTTGTAGCCATCTCTCTACAGGGTGCACTTTTGAGAGATAACAAGAACACTTTAGTGGTAACCTATAAATGGTAAAAAAATATCTAGAGAAAACTATCACGAATAGTAATCTCTATGACGAAAAATAACCATAAAAATTAAGGTCATAAATCATTCATGGGGGATATTGGGAAGGCTATATTTCCAAAGTAACCATTCATAGGATGCCCAACAAAAGGGGAAGAACCCAACTCATACTTTTAGACAACAAGATTGTCAACAAAACACATAGATTTAAAACAAAATACATGTTCGAGTTTATGGATAAGATAACTTCCAACAAATACATTATCCAAAATAAACCTAAGTAGAAGGAAACAACCATTTCCATTTATAAATCTAACCACACTTCCATCCACTAAGGTCTTCTATTATCATTAAATCCACCCAGAAATCTATTCTATTCATTCGTATTAAAAAGGAAAGACAGAGAAGGGTGTAACCATGCATTCGAATGTCTATACTCCCAACAGAATAATAAACTGCATTATAGTGCTTGCTACAGATGAATACAAATAGAGTAAAAGGTGGAGATCCATGCCTGTGAATCATTGGCTCTCCCCTGCTATTTTTCTTGGGATACAAGGTTAACCCAAACCGACACAAAAAGGGTGCCTAGAGATCTATTCCAACAGGTCGCTCATGGTATTTCACTACCGAACTTGCATAAACATCCACCAGCCCCCCACCCCCGCCGTAAAACCGACACATTCCTTTGTTTTTTTGCTTGCTGGACGTCTAAAAGATACTCTAGGTTTTCCCTAAATCGACACAGGCTGGGTGCAGCAAGAACCATGGAGGATCTGCACTAGCATAGGCATTTGTTTGGAATTTTTAAAAGACTCGAATTGGGTAAAACTCCTGGTTTGAATATTCCATGCGACCCAAGGTTATTTTGGCCCCTCACTCCAAAAATAACAAACTAAAACTTTCCTGGACCAAAGCAGCTCATGCGGACAATAAATGAAATTGAAGAATGAGGTGCCTTCCAGAGTGAGCAAGGTCGGTGGTTGGGTCTATTTAATCTACCGTTAAATTTTTTTATTAACAAGGAGCATGCGTGGAGTCCAGTCATTGCCAAGAGGGAGCTGGTGGTTGAGCATTAACCAAACATTTATCTTATAATCCACCTCCTAGACATTTGCGCCACCAAAAGGACTCTCTCCTTTTTCACGCAAGCCAAGGATAGGTCTACGGGGGAAAGAATCAACAAAACAAAAATTAAATTTAGCTTTAAAAAATATACGAGGCATTACACTCCCACTCAACTTCTAGAATCATACAAAGGTGGGGGAAATAAAATTGAACATAAAACCACTTTCCCGGATGAAATCTTACTGCAAACTAAATATTCATTGCCCCTTCAAAATTGCAACTGCATAGACCAAATCCACTTGCTATTTAAGGAGAATGCATTCATGATATTTACATTTTGAAATCTTTCTTTGTGTCCAAAATCTGCTAGTAGAATTGCCAATTCTTCATTTTGGAAATCAATTCAAGAGCATCCACAATCTAATTGTTCAAAGATTATACAAGTTTAAATACTTCCACAATCTTATCTAAGGTTTGCAAGAGAAACTTGGAGGAAAGGTTTGTTGTTATATTTGTTTATCTTTCATTTCTACTGAATTTTTCATGCTTACAAAGTGTCTTTCACCAATAATCCGCATAAGAGGTATGTGATTTATTAATTTCATTAATACACAAGGGGGTCTACACTTACTACGAGGAAAAATCTAGGGTAAAAAAATATCCTTATCTCATAAAGCCTTTGTGTAACTCGAGGTATTTTGATACTATTTACCTTACCTGACCAAGTAGTATCAGAATACCTTAGGTTCCCCAAAGGATTTGTGAGAATGATTTTTTTGTTACCCTATATTTTCCTCATAGTAGGTGTAGACCCCCTTGTGTATTAATGAAATTAATAAATCACGCACCTCTTATGCGGATTATTGGATAACAACAAACCTTTTCTCCAAGATTAACTGACCAATTCCAAGATGATTTCACTTTATAGGATTTGAATAGACTTATATCCATTAATGGCCTACTAATTTATAAGATTCAGTTGAAGGAATTGTTGTATCTCTTAACATGAGAAACTTATAGGGATGTGTATGATTAAGTGTTGTTGATTCATATTTTCTAAAGGTGTTATTTTGTTTGATTGTTTAATTGATCCCCTACATCTTACCCCATGCCACCAGTAAGAGGCAAGGGGTCAACACCAAATAAAAAATGTAGGCTAGTAAGGATACATGCTTCCTTTCTTAGTCTCATACTACTAGTGAGAAGTATGGGCTCATCGTCGAAGACTGTGAAGGACAAAAGGTGTAATGATTGATATATATATTTTTATTTTATATTTTAAATTGAATTTTCCTTTTATGTTGATATTTTGTTTGTAGGGAAGGAACATTTTTCCCCAAAATCTCAGCCTCAAGTGACTAGTAGGATGTAAGGGTTTAACACCTTAGAGGGAAATGGAAGGTCAAAAGATCTGGATAAATAAGTTTAGTTATTTTTATAAAGAGAGAAATTATTTAAAAGGGGGTGTTGCCATATTTTTCTCTCCCTTATAGGATGACAATGATACAAAGGAGAACACAAATGTAGTGCATGCACTTCAATAGTACTAGAAGAGAAATTATGCATTGAATAATGGGGCCAATAACACCACTTCAACACCTCCAAATGTTAGTACAACTACACCAGACCCAAAGGCCAATAACAATCCTCCTTTTCCAAAAGGAAATGATCCCCATATACAAGAAACTACTTCAGGTATTTCTAAAACCAATTGCAATATTATAGAAGATATGAAGAAGATTAAGGCAATCATTACTTTGCATGAATTAGCTTATATCACATAACAAAGAGATTTGTTGAAAATATTTAGCAAACAAGATTACCAAAGACCCTAAAAAGTCATCTCATGCCAATGGTTTCTTATACATAAGCAAAGTAGATTTTCCTCCCTTTTTACTAAGCTGTGAGGATGTTTGCAAATAACCTACACAGTTGTTTGGTTGACTCTGGATCCTCCACCAATATTTCCTTCTAGTATATGCAAGAAAATTGGTCTAACCCCAATAAAATATGATAGGGTAGTGTGCCAATTAGAAAATTCTAAGGTATAAGTAATATGGGAACTCCCCAATGTGCACATGTAGCTAGCCTCCCATCCTATGATCTAATAATTCATAGATATAAAAGTTATAGAAATCTTGAAGGATTTTGGCATTTTATTAAGCGGGAATGATCAAAAGTATTGAATGGTTACATGTCCACTGACTGTGTTCCATATATGGTTTCCAAAAAAAGGAATCCCAAATCAAATCGAAATAGAAAGAGAGCCCAATATTAGACAATTGATCACTGAGTATAATACTAAACATGAAGAAGCCTATTTTTTTCAACAAACATTGGGGTATATACTTTGGACATAGAAGATACAAAAACAATTAGGGGATAGTCAAGATGTCTTGGGGATGTGGTCCATGTATTTTGATAGATATTGCTTTAAGAAAGGCCATGGGGTAGGAAATATCTTAACCAATACAAAATAACATCAACATTTAACCTCCTATAGACTACATTTTTCTTGCACCAATAACTTGGTTGAGTATGACGCTTTAGTATTAGGAATGAAATTTTCCATCAAACACAAGTTCAAAGAGAAAGGTTTTGGAGATTCAAAAGTTGTATTCGATCAAGTTAAGAGAGAATATCAATGTAAACATTCTTATCTCAAGAGGTATAAACTTAGAGTCATGTTAGTAGAAATGGTTTTCATTTCCTCGGTACTAGAAAACATAGACTATTTTCAGGTATTTAATTATGACCATAAAATTATTCAATTTTCAAAAAATTCAGATTTTTTTGAATCTCAAATCATCGATGAAAAGGATATGAATAACGTAATTGAAGATGACATCACTATTTTAAAGATAACTTAATATTTAAACCCAAAAAGATAACTTAATATTTTGGGTTTGCTGATCATTGATGAAAAGGATTGTGCGATAGAGTAAAAGAGGAGTGCTTGTATATTTTAAAAGGTTAGTGCATGAAACTAGAGAGATAGAGAGAGATATTACACAACATGCTTATAAGAGACATGCCGAGAAAATGACAAGGAAGTAGGTGAAGAATGATAGTCGAATCATTTGTTAGGAATATTAGACGAGGGATTAGGATGCCAACCGGGAAACTCAAAAGGATATTCTAGATGGATTTTCTCAACTACTAAGCTGACTTGACATAAGTAGGTAAAAATCCAGAGTTAGGGTATTTTAACACCATTACTGATAAGAATTAAAATTTGAGATTGAGTGGGCTTAATAAAATCCTCTATAAGAAATTAAAATAAGGAAAGAGAAAGAAAATGTGAGAATAAATAAAATTCTTTCATTGCAATTTAGGATGTTTCATATGTGTAGAAAATGTTTGTAAAATTGGCTAAGGAGTGAGAAAGAACCAGGGGAGAGATAGAGTGATCATGTAAGAGTCTCAAGTGTACACCACCTTGTAATACTTTTAGAGGTATATTACTAGCCTTATAGAGGGAATAATATTGTAGATGACATTAAGACTTTTGAATTTAACAAAAATATGTTTTGTGTTGATTGTATTCCAATATGTAACTTTGTAAACAACAAAGGGTCATCCTGATCCCACCCGTCCATCACAAAAAGTGCAACCAATGGAGCAGTCCAATCCATTAAGCCAATTTGTTACATAAATACTAAGAAACACCGAGATTTCAATTCTCAACTAAATATTATTCTTCGAGGTTATGAAATAAGAGATGTAGTGTTTCATTTTGGTAGAACTATGAATATGATACCAAGGTCTACATGAGACACCATGAGTGCACCAAATATTTCATATATCCTAGTACACTTGAGCTAGTATATTTTGTAAGGGTACATCTAATTGGTAAGTTTAAATATGTAGATATTAGAGTTGGAGACCTTAGTTTGAAGGGTGATTTTGAATTCATTGACGTAAATAAAAATTAAATGCACTATATGTTCTAATTGGGAAGAAATTTGTTGGAATGAGAGGGGGCGTGAATTATTCTGCATAATTTTTACTTCAATTAAAAAACACACATTCATCATTTGATTTGTCCATACATCATTCATAGCCATACATGTGCATATTAGATGTGCATTAGCCATTCAAAATAACACAACACAAGAGAGAGAACACAAGAAACCAAATATAAGTTGAAAACCCTCAAGGGGAAGAAAACCCACTGAAAATATGCTTATATTACACAAATTATAGAGATTTAGTGTATCACCAACTTTAGAAGGAGAACCAACCCTACAAGGAGAGACCAACCTCTAACTTAGTGAAGTACCCACTCGAAAAGGAGGATACAACCCCTTCAAATGACTAAGCACCAACTCATCCACTTGAAGATGAAGATATCTGATTTTTTTCCTACCAAAACTGATGGAGATCACAATTTCAGCTCATACATACATCATCAAACCCTCATTCCTTCAACTCGTTGTTTCTTCTTCTTCTTAGACTTGTCTTGGAATCAAACCCTTGCACACATGCTCTTTATAATTCATTAACCTATCACAGACTTCATCATATTTCAAATCATGCCTTCATGCCTGTAATATACTTCTACTTGGGTCGCATTTCCCCCTAGGAGCACTAGTTTAAAAAGAATAAAAGAAACACTTAAATATGAATTTATTCTTTCAAACTCACCATAGGCTGGTCCTCCTTAATTATATATACCAAAACAACATAAAAATATAACACAAAAATTATAAGCATTCATCAAGTGGACCCATATAGGTTGGCCATGCCTAAATGCACCAAACTAGCACAAAAGAAGCTCAAAACCCCATCACCTGGATGAGCTAAAACCACAAATGACAAAACCATAATTATTAAAGTTCTAAAATTCATCACATATGTGTAATATTAAATATAATAATCATCCATGGTCATAAATTTTCTTGCACCAATCAAATAATTTATAACTAACTCAAGAAGACTCATATCCTTCACAAAACAATTGTTTCCAACACTTTGTTTTTACCTTTGGACCTCAAGCACATACCAAAAAAATAAAATATGGCATGTAACAACTCATTGGAATCCTCATGAACTTTATATCTCATACATGCATGTTATATCTCATGAAACATCTATATGTGCAAACCACACCAACTTTCCTATTCACCAAATTGAGTTATGCAAAAAGCGCGTTTCACAAACTCAACTAGTTTTCACCATTTATGTCACTTCAAAGACCTAAAAATTCCTTAAATATTAACAAAATTAATCTCTCTTCACTCTCTAACTGATATTAAGCATCAACCAATCCATAACATGCCTCATCTACCTCAATCTTTCAGCCTAAGTAATTTTGTCTTGAAAACAAGAAACCTTCTTCTCTACAAACTGAGTAGGATGACTAATCAAAACTAATCATCAAGAGAAAAACATTATACCACTGTAAATCCCTCTAAATCCTCTTTCCATAACATATTATATTTCCTTCCAACTCCAAGAGAAAGGCCTTCAATAAGGTCCATCTCTGAAACTTCTCCTTTAGCCTTCTAGGACTCAAAACTAGCCTTGAGCTCAGTTGGCTCCATTACCTCAAAAATAATTTCTGAGCTTAAAAAATGTATGGAACACCCTTATACATGTTTTCTAATAACTCAAAAAACTTAACCAAACATGAACAACATATAACTATCACTTTACCTCATGAAGCTTCTCCATACCATGCCAAACCAAGCATCCTCCAGATTTGACCCTCAAAGAACATGTCATAAATTCTTCATATCATATAAAAAAACACAATTTTGATATACCACTGGAAATATATATGAACTAGGATCACAACACAACTTTAATGGAGTCCTAAATCCTCATGTAGCTCTTGCAATTCTAATTTTACCATAGACTGCTCCAAACTACCCTAAAAACCAACCTTCATAAATACGGCAGACTTTTCTATTTACAAGCTCAACCATGATCTGAAACTATCATGGAAATATATAAAAACTCTAGGGATTAAAAAAATGTCAATTTATTTACCAACTTCTTTGGACAACTTTTCCTTAAACTAAACTTATTCAAAAACAAGAATTTTCGTGGGGAAAACATATTGTCACACACTTCAACTTACCTTTACGGAAAGATGGACAAGTCCTCTATAACCTCAAATCATCACTTTTGCTAAATAAATCAATACAGGCTCAATATACCTATTTTTCTCCAAGTCACTTTTAGCTTTAGGGTTTCAAAGCAACTTATCTTCTTAACGATTGTTCATAAAAACATGACGATCAAACCACCTCATTATTTTTCTAAAATTTCTTAGTTCCATGGAAAAAAATCCCCAAAATATTTGGGTCCCATGAAAATCACAAAATTCACAACAAGCATCAGAAGGTTAACTTTTAGCAAAAACACACTCTAAATCACTCGGTTTTACCAAAACTGGCATATCTCACAATTCCTTCTTCAAAATGAGTTTAAACTTGTCATGAATCATCATGAAAACATCCTCTAACTGTAAGTACTCATATTATATCCTAAATAGGTCTAAAAATTTCTATCCATTAATACCTACCTGTGTTATCTTACATGTTCTTCACCTACTTGCTTCATAAGGACCATGAAACACTATCAAACCTCTAAAAATTGACCTTAAACTCAACATACATGTCATGTAAATTGCCAACATGATGCTACCATGCTTAGAAAATATTTATTAGCTCCAAATCTCACACCTCCATCTCATTTTGCATGCTCCAAGGCTAGAAATAGGCCGAATGAACTGAATCAACCATGACACCTCATGAAGTGGCCATGTTGACCTCATGTAGAGTCATAGACACTTGTAACACATATTAAAATCCTTTTTTGACCACATTACAACCTTATAATCACTTGGGAGGAATCAAACCATGACTATGCAAGCTTAACCATGCACTAGGATGGTAAGACCTCATAGACTTCACTAAACTTGGACACTACCAATCAACCTTCATGTTTGACATTGAATGACACCTCATGGAGACTCATACAACACCATGACCTCATGACACCCTTTTCCATCAATGGAATTGACATCAATGACAACACTAACACACAATGACCAAAAATCTCCCCCTTTGTCACTGATGGAAACCACCTTCAGAAACATTGATGGTAACCAACAAGACCAACACACCTATTAGACCTCATTTCCATGTTTCTGATGCTTCTCCCCCTTTGAAATATATGAAAAATGCTATTACGATGACGTAACATGAGAAATTACAACACAAGATTAGACATAATGTAAAAAATGCACAAAATAACTTACTTGTTCAAATGGCTCCCCTTGGACTACACTCTCTCTTCATTGACTTCAATAGCTGAAAACAATGATCCAATGGACCTTTAATAAGCCTCAAACTAGCTCCCTTGAGTGTATGTCTTCCAATTTTGTCTTGAATAAATGTTTATGTCATCCTCTAAGTCTATTCCAAGCTCAAGAATGCAAGTTATGCTTCCAACCTTAGCATATCCACTTTTAGGACTACGAGCCATAAAACATACCTTCTCTAGAATACAACTTTCCCTTCTTAGATAATTGACCTTTCAACCTGATCAACTAATTGTATTGCACTCCTGTTGTGTTTTCCTCTCTTTCTGCTACAATACCACATCTTCCTCCAATTCCATCTAATTGTCTGGAGAAATATCCTCAATATATGGTAGCAACAATACCTCTTCTTCTTGATCCAACATGGAGGTCTCAAAGATACATAATTTCACAACTGAATATATTCTCACATAAGGAGGAAAATCTAGGTGAAAAGCATTCTTACCCACTTGTTCCAAAATTTTTAATGGACCATAAGGAAGAGGCTTGAGTTTCTCATCTTTTCCTTATAGCCTTTCTCTAATTAAGTAAAACCATACCTTGTCACCAATAAGGAAATAATTCCCAGTTGTATGTTGATGATGTCATGCTTTGTACTTGTCTTGTGACTCTTTCAACCTCTTCTGTACCTGAAGGTGTAACTACAAAATTTTATCAATAAAACTTTCATCTTTGTGGGCCTCCAGATCTAATTTTCCATTATTTCTAGATGGTAATTTCAAAACAACATCAAATTCACTCTTAGGAAAATAACTAAAACATGTCTCAAACGGAGTCTTACTAGTAGAAGCGTGAATTTCCCTATTATAAAAATGTTGGATATATACCAAATTCTCGTCCTAATTCTTAGGATGTTTCATGTTGTACCCTCTCAATATCTTGACCAATGTATGATTTACACTTCTATTTACTCATCTTGTTGTGGATCAAACATGGTATACCTCTTAGTATCCATATTCTACCACAATGTAGACAAAAATTACCAATGAACTGGGAGTCCCTATCTGACATAATAGAATTAGGAAAACCAAAATGAACCCACACATTAGCAACAAACAACTCCAATGAATCACCAATATTCTCAAAAGGAATGTGAATATACTTATTACCAAACCAGTCTACTACCATAAAGATATACTTATACCATTTTTGGAAGTAGGAAAACTACTCATAAAATCTATGGAGAATCTTACCCATGACTGGGAAGGAAATAATAATGACATACATAACCCCAAATATCCTTTACTAGGATTTCTTGTACTATATAAAACAAAATCCCTGATAAAGTTAGCAACTACTATTTGCATGTTTTGTCAATAAACATACCTATGTAAGTGCCCAATAGTCTTTTTCACACTAGAGTGACCAGCCACCCCTAAAGTGTGTGTTTTCTCAAACAAAGACTACAAATGTTGTTTATTTTTAAGACTATAATATTAAAAATGTATTGCATGCTCAATTGGCCTATCTGATGGAAGCCCCGTAGAATCTTCCATAAACTATTGAAACAATGAAAAATTTAGTATAGTGTGTCCAATTCACACATTATAATAGGCATTAGAAAGCTTGAATGATCTTCCATCTTTGTCTCGTTTAGGAGATCATGCAAAATTTTGATGCCCAAAATGACCTATGGATCACACATCCCCAATAAGAAGGCTTTTGGTCCCCAAAAGTTAAATCACACACTAAAAATGCTAGACAAAACTCTGCATTACACCAACATATAAAACCTAAAATATAGCATGGTAGGGTTAAGGTTGCCAAATATTGAAATGCCAAAAATATCACATAACATGGATTAGTGTAAATAGACACAAATCACCTTCCAAAGAGGCAATGTCTAACTGAACATGTGTGAATTGGCCAATATTGCAACTGCAAAATTAGATTAGTATGAAATGATTACCGAATGCCAAAAATAGGCGTTGTCCTCTGACCCTGTGAAACTTTCACTCATCTCTTCTTAACATTCACTATCCCAACCTTCTTTGTAAGATTGATGAGTGGCCTTTTTAGTTTTTTACCTTTTCCATCTTGAAACCCTGATCTAGGGTTTAACTTTTTAGTATGTAAGCATTCCAAGATTATTTTTTGAATTTTGAGGAATCCTATCAATCTACAAAATCCCTTTACTCTTAAGAGTAGTCCTTTTAAGACTGAATACACATAATGAATGTCTATTCAACTATGTAATTACATATAATGTTTGAAACACTTTTAAAACATTATGAAGATGTAAACAAACAATTCTAATTCCTTTATGACTCTCAAAAACACACAATAAACCTCTTTCCTTTTTATTTCTAGACATTCAAGTTTTTGAGTCATAATTCAAAATTCTTCTTAAAACTTTAAACTTTTAAAGAGGTAAATCTGCGTTTCCTTGTCTCTTAAGCACTTAAGAACTTCATAAGCTTTCTCATGGCTCCTTCAACATGTTCTTCCCCTTAAAGTCTGATGCAAGACCATCAATGTAAAACTTGAAATTAAATTGTTCAAGGAATAAAAGAATGATAGGAAGGTTTCCAGGTAATTATTTCATGGTAACTTATGTAAAGATACTAACTCTATAAAGTATATGATTTCAGAGTGTTAAGAAGTGTGATATGATCTTGGTTTATGAAAATGATTGTGGAAGAAATGCAAATATGTAACTCTATGTTTTATTGGGAGTTTGAGTGAATTTTTCATAAAGATAAACCTTTTCCATAGCTTAATATGAATGTTATTGAAGTGAGGGCATACCATCAAGGTTATAGTAATGTTTAAATTCTTAGAGAGTCCTTATATAAATCTTGTAGAGTAATAAGAATCAAGAAACATATACAATTCGGATACCCCATTCTTAAGGGTTTTTAAAGTATTAAAAATTATAAAAATGCTTTAGGGAGTTTATTTAAGTGTGTCAAAACTTATGTTGTAGAAAGTAATAACATGAGAAGGGTGATAAAGGAGTGTACGGTTGCAGAAAGACTAATTTGGAAATTAAGTAAGAAAACTTACTAATTGAGAAAACTATGTATTGACATACCCCATCATTATAGGGGTTTGAAGTGTTGTGGAGTTGAAATAAATTTAGTGGAAACCTGGGGCATGACATTCATAAGTGAGTAGAGGAGAAGACAACATACATAGTCCTATACATGAAATCTGGGATAGTCTTGTGGTATTATTGCTAACAAGTGTCTTGATTATCAATATGATAAAGAATAAATGGTAGACTTGTTGAGAGAAGTTTTCATGATGGTTAAAGCATGAGGATAACATGAAGAAAATTTATAGAGTCTTAGTTATGGAAGTTCAAAAGACTACTCTATCACAGTCTAGGTGAAGGGCACTTGAGGGGTAGGTGAAGTCTCTTAACAATAGAAAACAAGGTGAGATACTTGAGGAAGGAGTTATGAGATGTTAGTTCAATGTGATGGAATGAGGAATGAACCATGAAGGTGAAGAATTAGTGTCTTAAACACAAAAAACCTATACTGTCATGTATTGTACTAGTCTAGTTAAGGAGCATTGGAAAGCTAGTTGGTTAAGGACAAGGAGGTGTCACTACTACAAAAGAGGTCATTTTGAGACAACTTTAAGGCAAAATTCTAGTTTCGTCTCTAATTTACATTTTTTTAGTTTCATTTATCACTTTCCCCATTTTTAACTTTTTTATCTTTATTAATTCATTCGATAGTTCCTTTTTTCCTAATAATCCTACCACAATGTGCATTGAAATGGTTAGGGTTTTGTCTTGAGAAGTGGCGAGACCATAGGGGAAATAGATTTTTTTGATCAATCAAAGACCTATTCATATTGTTTAAGTTTTAATGGCTCACTAGATGGAGTTGTTGTTCATCACTGTAGAAAATGCTTTGGCCTCTATTGCTTTTACTACTCCTAATTTTCTTGGAAACTAGAGCATTCCTGTTTTTGTGTCCTGTCAGCGATGTCATGGTAAAAACTTAACAAATCTCCATGACAAAATAACCCACAAAAGGATATGAATAGAGGATCTATTTTCTCTCTCGCATATAGTTCTATTGCATGTAGGAGGTTACCAATTTTTAAAAATACATAATGGTCATGTTTTTGGATGTTCATGCACTAGAGGAAAAATGGGTTCTAAGTAGAGGTTTGTAGGGTGTCAAATGATTTGAGTGTGGCTTATCGGACGAGTAAGGTACATTTCCCTACCTATATTTTTCTCGTCTATTGTTCATTTTTTTCTCTTACATTGAATAAAATTAGAGATGTATCTAGAATATTTACAACCCCATCATTCTCGTACTATAGTTAAATCGAGATGTCATGTCGTGCCTACTTGTCTAGCTATCCACACTACTAGCATAAGCTAACCTTTCAAATTTGACTAGGTTTTTTTCTTTCAATCAATAACACTAGCATATTAGGGCACTGTTAAGGTGGGTTGATATCAAAAATTAAATATTGAATAAAGTGATATTTTACAAGATCTTTTCCCATAATTTTGGCTTCCAATAGAGATGATTGTTTCATCTCCTTAAAAACATGAAAAACTTTACTTCCGTTATAGATTTGTTCTTCTCAAAATATTTGTTGATTCCTTTGTACTTTCTACTTTTAACATCAACATATGGGTCATAACTTCTAGATGTCCATGGTTGGTAGGTATTTATATTTTATGATGCAAAGAGGATCAATAAAAAAACTCAACTTCCATAAGAACAATAGTAGTCATCTTTCAGTATGCAAGAACTTGTTGCTTAAAAGGCTTAAACTTTCTCAAACACCAAAATGTACTAAAACAGGGTACTCAGAGTTAGATTCACTTCAAACATGGTTAGATACATCAATTCAACATGGCCATGCACTTTACAAAATATAAAACCTTCAATTTTATTTACTTTCCTCTTTGACCTTCAACTAGGCTTGTAGCCCTCCTTTTAGGCAAATACTGGTGTAAAAAACACACAAATCTTTTAAACCTTATTGCTAAGGTGTTTAGATACCAATTAATGCCATTACTATGAATACAAAGTTTCTGAGCTTCATCCTTCACCAATTTTTTTATCCTCCAATTACCATTTTTGCTTAAATCTTGCAACTAGCCCTCTTACAGGACACATATTACTTATCAAAATGATTGATAGAATTTTAGGAAAAGTTAAATAATTTTCCGAGTACCTATTTGGGCCTTAAAACTCCATGAAAAGTTTCAATTTTCAAATCTTTGTCTATTTTTCCCAACTCACACATTCACTCTTTCTTGCCTAATCAATTTAGGCCTACTAGGGTTTCAAATAGCTTGTTAGGGTTTTGTGAGTTTATACCATATTTAACCTCTGAAAATACTTTCCACACAAATTTCAAACTTGTTAAAGGCCATTTCAAGGTCCCATGACTTATTTATCCTTTGTTTTGTTAGATTTGCTAATTTGATCCTTAGAGCCTATCTTGCTCATAAGCATTTTTAGTCCTCAATACCGTGTTTTTATCTTCTTCCTTTGACATTTGAAATTATTTAACTTCTTCTCAACACCATAATCATGATATTACCTCTCCTTATCCTCATTTCCCTTTAACTATTTCATCATAACCTCATCCTTCCTTTTGAGTCTCTAAACTAGCTTCTTGTTCTTCTTTGTTTGTTCAAGGTAGTTATAACCCACTTACACTATTCCAATATTTTCCTAGTTTTCTTTAGGGTCTCTTCACCATATTATAGATTAATTAAATACCCTCCATCCTTTTCACTCAGCATACTCTTCCTCACTTTTCCTTTCCATTATTTTCTTACTCTCACTCTGTCCTTCCTAGGACCATGTCACTATTTCTTAACTACCCTACTCTTATTGGAATGAATACCTTCCACGTTAAGAATCTATCACTTGCATCAATAGTTATCTATATCATCACATTTTATATATTTCTTGGTTCTCCTTAACAAGTGCTTCACTTATGGATCTTGTATTAAAAGAGAATTAATCATCACCTATGACTACCCTGACTAAGTTTTTAAAGAATGCATGAGGTTAGGATTCAATATGCTTCCATCCAATGATTATAATTTTATTCATAACCTCTAATGGTGCTTTTACAACCTCCTTCATATTTGAATCCTTATTTAACAAGGGTTAACACTCTATACCTCTTTCTAGACCAATCTAAGCATGTAGTACAATTCAAACAGAGATACTCAATTTTACTGGACCTCCTATGGTTTTGAGGATTTTGATTCACATTATCTTCCTTCTATTCTTCAATAGCCTAAGGATTATCAAGAAAGTTAAGCAATTCATATTAAACAATAATTTCAGTGTTCAATTTCTCTAATATGAGATGTCACAAATAACCCGGTACTCACTATTTACTATCAAACTTGGCTCCTTCTATCCCTCAACTTCATTGTTTTCCTAATATTCTTCTTTTCCCTAATATTCTTCTTATTTAAGAATTCTATAACCTAAATTTATATTAAACATTCTCCATTCCACTTGAATCATCCATCAACGTTGGTTGTAAAGAATTATTTCATGACTAAAGGCTTGAACTCGGAACTAAACCCTTAAAACAAGGTATTATAGTTAAACTGCCTTTGTTTTTAATTTTTAACTCAACAAACCTTTTTCAAATAACACAAAACTTGGCAACCACCTTGATCTCACATAGACCAGCCTTCCCTCCAAATTTCACTTGTTTTTCCTCTTTGACCTTCAAATTTCTTTACTTTCCTCTTTGACCTTCAACTAGGCTTGTAGCCCTCCTTTTAGATAAATATTGGTGTAAAAACATAGAACAAAGAGTTAAACTTGACATGTAAGGTATTCAAATACCCATTAAGGCCATTAATATTGTTACAAATTTTTAGAGCTTCACCCTCACCAATTTTTTTTTATCATCTAATTAGCATTTTTACTCGAATCTTGCAATTAACCCTCCTACAAGACAAATCTTAGTGCTCGGAACAATTGATAGACTTTTAGAAAAAATTATATAGTTTTCCAAGTACCTATTTAGGCCTTAAAAATCCTTCAAATGTTTCAATTTTCAACTCTTTATCTATTTTTCCTGCTCATGCATTCACTCTTTTTGCCTAATCAATTTAGGCCTACTAGGGTTTCAAATAGCTTGTTAGGGTTTTGTGAGTTTGTACTGTCTTTAAACTCTGCAACTCCTTTCCACACATATTTCAAACTTTTTAAATTTTAAAGGCCATTTCAAGGTCCCATGACTTCTTTATCCTTCATTTTGTTAGATATGATAATTTTGGTCCTTAGAGCTTATCTTGCTCATAAGCCTTCTAAGTCTTCAATACCTTGTTTTTATCTTATTCCTTTAACTTCGATATTATTTAACTTCTTCTCAACAACATAATCAGGATATTAACTCTCCTTATCCTCCTTTCCCTTTTAATTATTTCATCATAACCTCATCCTTCCTTTTGAGTCTCTAAACTAGCTTTTGTTTTTCTTTGTTTGTTCAATGTACTTATAACCCACTTATATTGTTCCACTCTTTTCATAGTTTCATTATCCAAAATTCACCCTCAAGGTAATTTTGATAACATGCATCAAATTATTCAGTCCCGAGAAAGTAGATTGATTCGAGGCCCAAAATCATGTTTTTGGGGTCCCCTCACCTTTTTCTAACTCTCCCATCCAAGAAGAAATCCCAACGAGTTAGAAAAAATGGAAAAAATGCAAAAATAAGGTTGCAGGACTGTTTTGAAGCATTTCGGGTCTGAAGGGTGCGGATCGTACCAAGGTTCATCGTACCAAGCTTGGGGCCAAAATACAAAGAAAATCGGCTAAGTCGGACATTTTTGTCCCAGGCGGTCCGCGGGACAGTTGGGACGTCGGGACGCGAGGGACGCGAAAAGCCGAAATGGCCGAAAGCAAGAAAAATCATCTAAGTCTTTTGTTTCACGCGGTTTGGGACAGCCAGGACAAAAGTACACGTGGGACACTGAATCGCCGATTTTCCAAAGACAGTCCATTTCGGGCAGTTCGGAGATATTTGTCCGGGACAACCGGGACAAAAGTACGCGAGGGACGCGTGAGATGCGAAAAGGTGAAAAAGCCGCAAGTAGAGACAAGGAAGCCCAAATCGGCCGATGTGGGAGAATGTGTCCCGTAGTCCACGGACAAATGTCGGAAAAAATACGCAGGGACGCGAAAAGCCAAAACGGCCGAAGGCAAAGAAGAAAAGTCAACGTTTGACCCGTGAAACTTCAAACGGCCATAACTTTTGACTCCGAGCTCCGATTTTCACAAAATTGGACTTTCTGAACGAGCAAAAAATTATTATTTTTAATGAGGGTAGATATATTTAATTAAAAGAAACATATTTGGCTCCAGTCAGTTAATGCTCATTCCCGTCAAATGACAGAAAACGCCTGCCAGACCCAAAATAGCTGCCCGCACTCAGAAGGCCATAACTTTTGCATTTCTCAACGAAATCGCACAAAATTGGTACCGTTGGAATCATGGCTCCGAGCCCAACACAAAAAAATCAATAAATTTCAGATTTTATGAGATATCAATGGATATTTTTTATAAAACGTGGCCGGGTTCATAACAGTGTTTTATTTGGTGGTTGGGAGTGCAATTAAGAGGCATGGTCATCATTCTTTCTCTGCTGCAGCACCTGGGACAATATGGGGAGCCTTTTTCAAGTAATATACAATCATTTTACTCCATTTAATGTCTCTTGCAAGTGGTTAAAGGATAGATTTCGGGATTTCCATTTTCCCCTTCTCTCTCTCTTCTCATTTTCTTATAAATTGGAGTGTTGGGCTCATTGTAGAAGGGGAGTTTTCATATAGCAAAGCTCTATCAAAATTTCTTTGTGAAGCTAATGTGTTGCAGGCCCTTGTTGTGGAATCCTTGCATGGTGATCCAGGCCCTTTTCTTGTAACCGATTGAACTATGCATATCAGAAGCCACAAAATATAAGTTCGTGGATGCATCTTCCCCTCTCTGTGTTTTCTTGCATTCTTCTCGGCCCCTTCAAGCTTGATTACAGGGAATATTGTGTCTATTATTATGTTTATGCAGGGATCCATTATCATTGTGTATGTTTGAAATATTGTTTTGAATGTGTTTTGCTAGATTATGGAGAACTCTGTCATCACCTCTTCTAGTGTGCACTTCGCTTCCAGTATATTTCACACATTTGAAGACTACTCTCACACCCTCCTTTTCTGGTTTATCACCACTTTAGTGTAGGCTTTCACTTTATGCATTCTCTCTCCTTGGTCCCTTGGAAATTTAGATTAGAATAGTTAGTTTCCCCTGCATTAGAGTAGATTGTGACAAGTAGTTTAGGAGCAAGAACCGGCTTTCTCTGGAGGTCTATCTCAAGTACCAAGTCCCAAAACTTGGAGATAGTACCCATGTTATCCAATCACACCGTGAGTTCAAATATATGTGCTTGTATAAACCATGTAAGGGTACTGTGATTTGGTGATAACTTGCTTTCCTTTAGGGTCTCTTCATCATATTATAGATTCATTACACCCCCTTCATCCTTTTCACTCACCATACTCTGCCTCACTTTTATTTTCCACTGTTCTCTTACTCTCACTTTGTCCTTCATAGGACTGTGTCATTATTTCTTAACTACCCTGCTCTTATTGGAATGAATACCTTCCATGCTAAAACTCTATCACTTGTCTCACTCATTAAATTTATATCCATAGTTAACTAGATCATAACATTTTTAAAATTTATTGGTTCTCCTTAATAGGTACTTGACTTATGGTTCTTGTATTAAGAGAATTAATCATCACCTATGACTTCCTTGACCAAGTTTCTGAAGAATGCATGAGGTCAGGCTTCAATATGCTTCAATCCAATGATTAGATTTCTATTCATAACCTCTAATGGTGCTTGTACAACCTCCTTCATATTTGAATCCTTCTTGAACAAGGGTTAACACTCTATAGCTCTTTCTAGACCAATCTAAGCACATAACACAGTTCAAACAAAGATACACAATTTTAAAGACATCCCATGGTTTTCCAATATTTTAATTCACAGTAGGTTTCCTTCTATTCTTCATTATCCTCAAGGTTGTCAACAAATTTGAGCAATGTATGTTAAAAAATAATTTTACTGTTAAATTTCTCTAATTTGAGACGCCACAGTCAACCTGGTACTCATTATTTTCCCTCAAACTTGGCTCCTTCTAGCCCTTGAACTTCACTATTTTCCCTAATATTATTGTTATTTATGAACTCTATAACCTCTCTTTGACTTAAACATGATCCATTCCACTTGACTCATCCATCAACATTGGTTAAAAAGAATCCTTTCATGACTAAAGGCTTGAACTCATAACTAAACCCATGAAACATGGTATTACAATCAAAGTGAATTTGTTTTTACTTTTTAACTTAGAAAACCTATTTCAAATAACACAAAACTTAGAAACCAAATTAATATTGCATAGACCAATCTTCCCTCTAAATATCACTTGATTTTTATGGTTAAAACTTTAAATATGCTCCCTTTCCTCTTGAAAAAACATTTGCACATAATATTCATTTCTTCTTTTGCACATAATATTCATTTCTTCTTTTTCTAGTAATGAAAAATCATGCAAATAATAGACAAGATATATTACAAACTTATTCATCTTCCTCAAGTCTTGAAAAAACCCATAAATCATGAAACATGGCTAATAAACCCTTCAAACTAACCTGCAGACTGTCATAAGCACTGTAAATCAAGTTACTCAACCAACCTTCACCAAAACAACATTCATGAATTTGAACTCACATGCATACTCAAATCATCATACATTTTATGTAATACATTTGGAATCAAATACAAGATAACATAGAAAGCACAATCATCAATCAAGAACAATTAAGAGACACACACCATGGAGGGATTATGAAGGAAATCTAATTTTTATTCATTTTGCAACCATTCCTACAAACCCTTTGAGCGATCCTAGGATATTCCACATGTACTCCACTCCAAAATCATTCTTCTCATATCATAACTAACTTCTCTATTCGAATTTCACCTCTTATATGCTTAACTCAAGGTGGTTTCACTAACCTTTCACTCAACTCACTATGGTTAAGGGTTTGGTTAACTCATGAGCCCTCTTACAAATATTTATTATAATTAACTTACCTCTTTTAAGGTCTTGAATGACCTCTTACAACCAATAATGGCTTGTTTTCAACATTAAACCTCTTGAGCTAGACATTTTCAAATTCAAATTTCAAATAGTCTCTTTTTGGAAGGAAACTCAAAATGTCCCATCTAACACACAATAAGGTCTTGTAAATACCATGGAGGAGTTATAAGACACCTAACAAGACATCTAAGGCCTAACACACCCCTTACACAAAATTACCAAATTTGATGCCTTTACAGTGATGCTCGTGCATCATTTTACTACCCTAACATATAAGTAGTGCATCCATGTCGACCATATCATCAGTACAATTCACCTTTTATCATTGTATCCATATGCTTCCAAGATGAGGTTTGATCTCATTTAAAGTGTAATATTCTAGCTGAGATGACGTATTAAACATAGGATCTACTTTTTTCTAAAGGCTTCTTCTTTCCAACTGGTTTAGAATCTTTATTTGTTGTCTTTTACTAGTGGTGGTAGAGTTTTTTTCCATGTACATGTTGAAGCAGAATTATCATCTTTTTTCTTTTCTAGTTTAGAGAAACTTTCCCCTTCCTCTTTCATATAGTAGATCTTAAGAGAAATATTTACCCATGTGAGAAAATACATCTATTTTATAATTAAATTAAGGCACAACTCCCTCTTTGTGAACTATATTGGTTGTTTAATAATCCTCATACCTTTTAGCAATAGTGTTTGGAAAATATAATGCCAAACTCATTAGAATTTATAAAAAAATTCCTCCCATATTGTGAAAATCACAGAGTTTTGAACAAGGTATTTATACCCAAATTAATATAAAGACTATTTCTAATGATGTAATTATGCCTACCCTGGTATACACATATAAGGAAGAAGCTTCATGATGCGGGACATGGTTAACAAAACATGATTTTTTGTTAGATGTATTATATTTTTTCCAAATGCAAAATATATTGCAAACATGTGAAATGTTCGACAAAATGTAAGAAAAACATTTTTCCAAATGTATTATAATCATTCATATATATGCAAATTGGGTAAGATTTATAAGTAAACAAAATTGGCATGTTTAAATGTATGGTTTTCGTAATTAAAATGTATTATAACCATTCCTATATGTTTAAACTTGGTAATATTTTTAAGTAAATAAATTTCGCAGGTTTAAATGTATGGTCATCATCAATTTGAAGAGCCTCCCAACTTGTATAAAATATAGAACTCTAGAAAGAGGTATAAAAATACATACAAATTCTACATCTTATTCCTCACCCAGTGACTCTTTTATTTTCCCTTTTAATTAGATTTTAGGTAGGCCATGTGATTAATCCTTTTTTGCAGCTTAAATAGTATGCAAAATCTCATGTCGAAAGAAAAAATAGTTGATAGTAAAAGGACGAGGATGTAGATTTTTCTAGTTTTTTTAAATTGATATTTGATCCTAATACCCATGTATAAGAGCATAATTTTTGCAAATCTCCTCCTATTGGGTATGGGCGGTGAGATAAACTTTAATTTTAGATACCTATTTCTTCTTTTCTTTTTTAACTATTCTAGATTGTTTTATTATTATTATTATTTTTGGGATTGAGGGTAAATTGACGGTTTTTGAAAGGATCCACATCCTTGTACAATTGAGGATTTTTCTTGAGAGGAACCACAACCTAGTTACAATGAAGGGGACCACTATTTAGGAACCCAATTGGAGCAACCATGAAACCATAGTGAAGATGCAGCGACCAACAACAATGACCGCAGTGAGTGGGACAAATATCAGTGAATGGAGCGAGAGGAACAACCACCAAAGATCAACAAAGTGAGAGGAGCAGCCACCGTAATCAACAAAGAAGCGAATGCAGCCACCAAAGGACGGCGGCAGCGAGAGCATCAATAGTGAGCGGAGCAGCCACCAACGTTAGCAGCGAGAGGAGAAACAAACGTCAACAACGAGAGGAGAAACCACCAGCGTCAGCAGTGAGAGGAGAGCCACCAGTGTCAGCAAATGCGAGGAGTAACCACCAATGTCAGCATGAGTAGAGAAGCCGCCTCTAGCGGCGAAACCACCTCCGAGGAGGATCGTGCCTCGGGGATTTGAACCTGGGTGGGCAAGCACACAACCATGTGACTTGACCGCACCACTCCCACCCCATCGGCAAAAATTTAGGCTAGGGATGTACCCCCTAGGCGACATGCAAATACCCCACTCCACATGTCATAGGTAAATCAGGATATGAAATCTTGGGGCTAGGTTTGAACCTGGGTTGTTGGCTCTACAGGCTAAGCGCCCCACCAGTTCACCATAGGGTCATCCCCTAGATTGTTTTATTATGGGTATGGTACACTTTGAAATGATTTTTTAAAAAAACCTTGGGGACAAGATACATTGTGGGCATGTTCATACAATATATTTTTAAAAGGTAAAAAATATAAATATGTATAAAAATTTAATGAAAACAAGCTTATAGTCTCAACAACCTATAAAATATTAGAAGCCAACAACAAGCTTATTATGAATTAGAAGCCATCTAAAGCAAGAATTTTTTGATTGAATACATGAAGACTAAAAAAACATTAAATTTATGAGTCCATCTACTAATGGGCTCATAAACATTCCACTTGTTTTTAAGGCACAAGGAATGGTTTGGGAGAGGAAAATATTTTCAAAGTGTTGTTTGGAGGTAGCCTCTTGGAGTGGGGGCCCTTTAATGCACCTCATAGTATCCCAATATACATTCTCATCCTCCATAAGTAGCCCAATAGATGGAGATGTTAAAGCATTTTTGAGCATTGTATACATTCTAAACTAAGATTGAGGAAGCTTATAGAAAGATTAAAGGTATGTCTATTCCATCCACTTCAGAAATCTGTACAAGTCATGAAATATTTTAATTTTTTCTCAAACCAAAGGAGGGAATAACAGAATCTTATCAAAGTAAGGATCTTTTTGTTATATTTCATATTCAACAAAATCATTTGTAGGCTTCGAACCTAGTGTCAAAGGAAGAGAAGATAGGTTTCCCAACCACCAAGTTATTTACTTGTTCCCCTTCCTTCCAAATTGACTTAAGAAATCCCATGAGGAGTAAAAAAAAATCCACAAAATAATAAGTCGACCAAATGAATTTCTTTTCATCTCTCTTGACCTTTCGGAGCCAATTGGCAATATTGAATCTCACAAAACTTTCCAAGGTTTAATTTCGGTCAAAGCCCTCAAGTTTTATTCATTTTTTGCACTTAAAAAATTGTGGCTATGTTGTGGGTATATCCTAGGTATGGATTTAAGTACTGAGACATACTCGAGGCATGCAAATACGTACTCGTAGTGTATCTAGACCGTACCTATGCCTGTACCCATATCGATACATATCGATTGTACGGGGGCTACTTGGCATTTCCAGAAAGTCTAGTTGACATTGGTGATGTATTTTTTGGGCCACTCGGAACATGTTGTGACTGTGTAAGTCGAATCATCAAAAAATTCCAGCATACTTCCATCTTGTTCCAAAATTGAAGCTTGGGAGCAGGGAGTTGTGGCTATTTTGATACATAGACTTGCGAAATGTTGAAAGATACGTAAGGCAAAGGAATTGTTTGAAAACAAATTCTAAAGGAAGTTTGGTGTCGAAAAATGTAATGATTGTATATGTGTTGAAAGTTTCTAGAGTTTTTTAAGAAAATGTAATTGATAGGTGCAAATCCAAACTCAAAAACTTGTGTTAGCATCCTTTCAAGTAAAAATGATAAACAATAACAATTTTAAACATATAAAATCACTACATACCCATATAATGAGCTTCTTTGAACTTTTTTATTTCCCGTGTAATATTTAACTTTTATTCATCTTTATATGTATGTATATGTGATTATGAATATAATGTTTGTTTGGGGTCACCACGCTTTATTGATTTTAGAGAGGTTGTCCTTTTCTTTCTTGTGACACTAATTTTGGAAAAGGTTGTGATGCTTCTTACCGAGTATTCTTGGAAATCTCCCTTCATATGAATTATTTTTGTTGACTACCTTATCATTTGTCAAGATTAGACCTTGAAGAAAATATGATCAATGCAACAAAATCTAACTCTCACGAGTTGTCACTCTAGATAGTGGAGATATTCTCTAGGCAAGGTTCAAGCTACTAAAGACATTTGGAATCCTGATTGTTTCTACATGTTTTGGTAGTAAAATTTATGCATTTGTATACACACATGACAAACAGGGGTAGTATGGGTAGGATTAGTTGTTTTTAAATAAATTTTGGTGGGAGGTGAGGCAGAATGAACTTGATTTTCCAAATCTCTGAGAACTCTTACAAAATGGAAAGTCTAGACAACAAAATAATACTTCAAAATAGCTAAAATGTTCCTTTAACCAGAATATGTGCTTCAATGGAGGCCCAATTAGCACTTTTTCACACAATCTATGAGATTTTAACATGAAGGCTCGAGTTAGAAGACCCAATAAAACATCAAATCTAAGATCAATCACGCCTGAGGTACACCCAGAGGCTTACAAACAATCTCTATCAACAAATGAAAGAAAAGTGATTTTAAATCATTTATTTCACCCCCAGATGAAATGCTCTTCTGAGAAATGAGATTGCAGATGCCACTAAACTATCACAAGGATTGAGACCTATGTGATTAAGACATATTTTGATACAAGATTGCAACAGAACAAGAAAAACTATTTGCATAGACATTCAAAAATGAAACAAACACATTTTGCTCAAGATCAACATAGAATAACTCGAGTTTGATTAAATTTATCAACAGGGGAAAGTTTCTAGAACAATCTCAAAGAGCTTTTCAATGGTTGTACACTTGCAACCACCTTGACATGATCAAACTTAATACAAAAGAGATATACAGGCTTCTCAGATGGCTTCTCAAAAGACAGGCTTTGTCAAATTTTCCTCTTGGGAATTTTCTTCACCTCTAACACTCCAACCATTTGCACAAAAAAAATTTGTGCCATTTATAACATTTACAACAGAGCCCCTTTTTCCCCAAAAGACAAAAACATTTAATGTACCAGTGCTCACCATGATCTCGATCACGATTCCTAGAATCGATCTGGTAAAAGTTGTCAGGTGCTCATGGGGCAGATCTCTTCAAAAATCTCAACATTCAACTCCTTCATCTAGTAGAACACTCCTCCTTCAACTCACCAACCACTTCCACCCCTAATCTATCAAATCTGGTTCCTTGTGTGCTCGGGAGAAGAAAAATGGAAAATCAGATCGAGCCCGATAGTCAGACCATTTTAATGGCAAAAGATGTCTCCAGATCTCTCCCACCAAACTTAGATATCAAAATTAACTCCCCTCTCTTTGTTTTGGCATGTAGGAAATACCAAGAAATCATGAAGACTCACACTTCCAGGCATGTTTTAGTAAAATGGGGGAAAATCAGATTCAGACTCACAATTTTTCATTGATCTTTACTTTGAATTTGGGTCATCCACGTGGAAGATTCAACTTTAAAATAGGCTCTGGGGGTTTCCTTTGACTTTTTACAACCTTTTGGAAAAATGGAAAAAAATTCCATTTTTCTCCGCACCTCCACCCTTGGGAAATGAGCCTGACACGTGTCCTAAGGTGGGTCCCAATGGAACCATGGCCAAATTCTACCATTTCACCTCCTTTTTTTTGGAAAAGGGAAAATTTTCCAAGTTTTCCCCACAGCTCCACCCTTGAAAAATGGGCCTGACACGTGTCCCAATGTGGGTCCCAATGGAACCACTTCCTTTTTTCACTTTTAACTCTTTTCTCCCAAAAGGAAATTTTTCCAAATTTCCCCCTTTTCCAAAAATTTTCCTTTCCACCGAGTCCATTTTGATCACACAATCAGGGAAAAAATCCAAATTGCCCCCTGACCAGAGCAAGCTTTGACTTTTCCTTTATCATCTTTTTCTTCGGGCTTGGGCCATTTTGAGATTTTAATCCTTTTGATGACAAGAGGCAAAAAAATCCAATTTTCCTCTGATGGTCCACTTCCCCCCTCTTTTTGACTTTTCAAACTACCACGTGTCACAATGGCGCATCTTGAGATGATCCCAAAAATTTGAGAATTTGAGCAAGCGCACCACGGCTCGCCACGTGTCATGGCATGGCTTCAAAAAAAAACCTTAAGGCTTTTAAAAATGATTTGGGGGGCATGCTTCCATTTTAGAATTTTACTCCATTTTTCCAAAGGGGAAAACATCCAACTTACCTCCAAAGGCCCGCATCTCCGCCATTAGCTTTGCCACGTGTCCTCCTGCAGGGTCAAAGTGAGACTTTTTCCCTGCCTCTTAAATTTTCTCCAATCAAGCCTGGCAGGGCCACAGGGGGGTTCAAACTTTTTTCCAAAGTAGCCAAAAAGAACAAGTTCAAAAATAGACCCACCATGCCCCATCCAATTAGAAGAAGCCACGTAAGCACCAAAAGAACCAATCAATTTGAGCGGGCTACGGGACCAAATTTTCCTTTTGCCAAAAAAGTAAAAAGTGATAAGTTAAAGCATTTTCCCACCATCCCCTGACCAACCAAAAGAAGCCACATGACCACCGAACGCTGAGGAATAAATTTGATAGGAAAAAGACACCCGTCAAAACCATCAAAATATAGAAAATCACCATTCATGCCCAGAACCCATTTTTTCGCTAAGGATGAAAATTTTTTTAAACAAAAACAAGTGAATCATGATTCCAGCATCTTTTTTTCACCATGGATTTGGATTTTCAAAGGCATACAAATATAGATTAACCATTCTCGAGCTTCCATGGTCGAGGAAAAAAATAGGAAAAATGGCAAAGCCCATGGATTTTGAAGAAATTAGGGCAAAAAAGGGCAAGCTCAGAGACTTTTCAAGGAGGGACATGACAATGGATTTTGAAAAAAATCGAAGCATCTCAAATGGAAATAGAAGCTTTCAGAAAACCCACATCGAGAGATAAAAAATTTCACAATACGCAGATCAGAGGAAAATAATGGCAAATGGGGCGAGACAAATCTGAGCACCAACATCGGCTCCGACTCGGGATGGGCACTCCTGAGTGCCACAAGAACAAAAAGGTAGACCAAGTGCCAAAATATCCATTGGGAAAAGGAGTCATCTTTGTAGAGAGAGAAAACAGCCATCTCTCCAAAAATGAACAGAGAAACCTAGCAAAAATAGGTCACCAAGGACCAGAGCGAGCGAAAACACAAAAGACAAGAAACAAACAACAAACTATACACTGTACAAAATGATGTTCACCTTGATTCTGGGAATCAATCCAAGAAATGCTTCAAATGCCTACCATTAACAGGAAATTCAAGCAATTCACCATCCAAATCCTTCAAGAAGAAGGTATGTTCACCAATCTAATATCAATGGAGTAAGGGCCCATCCATAATGAGTCAAACTTTCCATGCTTTCCCTTATCTTCATGCCTACTATCCCATAGCAACACAAGATCTCCAACATTGAAAGCTCTTGGGAGTGACCTTCTTGTCAAATAACTTCTTTAGCTTTTCTCTAACTTTACATGCCTCTGGTGGGATGCCCTCCTTTCTTCATCAAGTTCAACAATCTGGTTAATGCGAGCATCATAAGGACTTACTTCTTGATCCTCCAGTTGTTGAATGAACTGATATGAGGATAATTGCATATGCAGGGGCAGCAGGGCCTGAGTTCCATACACCAACTCAAATGGACTCTTTCCAGTGGCTCTTTTAATAGTGATTCTATCAACCCAAACAACAAACTTCAACTATTCACCCCATTTTCTCTTGTTCAGCTCCAAGGTTCTTCTGATAATCTTCAACAGGTTTTTATTACTGGACTCAACTTGTCCATTTCCTTGGGGATTGTAATTAGATGCATATGTCAAGTTGATCCCATATTCTTTACACATTTCCACCAAAGGTTTAGCTCTAAAGCTCATGGCATTATCAACTACAATCTTGACTGGCACCCCAAACCTGTAGATGATGTTGTTTAGCACAAAGTCCATGACAACTTGGTGTGTTTCCTTCTTGGTGGGGATTTCCTCCACCCATTTAGTAAAGTAATCAATGGCTACAAGAATCCACTTATGGCCAACACTTGAAGGGTCTGAAATCTCACCAATGAAATCCATTCCCCATTGCTTGAATGGGGCTTCAATTGATACAGGCTGCAAAGGAAGGGAGCCTGAAGCTTTTAGTCTTCCAGAGAAGCACTGAAACTCTCACATCTTCTAACCAAAAGAGTTGTATCCTTGAAAAGAGTTGGCCACCAATAACCAGCCCTCAAGATCTTGTGTGTTGTGACTCTTGTAGAAAAATTCCCCCACAAAAACTCCTCCATGGAGATCAACAATTATCTTGGGGGCTTCTTCTTCAATAATGCACCTTAAGAGGACCTCTGGATTCTTCCAAGCTAACCCATAATCAATAATGACATATTTCTAGGGAAGCCAACTTAAGGGCTCTTTTCTCTAGGTTCTTACTTAAATACTCAGGGCAAGTTCAGATGTCTGAGATAAAAATTACATCTTTGTACCACTCAGAACTCATCAATGTTTGAAAAACATCTACCCTACCTTCTTCTACCTCATTTACCTCAATAGTTTGCAAGTTTCTCTCAGCCATAAGCTTAGCCAAGCCCAAACCTCTCACCAACTTCATGGTTTGGATATCCATGTCATATTCTTGCAACTTGTTCACCCACCTACACCTTTTTCTTGAGACTTCCATCTCTGATAAGATGTCCTTGACCATGGTGTGGGGAACATAAGCAACAATTTTAGAACTTAGAATATAAGGCCTGAAAAACTTTGTTTCTTTTACTAAGGAAAATGCTTGCTTCTCCATAATAGTGTACTTTAACTCAGCCCCCTACAATGCCTTACTGAAAAAGGCAATTGGCCTTTCAGCCCCCTCATCATCCTTCTCAGCAAGACAGAAGCAATAATGTTCTCTGAAGAAAAAGAAAATAGTTGAAAGGGCTTCTTATAATCTGGAGCTGCTAGAACAAGTGCATGCTTTAGTGCCTCTTTAATCCCATTGAAATCTTGGATGGCATCCTCCTCCCATTTGATGGCCTGGTCCTTTTTTAGCATGGAAGTGATTGGAATGGTCAACTCAACAAAGTTTGATATGAATCTCCTGATGAAGTTTATCTTCCCAAAGAAAGACTGAATCCCTTTCTTGGTCCTTGAATTGGGACCTTGCTGATGGCCTCTACCCTTTCTAGATCAATCATCACCCCTTCTTGTGACACAATGTGGCCAAGAAATTTTTCCTTCTGCACTCCAAAATGGCACTTCTTTGGATTGAGTGAGATGCCATATTCTCTACATCTTATCAACATCTTCTCCAAGTGCAGCAGGTGATCACTTCTCTTCCTAGAAAATATAGTTACATCATCTTGATAAACTACAATAAATCATTGATGTAACCAAAAAAAAAACATCCATTTCTTTTTTTGAAAGGTGGCTCCAACATTCATCAAACCAAAGGGCATCCTACATATATACATAGTTCCCCAAGGAGTAGTAAAGGTTGTCTTGATCCTTTCTATTCCTTCACCACAACTTGGTTATAACCAGAGAAACCATCTAGGTGGAGAGTAATTCAACCACCACTACACTAATCAAGCATGTTTTCCATATTTGGTAAAGGATAATTATCCTTCATAGATGCTCTATTTAGATTCCTGAAATCCACACACAGCCTGATGTCACCATTCTTCTTTCTTATTGGTACTAGGTTTGCAACCCAAGAAGAATACCTTATGGGTTGAATAATCCCTCCATCTCTTAGCTTCTTCAGTTCTCTTGCATTTTAAGAGATAAGAGTGGATTGATGGGCCTCTGTTTCTACCTGAATGGCTTTTTCATTAGACTCCAAGGGAATCTCATGTTGAAACAGGTCCTCTCTATATGCTTTTAGTTCAGAATAGGTCCAAGCCATGCAATCCTGATACTTTTTCAACAATTGATGTATGACTGCTTCTCCTCCTTGCTGAGATTGCTTCCTAACCAAATTTTCCTTGGCTTCTCCTTTGTACCAAGGTCATGCTCCTCAATATCCCTCGAGGCTGCCATGCATCTATTAATAATGCGATCAACATTATCAAAATTGGACTCAAGAGCAACCAACCCTCTAGGAATGGTATTAGTCTTTAGCTGGATGATGCCCTTTCCAAACAAGGTTTCTTCCCTCTCTGCACATACCATTGGCTCCAAATCAATGTATTGATCAAAAAATTCTCCCTTGTTCTACAAAAATCTTCTGATCTGAGCATCATCATCAAATACCTGCCAATGTTTAATGTTGTCAGGGACAGAGGGTCTTGTCAACACTTCCACATCATATTCACAATATGGGGACACTACACAATTGTCAAAATGAGACCCCAACACTACAAGTTTTTCTGCCAAGTCATTGAACTTCCTATCATGATGCACAATGTTGAATGAATCAAACATCTCAATGAAATCCCAAACTACGCATGCTTGTATTGTTTCATTCACTGATTCTTTGTGGCATACAGTTTTCTACTTGTTTTACTATTAATTCTGAGTCTCCTTTGACAATGATGTCCTTTGACACCATATTTCCAAGCAATTCTTAAACCCAACAACAATGCCTCATACTCAACAATGTTGTTAGTGCACTCAAAATTGAGTTTGAAGGAAAAAAAAAATTTTTCCTAACCTGGAGAAAGCAGAACAACACCAACACCATTCCCAAACTTGGAGCAAGCTCCATCAAACAATAGAGTCCAAGGAGAGCCCATTTGTTCAAGGCATTTGCATTCTTCAATCTTGTGCTCCTTTCCATCAAAAAATCCTACAAAGTTATCAACATCAACACTTGTGTACAATACCTCATAGATGCATTGTTGGGATCCTCAATAAGGTGCAACATCTTCTTTTCCCCATACAACTTGACAAGGCTGCCCTCAATTGGGATGGTAGCATAGGACATGTCCATTTGGACACTCCCACCAACACTTGCAGCCCATTTTCTAGACAATAGCATGCCCCACTTGGTCTAGGCAGTCAACAATGACAACATCAAGTTTTAAATTTTTACCTGATAGGCTAAAGTTGTACCACCACCAAACCCTTCACACATCCCACCACTGGCACCTCTCTAGAATCCATAGCAGTACACTTCCCATATGTTGTTGTTACTTTAATATCCAACTCATTCATGACTTCCAAAGGCATAACATTGCATGATGCCCCTGAGTCAAACATGCAGTTGTGTAACAATATTATCTTAATGATCAGAGTGGTGAAGAATGGATCCACATTTAGCTGAGAGTCCACCAAGGATGTCCCCAAATAAACCTCAGGTGGTTCATCTAGCTCTTCTGATGCTGGTGGTGCTTCTAATTCTTCAATGACTGGTGGGGTCTCCACAATGTTTACATTTCTACCTAGGTAGTCTTCTCTTCTTTCAATCCCAAGTATTCAAATGCTCTTTTTTGTGCTCAGGAATCCTAAGAACTCAACAATTGGAACAGAGACTTTGATTTGACTTAAAACTTGGGCAATGTCATATGGGACATTCTTTGGCAAGGTAGTATTGGAAGGAAAGCTAACACACTCACTAGGTGGTACAAGATTTTTGACAACTTGGGCATGAGGAGGGGTATGATTTTTGTTTGGAACTACAGGGATTGGCAGATGCATCTTTCTTAGGAGCCTCTTTAGGAATGTTTGAAAGTAAGGGAGCTTTTGGCTTGGCTTGAGGCCCTACCCCTTTGACAACCTTACTTCTTGTGTTATATTCCTTCTCTTGAGCAACAACAACATTCATCAATAATTGTCTATCTTCCTCAGATGGGATTCCTCCATCATACTTCTTTATCATTAAAGCCCTTAAATATTCAAAGTCATTATTGGGAAATTCAAAATCTTGTACAGTATCTACTTCTAAAGTATGAGAGGGAGGAAGAATAGGTACCCTATGAATGCAATCCCAAAAAGTGGCAGTAGTCCAGGCACTTATCACCTCAGTTGAAGTTTCCCCTTGTTGTGAGCTCATGGAACAACCCATCATGCAGACATCATCATCATTATCATCATCAACTTCTTCTTCTTCTTCTTCTTTCTTCTTCTTCAAGGAGCATGGGGCATGAAACATCTATCACACCAATCAATGACATTTGTCTCCTCCACAACAACAACTCTGGCAGCCAAAGGATCAGGCACCATTCTATTTTCCTACTTTGGGACTACCTATTTCCAAATCCAACAGGTCCCTTTCCTCTATCATCATATCTTTTGGTGATTTGTGAACCTTTCTTGGCCTTGCTTCTTGTGTTGACCTTGTGAGCTCTACCCAATTCCTTTCTCATCCCAGGCTAGTTTGTAGGAAATTTCTTTGACAAATTCTGCCAAAGTCTTCACAACTTCTTCCAAATCTATAGCCTTGCTTGTTTGGGGTTTTTCTAGGTTAACCAGCTTTACACCCTCCCTCTTAGGAGGCTTTCCAATTTCCTTGATGTTATTCTCAATTTGCAAGGCCATAGTGAAGGCCTGCCTCAAATTAGCAGGGTTTTTTCCCTCAAGTAGTAAGTAGACCTTTTTATCAAATGCATCTAAATATTTGATCAAACATGATTCATCACATGGCCTTATCCTAACAGAAATCTCCTCAAGGTCTTATTAAACCTTGTGTTGAAATCATGTACTGACTCATTAGGATTCTTTTTTTATGTTTTCAAATTCTGTCAAAAGAAACCTAGGGTCAGTTCTATCACCATACTACAATCTAAATGCATTGCTCATCTCTGATCCAAGAATCAATAGAATTATCTAGGAAAAGCTTTATACTAGTCCCTTGCATCCTCTTCCAGAGTATGGATAAACAACTTGATATACACATCTTCATGTTCAATCTCAAAGTCTTCCATCATATTGATAAAAAGCTTTAAATGTTGATCACCAGTTATAACATTGTTTCCTTGGAACTTTGGTAGTTTGTTCCTTACTTCTTGAGGAACTACATTTGGATAACCAACCATCCCTACAAAATTTATAGGTCCAAAGGTATTTACAACAAATGGAGGTCTGGGTGGGGGCAAGGCCATGTTGTTTTGAGGAGGTGACCTTGAGAGGGTGACAAATTGATGAGGGGCAAAGAGGGTCTTTGAAACACAGGGGTATAACTTTCAAACTGGATATCCCCTAAAGGCCTAGTTTCTTGGAAATCCCTATCAACTTCTAAAAAGACAGGGGTAAAATGAGAAGAAAACTTTTCAAAATCAAATGAAGGCCCTCTCCAGTTGGAGAATTCAATTCCACAAAGAGGCTACCTGATTCAGAAGCACTTGAATTGTAGTCTTCAATAATAGGCCGATCACTTTCATCAATGGAGATCCCCTTTCTTGTCTCTGATTTCCCACAACTCTCCAGGATTTTCTTCCTTCTGATTTTGCTTTTCCTAGCTCTAGAAATAATGTCCTAGCAGAGATCCCTAGCAAAGAAAGACCTTCTTCCTTCCATCTTTGCAAAGGTTAGTAACAAAACTCACTTGACAGAGGTTAAGACACTGGTACTCATTAAGAATCAGATCAACAGGAGTCACCACTAAGGATTTCCACCTTAGTTGTGCAAATGCACTAAATATGATCTCAAAATGTTTCAACACTAGAAACTAGAAATGGAAAGACTCTGACTTTTCTTTACCCAGATTTATCAATGAAAGCTAGTGCACTAGGTGTAGAAACTAAAGAATTGCACTAGGCACTTGAATATAAGAAGTGTTTTACAACTAAAGAAGTGTTTTACAAGAAATCAAATGAACTATTTTCACTATGTCTCCAAATGAACTGTATAATTCCCAAAAAATGATGCCATTAGTGTTTTTTGATGGGCTAAATAGATATGATTGTAATAAAAATGAAAAAATTGGTCTCAAAAAAATCAATTCTCAAAAACTTAAATAATCCCCAAAGAATGCCATTAGTGTTGGTACCCAAATTGATTCTCCTTCAAAGTCTGAGAAGCATCATAGGTTTATCAGAAGCTTAGAGATAGATAGATCATGATGAGTCATTTTGTAGCCAGGGATGGGATCTAACTCCCTTAGTCACTCATATGTGAGAAATGGATAGCACCCTCAAGAGGATTTGATCTATCCTCACTATTTTAGGTTGTGCCTTTCAACCAAGGTAAGAGAACCCTTTTGTAGCTTTTTTATGGAGGAGATGGAGATATCCTTCCTAATGAAGTTGTTAAGGAGACCTTGAAGAAAATATGATCAATGCAACAAAATCTAACTCTCACGAGTTGTCACTCTAGATAGTGGAGATATTCTCTAGGCAAGGTTCAAGCTACTAAAGACATTTGGAATCCTGATTGTTTCTACATGTTTTGGTAGTAAAATTTATGCATTTGTATACACACATGACAAAAAAAGGGTAGTATGGGTAGGATTAGTTGTTTTTAAATAAATTTTGTGGGAGGTGAGGCAGAATGAACTTGATTTTCCAAATCTCTTGAGAACTCTTACAAAATGGAAAGTCTAGACAACATAATACTTCAAAATAGCTAAAATGTTCCTTTAACTAGAATATGTACTTCAATGGAGGCCCAGATTAGCACTTTTTCACACAATCTATGAGATTTTAACATGAAGGCTCGAGTTAGAAGACCCAATAAAACATCAAAATCTAAGATCAATCATGCACCTGAGGTACACCCAGAGGCTTACAAACAATCTCTATCAACAAATGAAAGAAAAGTGATTTTAAATCATTTATTTCACTCCCAGATGAAAGCTCTTCTGAGAAATGAGATTGCAGATGCCACTAAACTATCACAAGGATTGAGACCTATGTGATTAAGATAGATTTTGATACAAGATTGCAACAAGAACAAGAAAACTATTTGCAGACATTCAAAAATGAAACAAACACATTTTTGCTCAAAGATCAACATAGAATAACTCGAGTTTGATTAAATTTATCAAAGGGGGGAAAGTTTCTAGAACAATCTCAGAGCTTTTCAATGGTTGTACACTTGCAACCACCTTGACATGATCAAACTTAATACAAAAGAGATATACAGCTTCTCAGATGGCTTCTCAAAAGATAGGCTTTGTCAAATTTTCCTCTTGGGAATTTTCTTCAACCTCTAACACTCCAACCATTTACATGAAAAAAATTTGTGCCATTTATAACATTTACAATAGAGCCCCTTCTTCCCCAAAAGACAAAAAAATTTAATGTACCAGTGCTCACCATGATCTCGATCGTGATTCCTAGAATCAGATCTATAAAAAGTTGTCAGTGCTCATGGGGGAGATCTCTTCAAAATCTCAAAGCATTCAACTCCTTCATCTAGTAGAACACTCCTCCTTCAACTCACCAACCACTTCCACCCCTAATCTATCAAATCTGGTTCCTTGCATGCTCGGGAGAAGAAAAATGGAAAATCAGATCGAGCCCGATAGTCAGACCATTTTAATGGCGAAAGATGTCTCCAGATCTCTCCCACCAAACTTAGATATCAAAATTAACTCCCTCTCTATTTGGCATGTGTAGGAAATACCAAGAAATCATGAAGACTCACACTTCCAGGCATGTTTTAAGAAAAAATGGGGGAAAATCAGATTCAGACTCACAATTGTCATTGATCTTTACTTTGAATTTGGGTCATCCACGTGGAAGATTCAACTTTAAAATAGGCTCTGGGGGTTTCCTTTGACTTTTTACAACCTTTTGAAAAAATGGAAAAAAATTCCATTTTTCTCCGCACCTCCACCCTTGGGAAATGAGCCTAACACATGTCCTAAGGTGGGTCCCAAAGAACCATGGCCAAATTCTACCATTTCACCTCCTTTTTTGGAAAAGGGAAAATTTTCCAAGTTTTCCCCATAGCTCCGACCCTTGAAAATGGGCCTGACACGTGTCCCAATGTGGGTCCCAATGAAACCACGCTTCCTTTTTTTCTTTTAACTTTTTTTCTCCCAAAAGAAATTTTTCCAAATTTCCCCCGAGAGTCCGCACCTCCGCCATTGACTGGAGCAAGCTTTGACTTTTCCTTTATCGGGCTTGTGGGCCATTTTGAGATTTTAATCCTTTTGATGATCAAGAGGAAAAAATCCAATTTTCCTCCGATGGTCCACTTCCCCACCTCTTTGACTTTTCAAACCTTCTCACATGTCACAATGGCACATCTTGAGATGAATCCCCAAAAGAGGCAGACCTTGAATGAGGTCACTTCCAACTCGACTTTTCAAACTACCATGTCACAAGTCATCATGGCGCTTCTTCAAAAACCTTAAGGCTTTAAAAATGATTCGTGGGCAAACTTCACACCTTTCCATTTTAGAATTTTAGAATTTTACTCCATTTTTCCAAAAGGGAAAACATCCAACTTACCTCCAAAGGCCCGCATCTCTGCCATTAGCTTTGCCACGTGTCCTCCTGCGGGGTCAAAGTAAGACTTTTTCCTTTCCTTTAAAATTTTCTCCAATCGAGATCACAGGCGGGGCCATGGGGTGGGTTCAAATTTTTTCCAAAGTAGCCAAAAAGAACAAGTTCAAAAATAGACCCACCATGCCCCCATCCAATTAGAAGAAGCCACGTAAGCACCAAAAGAACCAATCAAATTTGAGCGGGGCTACATGGGACCAAATTTGCCTTTTTGCCAAAAAAGCAAAAAGTGATAAGTTAAAGCATTTTCCCCATCCATCCCCGACCAACCAAAAGAAGCCACGTGACCACCGAATGCTGAGGAATAAATTTGACAGGAAAAAGACACCCATCGACATCAAAAATACAGAAAATCACCATTCACGCCTAGAACCCAATTTTTCGCTAAGGATGAAAATTTTTTTGAAACAAAAACAAGTGAATCATGATTTCGAGCATCTTTTTGACCATGGATTTGGATTTTCAAAGGCATACAAATATAAATCAACCACAATGGATTTCAAATGGAAATAAAAGCTTTCAAAAACTCACAAGCATCTCAATACGATGAGGAAAATAATGGCAAATGGGGTGAGACGGATCTAAGCACCAACAATGTCCACATGCCTTGTATATAACAAGGTGATCCTTTAGGGATTGGTTACAAATGGTTGTAATATTGTATGCGAGCTATATGTGTTATAATATTTTTAAGTATCATGATCAAATGTATGAGGAAGTTCGTAAATCCTTAGTGAAGGTGTAATTGCATGTGAAATAGTGGGAGTGTTGGGTAAAAGTATATTCTCAATAAAGATAAGTGATTTTTAGTGGGTTTTTTACCTTCCATGGTTTTCCCACTTATATCTTGTGTCATTGTGTTCATTTACTTTTTGTTCATGTTATTTACATTCTATAATATGTAAATATAAAATCATCTTAATCTTTGCTCAATCACTTTGCACATCATAATCTATAATCTTCGGCAATTTATTTTGTGGATGTATAATTTGTTAATTATATCTTCCCATAAATTTACTAACATGATATAAGAGCTAGTGATTATGTGTGTGCAAGATCGATTTGGATGCTTTTGACTTGTAGAAGTGAAGAAGCTTGAAGTTTTTTAAATCTGCAAAATTGTAGTTGTTTCGTTGACGATTTCAAGCTAATCAGATGAAGTGCTACCAATTCCTACCTAAATATTTTTGAAATATTGGTTAATTGGCTTTCTAGATCTTGCTTATGCACTTACATACATAAATATGTGGTTTTGTGACCTATTCTTGGTCTCTACGGTTTAAATCTATTTTCTCGCAAGTTTTTTTTTTTTTCCATTTTTATAACCGTTATAGCTATTTTGGCTTTGGATCTTAAAGTTTTTCATTATATCTTGTTAGTTCGGAGTTTCTAAGTCCACTCCGATAATAAATTGCTTTATTTTTAAAAGATCTATTGTTGTGAAGCTTCGCGATAAGATAAGTCCATGTGGATTCGTTGTGTCGAGTCTTTTATTATATCTTTTCATTTTTGTGAAGCTCGGGCCAATCATTAAGCTTTGTCTAGCTTCGTTGTGTCAGTATTTTAACAAGATATTTTTGTCTCATGTAAAATTTGAGTTAATAGAATTGCTCCAAGTATTTCACATTATCGACCTTGTGTTAAGCTTGTTTATCACTTATTAAATTAGATCCAATAGAATTGCTCCAAGTTGCTTCATATTTCACAATATCAGTCTTGTGCTTGTTTGCTTCTGTCTTTGTGAAGTTTGAGCCAATAGAATTTCTCCAAGTCTCTTTGCATTTTACAATCGTCAACTTTTTTCTAGTTTTGGCAATGGTTATCCAATAGAAATAAGCCACATTTTTCGCATTTGTCAATCCTTGTCAAAATTGTGAAAAGTGAGCCATTAAGAATTTTTGCTTTGATCATTTAGGTTGCATTACAAATTGCGAAGGAATAGAAAAACTCTACATACCTTTGTTTTTATGCAAGTGTTAGACTCTACATAGCCTTCATGGTCTCAGTCTTTGTTTGTGCTTAGCCAATAAGATTGTGACACTTGTTTTTTGATTTCATTGGTTATTTAGACCTTAAATATATTTTAATTTTGTCTCTTTACGGGAATTCAAGTCCGCACAAAGCTATCTCTTAAAAATTTGGTAGAAAGCTACCATGTTTCTTCTTTTAGTCGTTAGCTTTTTACCAAGTGGTATCATTTGATTAGTTTTTTTGTTGTTGTCTTTTATTTTGTGTTATTACTCGAACTATAAAGGCAATCTATTTTGGTTAATTCCGTGGACTTCACGTCCACTGGCTCATTTGTGTGGAAAGTTGTTGGAAAGGTGACACGTGCCCCTAGTTTGGAATTAGCTCCATGTGTTGCCTCATGTTTCGCCACGTGTTTCTTCATTTTCTAGCACATTAATTATTTATTTTCATCGCGGTTTTTAACTCATTACGAACCCGATAAGCTATATGTTTTAAATAAATTTTTGAGACTTCGCATCTCTTTAGCTAGGGGATCTGTGGTAATTTTTTAATTTTCTTTATACCAAGTTTTTTTAAATATTGTTTGTCTTGCAGATTTCAAATTTTGTAAAGCTTAGAACTCCACTCTATGGGATTCTTTGGTTTGTATTTTTCATCTTTTAACAATTTATATGTGTGTATAACTTCTAAACTATATATAGCTTTTTTTGTCTCTGTTTGGCTCTCTTGGCTTGTTTTTTAGTTGTACTTGTCTTCATTATTTTTTGAGCATTTAAAATGGCTAGTTCTACTAGTTTTTCATTGAATAAATATCAGTTATTAAATGGAACAAATTACAATATTTAGAGAGTAAGGTTAAAATCTTATTTCATGGCCAGAAATCTATGAGACCTTGTAACTAGTGGGAAAAAATGACCCACCAGAAAACTTGCAAATCCTGAAAATCTTAGCTCCTTCTCTCAAAGATCATAGGAAGCTCTTGTCCATCCTATTTCAAATCATAAGAGATGATTTTTTAATGCATATATGTCATATGGATTCTTCTATAGATGCATGGAAACAATTAGAAACTATGCATAAAGGCAACCATCTTTCCAAGATAATTATTCTAATTTTGAAATTATTCACAAATCCCATGGAAGGGGATGAAAAAATTGTTAATTAATTGGATAAAATTATAAATATTAAAGCCTAGTTGGATGAATGTAATTGTGAATTGTTTCAAGATAAGCTTCTATAATTTATCATTCAGATAAATATTCATAAAAATTTAGAAACTATATTTCCATTCTTAACTCTAAATATCAGAATGAGTTTGATTTACCTGATCTGGACACTCTGTCATCTCTTCTAATTCAAGAAGAGTGTGCTATGGAAAATTTTGACTCTAAAGAGAATGTCACTCAGCCTTTACTCACTCAAGAATAAAAATTAAACATTCTAGATTTAAAAATCAAAATTCAACTTTTAAAACTCCTAGTAAAGACAAGAAACCAAGAAATTTATAAAGAGTTAATTTTGATGGTAAATCGACATTTCAGGAAAATTTGGTCATAAGAAAGAAGATTGTAAATAAAAAAATTCAAAATTCAAATATAAAAATGAAATAAATCATATCAAAATCAAGATGAAAATGAAGAGAATAATCATTGAACTGATGTAGTAACTCTATAAACTACATCTATCACCCCTGAATGAAAAACATATGCCTTATTTTCTTGTATGATTTTATTACATTGCTCAAATCAGTTATTTTTCAAATCTTATTTCATTATTTAAAGGCTTAGAATAAGATATTGAAGGTATATATTTTTTTGTAAAACATTTTCTAACATGGTTAGTTGTTAAGTATATTGTTATGATAGTTGTTATACACCTAGTGTTATTATGCTTAATATAGATATTATTTATATAACCATGTTGATGTTGTGTTAGATATATATCTCTGGATTTGTGTTCAAGTATTTTTTATGAAACTATCATCACTTGAAGTAGCAAGAAAACAACTAACATTTTCTATCTCTTCTACTTTGAAGGCAGAGTATAAAAGTGTTATGAAAGCAACACAGAAGCCATATGGTTGATAATAATGTTAGACGAACTACATATTGGTATCAAAGGAAGCACTACTCTTCTATGTGACAACCAAAGTTGAATTTATCTTGTAAATAATCCAGCTTCAACATCGAGAGGACAAAGCATTATGAGGTTCTGGATGGCAATATAGATCTCAAGTTTTGTTCGACTGAAGATCAAGTTAAGGATATTTTCACGTAGCCGTTGAGTGTTGTGAAATATTTGAAATGTTTCATGCCTTATTGGGCCTTTCAGAGTTTCCATTGAGGGGAAGTGTGCATGACAATGACACCTCTTAATGGCCTTAAATGTTTCAAAATGGATACTCCCAAGACTATTTCTATGTTATTTAAGTAAATTTTCATGTATGTGCAAGTTTACTTGTAATTCCCAGTAAACAATAGTTATGGGAATGCCTTGTTTTATAAAAGGCTCTATAATCTGATATAAGTCTTCATCCTTAAATCACTTTATCTTGAGAATTTGTGGATGTTCCTTTGTATTGCAATTTTTATGGATTCCTCGGAACATTGTTTTGAACCACGAAAACACTGTTGAGAATTTGTGAATGTTCCTTTGTATTGTGGTAGTGTACTGTGGAGTTGAAAAACATGCAGGACTCTACTTTAGTAAACACGGAACTACAAACTCGTAGAACAAGTATGTTTGGATGCTAGCTTAAATCACAAGTTGATTTATGGATTGTAAATCCTTTTGTACCAAAAGGTAACTTGACATAAGGAACAAATATTAAGATGTTTTTGCATGTTTCCCCACTTAACATTAAGGGGGAGTGTTGGGGTTTATAATATTAAGTGGGAAATTGCTTAGAATAAAACCACAAAATGACTCGCGTTAGATTTTAAGAGTGGATCATGACCATCCACTTTGTATATAACAAGGTGATCCTTTATGGATTGGTTACACATGGTTATAACATTGTATGCGAGCTATATGTGTAACAATATTTGTGAGTCTCATGAGAAATTGTATGAGGCAAATGGTCTGTAAATCCTTAGTGAAGGTGCAATTGCATGTGAAATAGTAGGAGTGTTGGGTAAATGCATATTCTCAATAAATATAAGTGATTTTCAGTGGGGTTTTTAACCTTCCATGTTTTTCCCACTTATATATTGTGTCATTGTGTTCATTTACTTTTTGTTCATGTAATTTACATTCAAGAATATGAAAATGTAATACATCTTAATCACTACACATCATATTCTATAATCTTCAGAAATTTATTCGATGGATCTATAATTTTTAAATTATATCTTCCCATTAATTTCTTAATAGTGTTATTTTCTAGAAATTTAAAATAGGTGTACCATATAATTAGAAGTTTGGTTTTTTAAGATTTTCAAAGACAGAGAGTTATAAAATAAATAACATGAAATTATTTGGATTTTTCAAGCTTCTTAATATAGACTTTACTATCAAAAAATATTGTTCATACCAAACATAGTTCCATACAAGATGTCTATATCCAATTTTTTAGATTAATTTGCATGCATAGTTCCATACAAGAGGATGAGATGTATCTTTTGGGAGTATATGTTTTGAGCATCTAAGACAAAGGAGATCAATAAAAATATAACTATGTTTTGTATCCTATGTTATGTAGAAGTATTAAATTTTATGTGAGATCCATGAGCATATAGTTGTGATTTAACAAATTTGTAAATGGTAAGAACGTCCATTACTAGTAGCTTGTTTTGTAATGATGTTAAATATTTTGCTAAACACTTTGGTATTTATAAGAATAAAAAATGATTTTTATTGTGTCTAATTTAAGATTTTATGAAACCTTAATAACAATAATCTCCTCTTTTTATAAAATTAGGGATTCAAATGAGTCTTGACATGTTTGTGTAATATAAAATATTTAAATATACCCGTAGGATGGTAGTGAGTTAGAGCTGAGTCTAAGGATGTAAAAAATGATTCATACTCTTAAAAATATTTTTAAATAGAATCTAAACAAGACCACCTACAAAAACTAAGCTTTATAAACATTTATTGTCTTTGATCTCATTGAAATCACAACTAGGAACCTCTTCTTTGAAGAGAGATATCATCTCTAAATAGTACCATATGAACGAATGAAGTTGGGGTCTCACCTTCATCTTCTTCATTCATGGAGCTTTGATCATTTGGACTCCATTTATAATTATATTTACTTGTAGGATGAGGAAGAGGAACAATCACATGATTTTATCTGAAAATTTGAATATAATTAATTATCATGGGATATCAAATACATAATTTATTAGAAGACAACAAATTTGTTGATCCTAATCACTGGAAAGGAATTTGTAATACATAAATCCTAACACTTGAAAGTATAATTTATGATTTTATATATTTATAACATTTGATTGGTTTGTAAATGTCTACAAGATTGGACTAGGATTATGGAAAATTCATTGGATTGTAAACAAATTCTACTATGAAAAGGTTTACCAAGCTCTGTTAGTCTACTCTTTTTATTTTTGATTATGCTTTGATATATGTTGGAAAAGTTTTTGGATTTTGATGTTACACATGCAAACTATATTTTCAAATGCCTTTTCAACAACCTTAGTTGTGCATATCATGCAATCATTGCGGTCTATGAGATCACATTTCTTTGAGGCATTTTTTCAAATATTTCACATGTAATAATCATTAATGCAATATATGAGACCACATTTATTTGAGAAATTTTCTCATTCATGTGTAGTGACCCTCTCAAAGGATATTTATATTTGGTTTCCTTCCTAGTATTGTAAGTATTTTTTGGACAATTCAAGTCATGTTTGTGGATCCAGTGGTGGACTTACAGGATTACCATTGATTATACCAATGTTAGATACCTTTTCACACTTTTCTTAGATTTACTCTCTGGAACAACATCTTGAATGGTTGACACAAAACAACAAGTATGTTAATTCGATAATTTTTTTCATCATTTTGTTGTAGTAATAGAAGGGGGTCTTGTAATTAGTCTCTATACAATTTGAGAGGCTTCTTGTTAGGAGGAAAAGATCATGTTCAGGTTCAAATTGAGTTTTCTCTAGATTAAATGAATTAGTCTATGTACAAATCAAGCATCAAAGGGCACATGTCAAGTATAGACCTCTCATGGGAAGAATGAATCTTTGATGTTCAAAATAATATTTTTGACAATATAACATTGATTTTGAAAAACAAACGTTGCATTCATATTAGAGTTTATTTCTTCGCGATTAATTTTTGCAATAATTGGTATCTTTACATTATAGCAAAGATATGTCAAGTATTTAATTGCTTGTATGAATAAATGGCAAGTAAAGTGGGCACCTTATTGGAGATATAGTTAGTATTTTGGTTCAATAACCTATATCTGCAAGTATGAAGTTACATATTCTATATGGAAGTGATCATTTATGTTTATAGATAGATATAATTACAATTCACTTTTCTCAAGGTAGACTTCCACCCCGCATCATAATAGGAGATTTGAAACAATTCCGCCGAATGCAAAAAACATATGTCTAATCTGATTGGTTTGCCTAACCACATAGCTCCTCTCTTTTGGATAACTTCAACGAAGCCTTGCACTCTTATTCCACCAAGTTTGATTCTTTACCGGTGGAATAAGAGTGGTAATCTATGATAAAGGTATGTATGATAAATATAAATATCTATTTTGGTGGTAATCTTGTAAGTCATTGCTATAGAGAAGGAAGCTTGGTTTTCATTAAGTGAGACAAAATGACTCTTTTTTATTAACCTTATTCTTTCCGAAAAAATATGAAGGGTAACTCTAACAATTTAGGGTAGAATGTAAATAATAGAATGTAATAAACTTTAAAAAAAAAAATTATGTAGGTCAGATTTAGAAAGAATACCTTCGATTAATATCCTATTTTGTCGAATCAGGGGAGACGAAAAAGAGAGGGAGAGTAGAGACAACCGTAAGGGAGTGGTGGAAGTGGAGAGACCAAAAATCATCACTCCTGTATTTTCCTTAGCTACCATTGCACCTGGGATTTAAAGATGCCAATTATCACATCCACAGAATCTGGGTTTTGTATGATCAGGGCTTTGTTGTTGTGGTAGATGGAAATATTCAACAACGTCGTCACAATGTTCTCTTGAATTTTTATGTCCTCTGATGAGAGAAGGGGGCCAAAAATGGAACTGCCCCAACTTAGATGATGTAGATACACTTTTCCATCTTATATTTTACAAGGAGACGTAGCTCGTACACGACTTGTTTTTTCACTTTTGGTGTGTCGCTGCAAATATTTTCAACCAGGAAATTTACAGCTAGCTTTGTGGCTTCTAGCAGCACCCTCGTGCTTCTCCCATTGAACATGTGGAGTCTAACTAATAGATGAAGCGGAAGTTTTCTTTTCCTTGATTTTGGGAGGAAATCATGGCCATGAATAAAAATAGCATTGTCTTATTAATAGACGAGAGTTTTTATTTTTATGTTTATCTTATTTATATGTATGTCTTATTTATAAGCATGCTATATTTAGGTTGTTTGTGGTTGAAGAAAACTTTTACAAAGAGGTGCACAAGTTATATATATGTGCATGGATTTACTCTTTGTAATATGAAAAAGAGAGAATTGTATTGTATTCCTTTGGACTGAATAAAGGAGAAGGTTGGCTTGTTTCTAGTGGATGTAGCCCACATTGGGTGAACCACGTTAAATCTTGGGTTTATCTTGTGATTGCATGCTTATATTATTTTTGTTTTAATTTTGTTTTATTACTCATCTGTGTTTAGATCCTAACAACTGGTATCAAAGAAGGATTTTGTTTTGGCAGAAAAAGCTCACAAAGTAGGGTTTCTTGTTTGAGTGGGAGCAATGAAAGAAGATAGCAAGTTTGGGGTTGAGAATTTTAACAACCAGAACTTTCAGATATGGAAGATGCAAGTGGAGGACTACCTATATCGAAGGAGATCTTTATCTATCATTGAAAGGGAAATATTTGAAGCCGTCAGCTATGAAAGATGAAGAATGGGATGTTCTTGATCGAAGGCACTAGGAACAATACGGTTGTTCTTGAAAGCTATGGTAGCTTTCAATATTTCTACGGAAAAGACAACGGTAGATATAATGGAAAAATTGAGTAAATTGTACGAAAAACCCTCAGCGTCCAATAAGGTATATCTCATGAAAAGTTTATTTAATATTAAGATGTCAGATGGTGATTCAGTAAATGATCATTTAAATGAATTCAACACGTTTACTAGTCAATTAAGATCCGTAGGAGTAAGTTTTGATGTTGAGGTTAGGGCTCTTTTGATTTTGTGCTCATTGCTTGAAATTTGGAATACTTTGGTTATGGTTGTGAGTAATTCTAATTCTCGTTCAAACTCTTTAAAGTTTGATAATGTTATTGGTGTGATTCTTTGTGAAGATATGAGAAGAAAAAGCATAGGTGAGTCATCTGGTAATGCTTTAAGTGTAGACAATAGAGAAAGACAAAAGGAAAATGAAAAAGGTCCTAGACACCGTGGAAAGTCTAAGAAGGGTAGATCTAAATCTAGAAGCAGGATGGTATCTTGGAATTGTGGAAAAGTAGGACATGCAAAGAAATATTTTTGGTCTTTAAAATCAGGGAAAGATCAACAAGAAGGGAGAAAAGAGGAAAACATAATAGGTGATGTGTTACAAGATGCTCTTATTCTTTCTTTAGATAATAAATCAGAATCTTGGGTTTTAGATTCTAGTGCTTCATTTCATGCAACTCCTCATAGACAGTATTTTCAAGATTATGTTCAAGGGAATTTTGGGTAGGTATATCTTGGTGATGATGAGCCATGTAACATTGTTGGAAAAGGAAGTGTTCATGTTAAATTACAGAATGGTAACACTTGGGTGTTGAAGAATGTCAGGCATGTTCCTAGCTTGAGGAGGAATCTAATTTCGTAGGGCAATTAGGAGATGAGGGTTGTATGGTTATATTTACAACAGATTCTTGGAAAGTTACCAAGGGTTCTCTTGTGGTAGCAAGAGGTAAGAAAGTAGGTACTTTGTATTTATCCATTGTTAGTACTTGATCCATCTTCTATTTTAGCTACTACAGTATAGACACAACTCTGTGGCATCACAGACTTGGCCATATGAGTGAGAAGGGGATGAAGATTTTACATTCACGGGAAAGTTTTCATATTTGAAAAACATAGACCTGGACTTTTGTGAGCATTGTGTGTATGGGAAACAAAAGCGTGTGAGATTTCTCAAGGTTGGATCAACCAAGAAGGAGCACAAGTTAGAGCTTGTTCATACAGATGTGTGGGGACCGGCTCAGGTATCTTCTCTTGGTGGTTCACGGTATTATGTTACTTTTATTGATGATGCTACTAGGAAGGTTTGGGTTTATTGTATAAAGAATAAATATGATGTATTTAATACTTTCAAGAAGTGGAAAGCTTTGGTTGAGAATGAAACAAGTTTGAAGTTGAAGTGTCTCAGATCAGATAATGGTGGAGAGTACTGCAACAATGAATTTAATAACTATTGTTCACATAATGGAATCCGTAGGGTGAAGACAGTTCCTAGAACACCACAATAGAATGGTGTGTCAGAAAGAATGAACATGACTATCATGGAGCGTGCAAGGAGCATGAGATTGCATGTTGGATTGCCCTTACAACTTTGGGCGGATGTTGTAGATATTGTTGTTTACTTGATAAATAGAGGACCTTCAAGTGCTTTGGAAGGTGGAGTACTAGAGGAGGCTTGGACCAGTAAGGAGGTAAACTATTCTTTTCTGAAAGTTTTTGGTTGTGAAGCATTTGTTCACATTGATAAAGAGAATAGGACCAAGCTAGAAGCTAAGTCAAAGAAATGTACTTTCATTGGGTATGGCACTGATGATTTTGGATTCTCGGTTGTGGAGTTTGGATGAGAAGAAAATCATTAGGAGTAGGGATGTTATTTTCAATGAAAGGGTTATGTATAGGGAACAACTACAGGATAAGAAGCTAGAAAATTTTGAGTATGTAACACTTGATGAGATAAAAGATAGAGAAGTGCTCAAAGGGATAGAAAATAAACAAGTTGGAATCAATCCTGGCACAGTCGGTGTTGATTTTGTAGATCAAAATTAGCAAGAACAACAAGAGCCTCAAAATCTATAAAATCTTGTGAGATGTTCTACTAGGGTAAGTAAACCTCCTGCATGATTATCTTCATATGAGCTTTACTATTATTTATTGATAGATGGTGGAGAACCGAAAGTTTTGAAGAAGAAATGCAAGTAGAAACACAAAAAAAGTGGGAGTAGGGTATGGATGAGGAGATGGACTCCTTGGATCACAACCAAACTTGGGATTTGGTTCAGTTTCCTGCAGGAAAGAGAGCATTGCAGAACAAGTGGGTTTACAGGTTGAAGGAAGAAGAAGGTGACAAAAAGAGGTACAAGGAAAGACTTGTTGTGAAGGGATTTGCACAGAAAAAGGTATAGACTTTGATGAAATTTTCTCTCTTGTTGTTAAAATGACTTCCATTAGAACTATTTTAAGTTTGGTAGTTGTGGAAGATTTGCATCTTGAACAATTAGATGTAAAGACTGTTTTTTCTTCATGGTGATTTGGAGGAAGAAATATATATGGAGTAGCCACAGGGATATGAAGTCAAGGGGAAGGATAATTTGGTGTGTAGATTGAAGAAGAGCTTGTATGGCCTTAAGCAAGCTCCAAGGTAGTGGTATTTGAGATTTGACAGGTTCATGATAGAACAAGGTTACTCTAGGTGTCATTCGATCACTTTGTGTTTATGTAGTGCCCACTTCCCTTTGACACCTTTTGATGCTTATGTTGATATTGTTGATTACATTATAGACATTATTATGTTTTGATTTAGTATGATGTTAGACATTGATCATGGATTATTGTTGATCTTGATTTGATTTTGATGCATGATGATTATTAGAGACACCTTATATGTGGATGATGATATATTATTGACATGGATGTTTTATGGATGTTGTTCGGACATGTGATTTTGGATATTATGAGTAGATCTAGAAAATGAATATTTTATGATGTTGATATAGTTGTGGATTAAAAATGCAAATGATGTAGTTGTTGCTTCAATGTTGTTGTGATTCATTTATATAGTTGGTTTTGTGATTTCATTTATATCACGTTGGATGTTTTGATATGGCCACAAGGCCGAAGGAGGTATTTGTGTTTTGCAGGTTTAAAATATCACAACAAACATCGGGGATCGGAGACCAACCAAAATGGAATTCTAGGTGAATTCAACAAGGTCACCATGACAACTCGTTTTATTGTGTTGTGTTTTGTTAAGGATTCCCATGGGGGGATTATCTTTACATGTGACCATGGGTATTATGTATTTTATTGATGTGTTATTTTATTATTGTTGTATGTATTTTATTAGTAATGTGTTCCTTTCTTTTAATTAATTAAATTGTGGTAGATTAATGTGAAGAATCATATAGTTAAAATTTAAATAAATCAAATTGGGATATGGGAAAATAATAATGAAAGTTGTTGGCTATTTGTATTTAATTTGTAAGTGATGTGTAAGTTGTGTAAGAGCTTGTGTAAGTCAATTTTGGAGTAAGAAATACTCCACCTCCATGAAAAATTCGAATTTGTCCTTGGGAGCTGTGTTTGGAGGCTTGTGGGACAAGTAAAACTTGTCCCATGCCTCTAAATTTAATCTACCAACCATACTTATGGATGGAGATGTGATTTGTGACTTTTATAATGAATTTTAATAGTCTTGTTACATGTTTTTAATTGCACTTTCTTACATTTTAATTATTTTTTTGTTCCTTGAGGTGTGGGATTTTTAGAGTGTGCAAGTAACTTGTCATATTTTTCACCCACCTCTTTATTGTGCTTGGGAGAATGGAGTTTGTCTTTTGTGTTGAATTGGAGGATGTGTGATGTGGCATCCTACATGGATCCACATCATCCTCTTCTCTCCCTCTTCTATTTAATTCAAACTCTTTCCTTGTTTTTGGGTTGTTAAATCATTTTACAACATCTTTGGGGGCGCATTTTTCTTGTTGGAGATCTTGTTTTTGGAGGAAGTTGGAGAAAGCTTTGCATGCTTGGGAGTTGCTATTTTGGACTATGTTTTCTTGGCATTTGAAGCTTGTTGTTGGGAGCAAAATTCACCATGGAGAGGTAGGAATTTAACTCTCATTCTTTTGTTGTTATTTCCTTGTTGTGTTTTGTGAATGGTGCATGCTTTGTTTCTTTTGTTGGTTGGTTGGGTAGACTGCCTTAGGGAAGGTGTAGGAGAAGGCTATGGGGAATCCATGTGGGGGGCATAAGGAATGCCATTGGCATCAAAGTTTTGTGGAGGGATTTTGGGTTTGGGATCCACCATGGAAAAGAAATAGCTTGCATTTCTTACTTTGGGGTGGGCATAAGGAAATCTATGGGGGGGGCATAAGGAGAAACTTATGGGGGGCATAAGGATGTGTGTGGGATGAATTATTTTGGTGGGTTGTTCTGGTGGATGCCCAATTCCCAATTGGGAGGCATAAGTAGCTTCCCCCATAGACCTTGCTCCTTTGGCTTGCATGATCAAGCCTGAGTTTTGTTTTGAAATGATTTTAAATGCAGTTGTGAACTGTTGTTTTTGTGTTGAATTGTGTTTTAAAAAAAAGAAATGTGTATGTGAAAGAATGTTGTGTTGTGGAAGCCAGTTGTTGCCATGGTTGAATTACACCTCTTATTGTATTTTGGTTGGGGCTCAAGGGCCAATGATGAAGGAAGGCTTCTCCTTTCATTGGATGTCTTGGTTGGGTGGAGAGCATTGCCTTTCCCCCTCTTTTGTTGTGATCAACTGGAGAAAAGAGAAAATGTGCATGTTGTTGTCCTGGAGCAAAAGAAAAATGCAGTTTGACAGTCCCTTGTGAAAACATATTCATTGTAATCCTTTCCCACATGATGTGGATGAAATTTTAATAGTTATGTTATGGAGAAATGATGTTGAAATTGATTATGAGAATGTATATTTGATTTGAGAAAGACATTTGCTTTCTGCTCTGTACATTGGAAGAAATAAATGAAATTTTGTTAACTATATTCAAGAAATGGAAGAATGTGAAGATGTAAAGTTTTATAAATGAAGTCAATAAAGAATTGCAAGTTCATCTCTCTTTTGCATTGTTGTGATGAAGTTGGAAATATCAAATTGTGATTTGAAATCTTTGTTTAGAAAATGGAAGAAGAAGAAATACGTGTGTAAGAATTATATTGCATTGTCTCTGTTAAAATACATTAAATTGGAAATCAGATTTTACAATTTATCTTGGAAATGATTTGTTTAGAAACAACTGATTGTATTGGGTTAGTTTAGAAATGAAATGCCACAATTGAATGATAAAATTTGTTATACAAATTTAACAGAAATTGATCTCTTGTAAATATTCGAAACTGACAATCAAATTTAATAAAAATGCACAGTTTAGACCTGCACATTAATCAACTTGAAAATGATATATTTTAGGATGCTAAGATGTTAAGGAACTCACTTTGACAAAGAAAGACTTAGGAAAATAATTTTAACATTGGAACTCACTTCAAAAGAAAGACTTAGGAAAATAATTTTAACATTGCAAATTGAACCCATTTCCCTTCCTCAGTTGTTTTCTGGCATTTGCTGGACAAAATTCAAACGTAAATTAATTGAACAAATTTAACTTCCTAAACCACTTTAAATTCTTCCTAGATCAATTATCCATGCCTTTTTGGCATGTTGAGTGAAGGAGGAGATCTAATTTAATAAAATTGAAAAGTTGGAAAGCGCCGGTTGCTTTGCTAAATTAAAATCCTACATATCATTTTTGCAAAATTGACCCTTTAAACATCATCAAAATGTAAAATTTGTGTTTTACGTGTGTAAAAGGGACATCGAGAGCTTTCCAAAAAGTCCTTGTTTTCCCTAAACAAAGCTCCCTTGCTCAAGTTATGGCACTTTGAAGTTTTTGAGCCTTGACGGGAAAATTTGGGAAAATTTTCCACTGGCGGCCCGCAATGACCAAAATCTCTCGTCAAATTTCCTTAGAATTTTTAAAAAAAATTTGGCTCGGGAAAAATTTCATCTTTTCCTCTGCCATCCCGTAGCCAATCAGAGGCTGCCACGTGTCCTCACGGGGCAGCGGCGGAGGCACGACATCTTTTTTCCCTTTGGCCTTTTTGAAAATTTTGGAAAAAAATTCCTTTTAGCCCCGTCGACCCTCGGCGAATCACAGGTTGCCATGTGGCAGCTTTGGGTGCTAGCAGAAGGGGCGGACCATTTTTTTTTTTTTTCAGTTTTTGGCCTTTGGAAAATTTGGAGAAAATTCCCCACGGCCCCGCATCCCCGCCCTCGCCTTGAAGAGTTCCTTCCACAGGCGCGTTAACCTGTGCGACCATTTTCCACTTTGTTCTTCCCTTCGGAAAAATTCATCAATTTTCTCCGCCACTTCACCATTCCCTCTCCCTTATTCCTGTGGTGAATGGTGGAGTGCCACGTGTCCCTAGCGGACCCGTGGGCACGTGGAGGCCAAGTTGTTTTTTTCCCTTTTGGCGAAGTTCGCCAAATCGCCCCGCCGCTCTACCCTTCCCTCACCCTCTCCCACTTTGAACTAGGATTCGACACGTGTCCACTGGGGACCCGCAGAGGTGTGGGAGAAAATTTTCTTTACACTGCATGAGGGGAAAATTTTCTTAAGCCGCCCCATGACCCGCCAACCCACCAAAGGTGTTTTCACCTGCTTGACACATGTCCCATTGGGAAAAATTTGACCCCTAAACTCCGCCTGATCATATCTTGAGTTTCTGAAGGAATTAGGAGGACTTCTTTATATCACCGGAAAGGTGAGAAAATTTTCTATCCAATGGAAATGATTTAGGGAAATTTTGAATATATTGAGTATGAGAAAAATCAATTCAAAACTCTGAGCACATTAGAGAGTGGGTATGGGGATAAATCACTCCCTAAACCTAACCGATACTTCTAACCCTAAAATTGAACCATGTGAGCTTGATAATTGATTAATAATTGTAAATTTTGTTCTTGTAATTTTAGAATTGTTCCGGAACCTGTTGAGGCAACTGTTGCATTGCAACTTGGTTGTAGACTCTTCTAATTCAAAAAAATTATTCCATAATTTTCTAACTAGTCCTAGGTTGTTTCTTGGGTCTCAAGTGGGTTGTTTTAAACGGGCATCATAGTTTGCTTTAAAATACTAGATAATAACACCTATATTATCTTGTTATTGTATGTGGATGACATGTTTGTGGTAGGGTCAAACTTGCAGGATATAAATGAGCTAAAGAGATAGTTAGCCAATACATTTGCCATGAAGGATTTAGGTGCAACAAAGAAAATTCTTGGCATGAGAATCAATAGAGATAGAAAGAGTAAAATACTTGACTTTGTCTCAAGAAGAGTATGTGAACAAGGTGTTGGACAGGTTTAGGATGTAGGATGCAAAACTAGTGAGTACACCATTGGCAGGGCACTTCAAGTTAAGTAAAGAACAATGTCCTAAAACACATGAAGAGATTGAATATATGTCTAGAGTTCCATATGCTTCAACAGTTGGAAGTTTGATGTATGCTATGGTATGCACAAGACCAGACATTTCCCATGTAGTGGGATTTTTCAACAGATACATGAGTAATCCAGAAAGGAGCACTGGAATGCAATCCAGTGGATTCTCAAATACTTGAGAGGGACCAGTAGTAGGTAGTTGTGTTATGGAGGGTCAGAGGTTTCCTTACATGGATATGTTGATGCAGACATGGCTGGATATTTGGATGGTAGGAGGAGCACCATAGGTTATGTATTCACTTGTTGGTGGTATGACAATTAGTTGGATTTCTAAACTACAGAAGATTGTTTCCTTGTCTACTACAGAGGCAGAGTATGTTGTTGCTACAGAAATTAAGCAAAAAGATGATATGGATGCAACGGTTCATGGAAGAGTTGGGAAAGAAGTAGGAGGATTACAGGTTATTCAGTGATAGCCAGAGTGCAATTCATCTTGCCAAGAACTCAAGCATTCCATTTGAGAACCAAACATATACAACTCAGGTATCACTTCATTAGATCAGTTTTGGAGGATGGACAACTAATGTTGGAGAAGATCCATACAAGTCAGAATCCTATTGATATGTTGACAAAGGCGGTGACAAAAGAGAAGTTGGAAGGTTGTTTGGCTTCGATAGGTCTTCAAGATTGATCTTGAAGAAGAGAAACAAGTTAGAGAAGAGTCTGAGGATGAGCTGTAACAGTGGGTTGCAGCAGTTAGTCTCCAAGTGGGAGATTGTTGAAGATGTGGAGTCTAACTAATAGATGAAGTGGCAGTTTGCTTTTTCCTTGATTTGGGGAGGAATGCATGGCCATGAATAAAAATAACATTGTCTTATTAATAGATGGGAGTTGTTATTTTTATGTTTATCTTATTTATATGTATGTCTTATTTATAAGCATGTTATATTTAGGTTGCTTGTGGTTGAAGCAATCTTTTACAAAGAGGTGCACAAGTTATATATATGTGCATGGATTTACTCTTTGTAGTATGAAAAAGAGAGAATTGTATTGTATTCCTTTGGACTAAATAAAGGAAAAGGTTGGCTTGTTTCTGGTGGATGTAGCCCACATTGGGTGAACCACGTTAAATCTTGGGTTTATCTTGTGATTGCATGCTTATATTATTTCTATTTTAATTTTTTTATTGCTCATCTGTGTTTTGATCCTAACATCTCTAACCTCTCGAACGAATCCCCGCGATCCTTGCACCATTGTTGTATTGAGTTACGCAGCGTCTAGTTCAGAATGAGATTGGTATGTAACAAATCCTACCTGTCTTTGGGAGTGCCCCTCGTTAATTCAACGGGTTATGAAAAATGGTCATACATGCGAACCTAGCCATCAGATCTCTACACGTAGCTCTCCTGATTGTAAATCCACTCAATGTCGATGCGTCGTTTACCTCCCTACCAATTGTGGTTGATGTGATGTGAGTTTCGTGGCTAGCACAATCTATTCTGTCCATGTATAATATCTCACAAATATTCCTTGGGATTTCTATTGCTTCCAATTGAAATACTCATCACATGAACTCTTTCGTTTAATGCATCATCTAGGGCAGCCAACACACTAACATCAATACATGTGTTCTCAACTATCGTATAGTCTCTACTGAGGAGGGGCCAACAGACCTTGTAAATTTCCAACCTAGCCATTGAAGCTCCACTCACAACTTTCCTTGCCACAATTCTACCCAATGTTGATGCGTCGTTTACCTCCCTTCTAGTTAATGATGATGCAATATGAGTCTCGTGACCATCCCAGTCATGTGGTGAGTTGTAGTCTGGTGTGGTAGTCACATTCAACAAACCATAATAGATCATGTATCCCTTTCACCTTCTTTGCATTCAATGGCTTCAAACAAGTTGTGCTTCAATATCCTCTATAGTGCCCTTACCACCTTTGATTTCATTGGTGTTGTCAACTATGGGAGGGGTCTTTCCCATTATATACATTCCTTTCGGCATAAATATTGAGAAAAATAAAATAATTAATTATTTTGCCTAAAAAAGTTCTCATCACCATTATTAAAAATTGATAGCCCCCTTGATAACATATTTCACAACTCGAATACAAAATTTACGAATCTTCCAAATTGTTACTTTGACCAAAAAAATCTTATGGGTTTTGAACCATATACCTTATGGGGTTTGCGATGTATTTACTTAGCAAAACATGTAATTCCAACTATAAGAATAAGTATTACCGAATCCGATTTCGAAAATTGATTTGCACAAATACCAAACTAGATTTTTTTAATAAGTGGCTAGGCTACTGTGAAAAAAACAGCCTTTTTTTTAATAGATCATCATCACAGGCTACTGTGAAACCGCATGCTGATAAAGAGTGAGTTGTTTTTAGAACTACTTAGAAGTGATTTTAAATAGGAGTACGACAATGCAGGATTTGATTTGTAAGCAGGTACTGCACAATAGAGATATCGATCCACAATGAATATACGTATGGATTTGAATCTGGGTAGTAGGTACCTAAGTACTTACCACTTACCAGAAATACCACATTCAACGTAGAGATTACGTATGGATTTGAATGCATGTAAGTACCTAAAAATACTTACAAGAAATTAAGAACTTTTCCAAACAGTCAAATCTCAAAACACGTTAGTTATTCAATTCATTAAATTTTAATTCCCCGCTTTCTTCGTAACATTTTTGAGATAAAAAACTAGATGTTGAATAAAGTGATATTTTACAAGATCTTTTCCCATAATTTTGGCTTCCAATAGAGATGATTCTTTCATCTCCTTAAAAACATGAAAAACTTTACTTCCGTTATAGATTTGTTCTTCTCAAAATATTTGTTGATTCTTTTGTACTTTCTAATTTAACCATCAACATATGGGTCATATATTCTAGATGTCCATGGTTGGTAGGTATTTATATTTTATGATGCAAAGAGGATCAATAAACAAACTCAACTTCCATAAGAACAATAGTAGTCACCTTTCACTAAGCAAGAACTTGTTGCTTAAAAGGCTTAAACTTGCTCAAACACCAAAAATGTACTAAAACAGGGTACTCATAGTTAGATTCACTTCAATCATAGTTAGATACATCAATTCAATATGGTCATGTACTTTACAAAACATAAAACCTTCAATTTTATTTACTTTCCTCTTTGACCTTCAACTAAGCTTCTAGCCCTCCTTTTAGGTATTTAGATACCAATTAACGCCATTAATATGAATACAAAGTTTCAGAGCTTCACCCTTCACCAATTTTATTTATCCTCCAATTACCATTTTTGCTCAAGTCTTGCAATTAGCCCTCCTAGAGGACACATATTACTTCTTAGAACAATTGATAGACTTTAAGACAAAGTTATATAATTTTCCAAGTACCTATTTGGGTCTTAAAAATCCATGAAAAGTTTCAATTTTCAAATCTGTCTATTTTTCCCGTCTCACACATTCACTCTTTATTGCCTAATCAATTTAGGTGTACTAGGGTTTTGAATAGCATATTAGGGTTTTGTGAGTTTATACCATCTTTAACCTCTGAAAATACTTTCCACACAAATTTCAAACTTTTTAAAGGTTGTTTCAAGGTCCCATGAATTTTTATCCTTTGTTTTGTTAGATTTACTAATTTGGTCCTTAGAGCTTATCTTGCTCATAAGCCTTTTTAGTCCTCAATACCATGTTTTCATCTTCTTCCTTTGACATTTGAAATTATTTAACTTCTTCTCAACACCATAATCATGATATTACCTCTCCTTATCCTCATTTCCATTAAACTATTTCATCATAACCCCATCCTTCCTTGTGAGTCTCTAAATTGGCTTCTTGTTCTTCTTTGTTTGTTCAAGGTAGTTATACCCCACTTACACTGTTCCAATATTTTCCTAGTTTTCTTTAGGGTATCTTCACCATATTATAAATTCATTAAATACCCTCCATCCTTTTCACTCAGCATACTCTTCCTCACTTTTCCTTTCCATTATTTTCTTACTCTCACTCTGTCCTTCCTAAGACAATGTCACTATTTCTTAACTACCCTATGCTTATTTGAATGAATACCTTCCACGTTAAGAATCTATCACTTTCCTCAATATTTATTTGCATCAATAGTTATCTATATCATCACATTTTATATATTTCTTGGTTCTCATTAATAGGTGCTTGACTTATGGCTCTTGTATTAAAAGACAATTAATCATCACCTATGAATGCTCTGACTACGTTCTTAAAGAATGCATGATGCCAGGATTCAATATGCTTCCATCCAATAATTATAATTCTATTCATAACCTCTAATGGTGCTTGTCTAACCTCCTTAATATTTGAATCCTTATTTAACAAGGGTTAATATTTTATACCTCTTTCTAGACCAATCTAAGCATGTAGCACAGTTTAAACAGAGATACTCAATTTTAAAAACCTCCTATGGTTTTCAAAGTTTTTGATTCACATTATCTTTCCTTCTATTCTTCAATAGCTTTGAGGGTTATCAAGAAAGTTAAGCAATTCATATTAAACAATAATTTCAATGTTCAATTTCTCTAATATGAGATGTCACAGTCAACTTGGTACTCACTATTTACTATCAAACTTGGCTCCTTCTATCCCTTGAACTTCATTGTTTTCCCTAATATTCTTCTTATTTATGATTTCTATAACCTCTATTTGAATTAAACATGCTCCATTCCACTTGAATCATCCATCAACGTTGGTTGTAAAGAATTATTTCATGACTAAAGGCTCGAACTCATAACTAAACCCTTAAAACAAGGTATTATAGTTAAAGTGACTTTGTTTTTACTTTTTAACTCAACAAACCTCTTTCAAATAACACAAAACTTGGCAACCACCTTGATCTTACATAGACCAACCTTCCCTCCAAATTTCACTTGTTTTTTATGGTTAAAACATAAAATATACTCCCTTTCCTCTTGACTAAGCCCTAGCTCGTCCTAGAACCCGAGAGTACGAGTTTGCATACAATATTCATTTCTTCTTTCTCCAACCATGAAAAAACATGTATAGAATATAAGCTATCTATTAAAAAATTATTCATATTCCTCAAGTATTGAAAATGTCCATAAATCATGAAACATGGCTAAAAACCCTTCAAACTAACCTACAAGTTGTCATAAGCACTGTGCAAGTCAAGTTACTCAACCAAACTTCACCACAACAACATTCACGACTCTGAACTCACATGGATACTGAAATAATCATGCATTCCATGTAATAAATTTGGAATCAAATAAAATATAACATATACAACACAATAATCAATCAAGAACAATTAAGAGACACACACACTATGGAGGGATTATGAAGAAAATTTGATTTTTATTCATCTTAAAACCATTCCTACAAACTCCTTGACCCATCCTAGGCTCTTCCACACGTAATCCACTCCAAAATCATTCTTCTCATATCATAACTAACTTCTCTATTCAAATTTCACCTCTTATATGCTTAACTCAAGGTGGTTTCACTAACCTTTCTCTCAACTCATTATGGTTAAGAGCTTTGTTAAATCGCGAGCCCTTAAAAAATATTGATTACACTTAACTCTTTTAAAGTCTTGAATGACCTCTTATAACCAATATTTTTTGGAATATATAGGGTAAATTATCTTTTCCTTCATAAGGGTTTTTTAGAAGGTCCATTCTTGACCTTATACAATAGAGCCCATCGAGCCAGATTTAGCGATAAAAGTAGCTTCTTTCTTCCTTGTATTCTTCATGACACTTCTTATTATCCTCTTTTTTTTTTTTTTGGAAAAAAAAAGGAGTACCCATGAAGATTCCAAAAAAGGAGGACGAAAAGACAAACAGAAAGCAAGAAGAAAACATCATAAGAGCTTTTTCAGCTCAGAGACTGCAGTTCTAGCTCTAGGAGAGCCTGAGTCATTTGCAAGTTGTTCGGCAAGATTGATAAGCTCCGAGCAATCATTAGCTATGGCAGTCTTGGTAGATTCAGTGAAAGCCTCCCATGCTTTCAAAGCCTTGAAGCGCATGGCTGAAGCTTGTTTAGAATAGAAGAAACCATGTCGACTCTGCAAGCATCCCTTTGAGTGTCAGCAGACTCAGTCGCAGTGGGGGTTGAATCCAGAATCGGCGAGGAATGAAAAGTGTCAGCGGAGGAACTTTGTCATCGAAGAGAGTATTGTTTCCCATGCAGACTGAGTGATAGGATCTTCCACCGGTTGATTGATATCTAACTGTTCCGAGTCCGGGGAGTCTGGGTAGAGCTTAGCGAGGCCCAGGATATCAGCAGCCAGAGAGGAATCAGGGCTAGAAATAGGGGAAGCAGCTTGGAAGCTGGCGTCAGTGCCTTCTAAAAACAAGCAAGAGAGGGGCGTAGGGAAAGTGGGGGTGGCAGGGGGCTGAGAGACAGCGAGGGGAGGACTCAGAATTGCCACATCAGAGTCGGAATCAGATGAGAGATGCAGACGACGTCGGCGCCGAGAAAAGCGGAGGGAGGTGGAGGAGGGGTGAGGGGAAGGCGAGGGAGAGCGGCGGCGACGACCCATTTTGGGGGGGAAGCGAAGAAGGTCGGAATGAGAAGCAGCAACAGAGAAGAGTAGGTACAACAAACCCTGGTGAAGAATGGCACCTTCCCCGTCACGAGCCAACTGGACCGAATGCTCTAAGGACTGAAACAGGAAAGCCGCCAGATTTATTTTCTTCCCCCATCGAAGATGAGAGAGGATGAAAAAGTGAGGGCCGTAAACAAGCCGATATCTACCATCAATGGTAAAATAACGCATTATGACCTCCGCGACTCTGTCCCAAGGAGGAGGAAGGGAGTCCCGAGTGTAACCAGAGAGGTATTTAACCGGTCTGTCCCCAGGAGCATTAAAATCCTAAATTTCCGCATGCAGCGAGCGCTTGAAGTAGATGTCTCCGGCAGCAGGTAGACCAGTGGCATCAGCTATTGCGTTGGTGGAGATGGTAAATCGAGTGTTGCCAATCTGAACCCGACCCTTCGACCAAGAAGCCGTAACCGCATACGAAACAAGAGCCGAATAACCCGCCATTCTCTCCAGGAAGGTAGCAATTCCATTCTCCAGCATAATGTTCCAAACCTCCCCATCATTTTTAACCGAATCACAGTTATCAGGCTCAAGACGCTTCAACTGACCCCCATGGTATGAATGTTTGAAAAAATGCAGAAGTGAGAGCAATAAGGGTCATTTAATGGCCCAGTCAGGGCGGGGAGCCGTCGGCCAAGTTATCATTGCCCTCCCGCCATATCATCAAATGATTAATGTGAGGATATGTCCCATTCGTGCGGAGATCCCCCGCATCATTACAAATCACCGTCATCAAAATGCTCTTCGTTAAGTGTCAAATCAATTAAATTCGACATGAATGCCGCCGCCCTTTGAGAAGGCCATAGAGAATTTGCCGATACCCAAATCAGCCCACCATTCCACCAGTCAGCAATGGGATATATCATTTTGAGTGATTTGGCAGAGATCATCCTAGGAAGTTGTCTGTCCAGCTTTGTTGATTCTCCAGGAGAACACCAATATTAGCAAGGTGGTCAGCCGCTTTATTACCCTCCCGGAGGACATGCTGGAACTGGATTTGCTTGAAAGATCTTTGAATAATTCTGATATCAGCAATGATATTCTGTATCGACCATTGACCAGAATCATTAGACTGCAGAAGCTTGATGATGTTGAGGGAGTCACTTTCAACTTGGAGGGGATCATCACCAAATTTGATAGCCAGCTCAAGGCCTTTGAGGATGGCCAAGGCTTCCACACGATGGTTGGTACCATAGTTGAGGTTATGAGCAGAAGCAACAACAATATACCCGAAGAGCATCGAAGAATGGCTCCTCCACCAGAATTACCAGGATTGCCTTTTGAGGCCCCATCCGTGTTCAGTTTTTTCCAGCCCCTGGGAGGGGGAAGCCAACGAACTAAATCACGAGCAGTGGAAGTGCCTTTACTTTGAATGGCCAACAACTTCTGCCACTCCTGGGAGTTACAGATTTGGATTTTTTGCTGATATTTGGTCCACATGAGCGAGTTGAGATTTTCTTGGAAAGCAAGAGCAATCTGAGTAGCCACCTGAACAGGTTCAAGACTTTTTTCTTTGAAAATTCTTCTGTTCCTTTCTTTCCAGATGCCCCATATTCCGTGAGGGAGGAGGAGTTTCCAAGCCAAATTCAGATTCGGATGAGTGAAAGGAGAGCTCCATTGAGAGAGGGTGTCCTGAATGGACTCAGGGAAGGTCCAAAACACTCCCATCCTCGATAAAAGCCACTGCCATATAACTTGCGAAAAGGAACAGTGGATCAAAAGATGGGCAGAGGATTCGCCTCTTTAGCACATAGCACACATCTAGTGGGGAGAGAAAAACCCCTCCTTTTGATTTTCCCCGAGAAGGAAAGCATTCTTAGAAGAGAGCGAGAGAAAAAACAATTTTGGGAATGATCTCATTTGGCGAGAATTTGGAAAGGGGGACCGAGTCGACACTATGCATCGAAAGATAAGCGCCTTAGCAGAAAAGAACCGGACGGGGGAGAGGGGCCAAATAAGCTCGTCCTCGTTTTGGGAGAATGGGATGTATATGGAAGAGAGCACAGCTCTGAGCGAAAGTCAGGAGCCTACTCTGCAGATCGCTGATATCATCCCAGACCTTTATATCCCATGTGGGAATGGAATTCACAATCTTCCAATAGCCCGAAACTAATCTTCCTTGCTTATTAATGATGCTTCTTTTCACAGGGTCCCAAGCAGGATTAAGATCAAGAGGCTCGTCCCCTATCCAAAAATCCCTCCAGAAGTCAATAAGATGACCATTCCCAAATCTCCATTTAGTGCCAGCCCGGATAATGGGGAGGGAGCTAATAACAGAATTCCAGATGGCAGAACCTCTAATTGGATTGGAAGTGAGCAGATCTTCGTTATTTGCCAGATATTTAGCTCTGAGCAGATGAGCCCAATTAGAGTCACCTTTAGCCACTTCCCAAGCAAGTTTGGCCAGGAGGGCCCCATTCGTGTCAGCCATTTTTCGAAGACCAAGCCCTCCATGCGAGAAGTTGGCTTACACACTTCCTTCCATGCCACAAGATGGATCCTCTTCCTAACCTCAGTCCCTGACCACAGAAAGTTCCTTTGGATTTTTTCAACGACCTCCCTCACCGAATTGGGGACTTTGAGAAGGGACATGAAGTAAGTAGGCAGGCTTTGAAGGGTGGCTTTAACCAGTTGGAGCTTGCTTGGCTGGTGGCGGAACCCCTTTCTAGGTGGCCAGCTTTTTTTGATACCTTTGATGAGGATTCCATAGAATTTTAGATTGCTTACCTTGGAAGAGGGGGATGCCGAGATATGAGGCGGGGAGATCCACAATATTGCATCCAAAGATATCAGCAATCTTTCTCTGAGTCCTAGGGGCCGTGTTGATGAAGGAGATGCTACTCTTGTTGAAATTGACAGTTTGCTGAGAAGCTGATTGGTAAAGAGAAAGGATATCCATTATAGCCCGGGCCTCAATCACAGAGGCTAAACTTAGCAGCATAGTGTCATCAGCAAACTGGCTATGTGTGGCAGAAGGGCAGCTTGAGGTGATTTTCAGACCGGAAATGATAGATTGACTTTTAGCCGCCTCCAGAGCTCTGCTAAGGGAGTCCGCCATAAGGACAAAAAGGAAAGGTGACAGGGGGTCACCTTGCCTGATACCTCTGCTGCTTTTGAAGAAACCTGCTGGAATGCCATTGATAAGAATAGAGAAGCAAGGGGTCGCGATACAAGAGAAGACCCAACTACACCACTTTTTGCGAAACCAAATTTTTCCAGGACCCTAATTAAGAAAGGCCAGCTGACTCTGTCAAATGCTTTTTGCATATCCAATTTTAAGATCATTCCTGGGGACTTCGAGTGAAAAGCTGAGTGAATGGCTTCATGAACTATAATGATACCACCTTGGATGAGCCGTCCTTTTATGAAGCCGTTCTGATTTTGCGAGATGAGATCCTTCATTAGAGGTTTTAGTCTGGAGGCCAACATCTTAGTGATAATCTTATAAGCCGTGTTGCATAAACTGATTGGCCTAAAATTTGAGACATCTTTAGAACTATGCACTTTTGGGGCAAGGGCAACGAAGGTGGTATTCCATTCCTTTAGCAGATTGTCGTTAACCTGAAACTCATTCACTGCTTTGAAGAGATCTTGCTTGATGATTTCCCAAAACACCTGGAAGAAGGTAGCAGGAAATCCATCCGGGCCCGGAGCTTTGTCCCTCTTCATTGCAAAGACTGCTTTGTGAATTTCCTCCATAGCAAAAGGCTTGGTCAGATTGTTGTTCATCTCAGGTGACACCAGATGTGGAATATGTTGGAGCATGGCAGTCATTGATTGCTCGGAGGGCAGGAGTCGGCTGGAGAAGATTTGAATAGAAGGAGACAAGCTCATTGGAGATATCAGCCTCAGCAGTTAACAAGGTACCCGAGGACGACACCAGCTCTCGGATCTTATCTCTAGCTTTATGCTTGCAAGCAGTGATGTGAAAGAATTTGGTGTTACGATCCCCTTTCTCGAGCCAAAGGGCTCGAGAGCGTTGCCTCCAATAGGTCTCCTCTTCTTGAAGTGTATTGTGATAATCACTGAGGAGGGAGGTTTCCTGTTGGTGAAGATGATCCAATCTTCCATCAATCTCTATTTGTTCAGAGACTTTAGCCAAACTCTGAGTTAGCTCCTGTTTGCGGCGTTTTATGTTGCCAAAGACCGTCGACTTCCATATCTTGAGTTGTTTTTTAATTTCTTTGAGCTTGCTGGAAAATCTAAACATACTAGAGCCCTCAATATTGATATTCCACCAATTCGCAACAAGGGGGTTCAGGTGGTTGTTTTCGAAGCCAAGCAAAGCTCAAACTGAAGGAGGATTCTTGGTATTCACTTGTGATTTGCACTCAATAGAAGAGGCGTGGTCGAGAGCGGCCGGGGAGGAGTTGAGGTAGAAGTCGGGAAAGAGAAAATCCGTCCGAGAGAGCCTAGAGATCTATCCAATCTGCTTTGAATATGGTTCCTGCCCAATCTGCGGTTTGACCATGTATAAGATGATCCGTGGAGATCCATATCCAGAAGTGAATTCTCCCTGATGAAGTCAGCCAGAGCCCCCATGCTGGCGGTCATGGCAGGAATACCTCCCTGTTTTTCTGAAGGATAAAGTGGACAATTAAAATCTCCCATTATTAGAATGGGAATATTACCACAAGTGATGATGAAGTTGGTGATATCTTTCCATAATTTACCACGATGAGTCTCCAAGTTGGGGGCATAAACATTGATAGCAATCCAAGTGGAGTCTGCTCCAATCTCTTGGAAGAGTATGCATAAAAAGTTGGGGTGCTTGAACAGGCAATCCCCTTTGAGACTTCTGGGATCCCAAAAGGTACAAAGTCCCCCTGAGTTCCCTGTAGATGGTTGAGATTCAAAAGATGCCGCAGGCCAGATTTTTAGGAGACGATCCTCTGTTTTTAGTTTAGTTTCCTGCAGCATTATGATATCAGGAGAGTTCTGGAATTTGATGTCTTTGATAACTCTTTGTTTTTGAAGAGAGTTGAGTCCTCTTATATTCCAAGAAATGATCTTCATTTCTTTGGTTTGGATTTTCTCCCCACCACCATGGGGATTGTGCTTTGAGTTCCTTGCGCGACATTAATAGCTGCTTCTTGCTGAAGTTTGATATTGCTCGGAATTCTCCCCCGAACTTTTTCCGTGCCTATATCTGGTTTCTTGCTGCTACTTCTAGTAAAACGATGGTTGAAGCTATCATCAGAAGAATGACCCGAGGGGGAGGAGAAAAAGTCTAAAATAGGGGGAAAGAGGGGAGGCAGGGGGGAAAGAGTCAAGGAAGAGGGGTCGGAGGGAAGGGGTGGGAAGGGAAGAGGAGAAGACAGTGGAGAAGGGGGAGGGGAGGAGGCAGCCAAGGAGAGGTTAACTCCTTTAGAGGAAGAGGTGGGGAGAGCCGAGGGAGACAGAGGGGTGATGAGAGATTGAATGGCCATGGAGGGGGGGACGACCTCGGAAACAGGATCAGAAGAAGTGTTGATTTCTCCATCTTCTAGGAGAGCAAAGGAATTTGATGTGGGGATGATCGGGATCTCAATAGAAGACGTTTTAGGAATAAAGTTTTTTTTTATTTTTGGGGAGAGGATTTGGGACTTGGGTTTTGGTTGGGGTTTAGATGGGCAACCAGAGGCCCGATGACCGATGTTTTTGCAGAAGGAGCAAGCTTGTGGAATATATTCATAGTCAATGGGTTGTTTCCAGTTCCCCAAGTCCGATAGAAGCTCTATCTCTTTTGGGAGGGGACAACTGACGTCAGCATTTACACAAAATCGAGCATGGATGAATCTAGTTTTAGCTTTTGTTGCTTGATCTATAGCAATTAAAGATCCTATTGAGAGAAATACCTTGATAACCGCGGATGCGAGAACTCCGAGAGGAGCCAAGGAGGCGAACCCAAATTGGGGCTTGAGTCATGGATTCCGTGTGAGGGTTGAAACCAGGAGACCATTTCCTGAGGTAGAAGCCCCGCCTGCCAAAAAACCACGGACCCCTAACAGAGCTCTAGCAAAGTCTTCTTTCATGCTGAAGGAGAATAATATGAAACCATTAGGCATAGCCGCTATTTCAAGCGCTCCACATGGTTGCCATTTTAACCGAGCCCATTTTTTGATATCTTCCAAAGGGGTCTAGGGCCCATCAGTGTACCCACCAGGACTAGATCACGAGAAGTAGCAGCAGCCTCCGTGATGTGAGAGGGGATGCGCAGAGAGAAGGACCCATCTGACAGCGAAGGGGATAGCTTTTCCGAGCTAGGAGCGGATGTGGAACCCTCCACTAGTCCGGCATCGAGCCAGCACCGAGGATGGCGGCGGCGGTGGTTTCAGCAGAGACCAAAAACGCGGGAGGATAGTTCTTATTATCCTCTTTTAACCCCGATGGTTTTCACCGATTTTATTCATGTTTTCCCTCATGTGATTTCTATTGAACCTTTAGTTTTCCTTCATCTTCATTATAGATCTTCATAATGCATGTTAGCTTTCAAAATCAACTCATTAGCACTTTTCAAGGCCTCATTTCATGTACCTCCATTCAATGTATTTAAAACAATTTGTTTACCTTGCTCATTTCTTGTTTTCTTCTCTTCCTAATATTTTGTTAGGTTTCCCTACTCTTCTTTATTTTCTTTCACCTTCCATACTTTATTCGTCAACCCTTTATGCTAGTATACACTTGTATTTTCAGTATTCCTTCTTGATTCATAGGCTAGTTTGTGCTTAGAAACTCTTTCTTCATTCCTCATTCCCTGGTCATCTTCATTGCATGCTTGTCTCAAACTGAAATATGATCTTTTCCTATCATTTCCCTCTTGTTTTCCATTACATGTCATAACCTCATTAGCCTCTTCCTTGCATTTTATCTCTTGTTCACAAACAACATACTTTTTGAGCCATTTAGGCATGATATATCCATGTTGGAATTTAGATTTTGAATAACCATCTTCTCTTTTCATTGTGCATTCTTGTATATGAAAAAATTTCACTAACATATGCATGAAGGAATTCATAATTTTGATCTTCATATACATGATTATAGACCATATTTGTGATTATATCTCTTTTCTTTTCCTTTTGACATCCATCTTCTTGTTTTTGCTTTCTTTCGTGTCTTCTCTCTCTTGAATTATTTCTAAAGCATCAAAGAAATTTATATCTTCTTTTCCCTCTTCATTCAAATGTTGGAGGACATAATTATTTTCCTCATATTATTCTACAACATTTTTTTGCTTCCATCATATAAATTTGATCAAAAGAGTATATTCTTATATCTTTTCTTACAATTTTCATTGTCTTCTACTTGATCTTATTCGCAAAATCCTTCGAACATGTATATGCACATGTAAACACAATATTAGTTAATAAAAATAGAGACCATATTGTCTCCATCAGTGTCTCTCTCTTGGACACTTTCCTCCTTATCCATCCTCTTTCACTAAGTTATTATTTTTGCACTTATCTTCTCCTCCACTCTTCTTCATCTTTCACTGTGTTCTCCATAATGAGAACTCTCTTCTCTTCCTCTTCCTCATTTTACTCACATGGAAACTCTCTCTTCTTTAATCCTCGACAAGCTCTAACTTATTTTCTTCCTTTACTTCTTGGCACATTAAAGACAAACTTAATTACTAAGTATGGACATAAAGTTCGGGGCTATATTGAGGTGAATGAAAACAAAATAAGATGGAAACAACTCAAAGTTGAGGAGGATAATATGCAGACCGAGGTTTCATCGCGCTGCGAATCAACTCTCACTAATTCATATCAATCATCAAAATCATAAGGATGAGCTCATTTGGAAAGATTATTTTGATGGAGAGTACTCGGTTAAATCAGGCTATAATTCATTCTTTGCCTCTATTGAAAGTGAAACTATGTGGCATAAGTTGTGGATGCCAGAGCTAACCCCTAGAGTGAACTTTTTTTGGTGGCTCATCACTAAAGGCAAGGTACTAACTAATGACAACCTCATTAGGAAAGGATTCATCATGCCAAATAGATGTTACATGTGTCAGGAAGAAGCAGAAGACATCGACATTTGTTTCTGCATTGTAAGTATACTTCCAAAATTTGGCATCTTGTTTTGAAAAATTTAATCGAAGTGGATCTTCCCCCTCACTTGTCTTCGGGCACTGGGAACAATGGGACTCTCCTTACAAACATTTTGTGGTGAGGAGATTATGGCAACTTGTTTTACCTCACACCATGTGGTGAGTTTGGAAGGCTCGTAATGATGTCATTTTCAGAAATACTAGAAAGTTATGCAACAAAATCTACAAGGAAATAATCATTGCTGTACAGGAAAACATTGCAAGATTTAAACCTCCTAAAAATAGAATTTTCCACTGAGGAAGAAGAGAACATTACGCTGCTTGGAATATTGACACTTTGTCTTTAAAAATAATAACAATGATATTGATAGATCAATGGTCCGATGGATTAAGCCTCCCAATGCTTGGCATAAGTTAAATTTTGATGGAGCTTCAAAAGGAAATCCGGGGGATTCTGGAGGTGGAGGAGTCATCAGGGATCACAGAGGTTGTTTTGTTGCTACTTTTTTGGAAAAATGGGTAGGGAAACTAACCATTACTCGAAGCTCTTGTTGCTCTGTGGGGAATAAGGCTGGCCAAGGATTGTAATATTCCGAATATTATAATTGAGGGTGATTCATTGAACATTATCAATCTCTTAAATAAAAAACAACCCCCCAGCTGGTCAATCAGATATTTTATTTATGAAGCTACTGATATATGCAAGAATTTTGAAAATATTGAAATCAATCACACCTATCATGAAGGCAATAGGGTCGCAGATGGTTTAGCAAATTTTGGGGTTAACAATATTTTTCAAACTTGGATAAAAGGGGATATTCTTCCCACTCAAGTTAATAAAGACATCATCAATGATTTACATGATGTGGAAAGTAATCACTAATGGCTGCAAGGTTAATGATAAGGAGTGGTTTTTTAAGTACAACATGTTGACTTCATCTAAGATCTGTGCGATCTGGACTGACATCATTACTTGGCATAGGGAGAACGCTAAGGAGCGGATCACTAATTACAAGGTAAGAGCTAATAATTTCATCCTTTCACACGAGTGGGAGGGATTCAAAAACAAAGATAAGACAGATACACATAGTGCTAAAACTTTAACCGTTAAGGGCAGAATCGCTGGAAAAATGGGGGGTCCGCCTTGCAAGACTGAGCCCACCCACAACCCTGCGTGGAAGGATGATACAAGACTGTGGAACTATCTTCAAATTGGGGGTCTAGCAAATTTTATTGAAAGAATCCAAGGCTTTGATCAGGATATATCTATTAAATTTGCTCAAGGATGGAAGAATCGTGGGGTCAAATACAACAACATTGAGGTTGAGATCACGGAGGAGCTGATCGCTCAAGTCACTGGGTTAAGTCTTGATGGTGCCAAGTTTTTTAACAAGAGGGTGGATAGAGAGGTGGAGACAAAGAAATTCCTGGACACTAGGGAGCAGTTGATTTTGTGATTGCGGCATCAAGTTAGCTTCGGTTCCCGAGCCGTTTCTTTGAGATCCCTAGGATGGTTGTGAGGTATGTAAATCTTGAAGGGAGATTTTTCACTATTCCTATAAAGCATCTGATCTTTCTAAATCACTTCCGTAGAAACATTATTATCAACTTTCCCCATTACTTGCTTAACTCACTGGAGAAATCCGTTTTGGAAGTGCAAAACCATTCTAGGGCTTTTCCACTCCACCAAGGGCTAATTTCGTGATTCACTCCCACTTCTGCTCACTGTTCCCGCTTGGCTTCTTCTCCTCCCTCTCCCTCCATTCCCCCTCACGCCCCACTTGTCTCCATTCCCCCTACCCGAAAGGAAGCTTGACATCGCTTCCTCTAGAAAGAAAAGGAAGGGTATGAAAAATAAGGTCCCTACTTCTCGAGAGGGTCCTTAGAAGCCACAAAGAATTGGAGCTTGCCGAGAGTCTCTTGCACATCACCAAATGGAGGAGCCTAAGGAGGAGGATTTTTGGTCGAGTGGACAGGATGGAGAAGGAAATTTAAGAGCTCAAGAGTGTTATCGAAAAAGGGGAAAATGCAAAATGATGATGAGGAGGATGTAATCTTTGAGGTTTTCAAGAAACTTCAATCTTTGGACGCCAGACTTGGGAATGCCAAAATCTGTAATGACTGTATCCTATCTGCCATTAAAAGTATTTACAACTTCATCGAGCAGCATGTTCATAGTGTATGCAGTCTCAGCGGGATCACTGAGGACATTTGGGGTCCCAAGGAGAAAAGGGATATTGCAATTGCTCAGGTAGACTTGAAAGACCCTTCCTGGGCCACCGCCATAGCATTCTTTATCTTGCTTCAAACGATCAAAGCCAAGATGGACCGGGAAATCAAGTGATGCAGGGTTGTGGAGCTGCATTGTTGTTTTCTGGCTGCATTGTTGCTGTTCACTGTCGGTTTAGATGTTGTTTTTTGGCTATGTGTCATTCAGGGATGGTTATCTCTTGTTAGTTTTTGATCTCTACTGATGTTTTTCAGATCACTGTATGTTTTGATCCTTTTCTAATGTTTTGTTGTACTATCTGGCTGTTGAGCCCTCTGATGTTGGTTGTTTTGCTCTTTTTTTGGGTTGTTTCTTCCTCTTATGTTATCTGGCTTCTGAGCCCTCTTGTATACAGGGTATAGTCCCTTCAAAACTATTTACCCTTAATAAAAAAAATATATAAAGACTATTTCTAATGATGTAATTATGCCTACTCGGTATACACGTATAAGGAAGAAGCTTCATGATGTGGGACATGGTTACCAAAACATGATTTTTGTTAGATGTATTATATTTTTTCCAAATGCAAAATATATTGCAGGCATGTGAAATGTTGGAAAAAATTAAGAAAAACATTTTTCCAAATGTATTATAATCATTCATATATATGTAAATTGGGTAAGATTTATAAGTAAACAAAATTGACATGTTTAAATGTATGGTTATTGTAATTCAAATGTATTATAACCATTCCTATATGTTTAAACTTGGTAATATTTTTAAGTAAACAAAATTGGTAGGTTTAAATGTATGGTCATCATCATTTTGAAGAGCCTCCCAACTTGTCTAAAATACATAACTCTAGAACGAGGTATAAAAATACATACAAATTCTACATCTTATTCCTCACCCAGTGACTCTTTTCTTTTCCATTTTAATTAGATTTTAGGTAGGCCATGTGATTAATCCTTTTTGCAGTGAAATAGTATGCAATAACTCATGTCGAAAGAAAAAAAAATTGATAGTAAAAGGATGAGGATGTAGATTTTTCTAGTTTTTTTTAAATTGATATTTGATCCTAATACCCATGTATAAGAGCATAATTTTTGCAAATATCCTCCTATTGGGTATGTGTGGTGACATGTAGAGATAAATTTTAATTTCGGATACCTATTTGTTCTTTTCTTTTTTACTATTCTAGATTTTTTTATTATGGGTATGGTACACTGAAATGACAAATTTTTAAAAACCTTGGGACGGTACATTGTGGGTATGTTCATACAATATATTTTTAAAAGGTAAAAAATATAAATATGTATAAAACTTTAATGAAAACAAGCTTATAGTATCAACAATCTATAAAATATTAGGAGCATACAACAAGCTTATTATGAATTATAAGCCATCTAAAGCAAGAATTTTTGATTGAATACAAGAAGACTAAAAAACATTGAATCTATGAGTCCATCTACTAATGGGCTCATAAACATTCCACTAGTTTTTAAGGCACAAGGAATGGTTTGGGGAGAGGAAAATCTTTTGAAAGTGTTGTTTAGAGGTAGCCTCTTAGAGCGGGGTCCCTTTAATGCACCTCATAGTATCCCAATATACATTCTCATCCTCCATAAGTAGTCCAATAGAGGGAGATGTGAAAGCAATTTTTAGCATTGTATACATTCTGAACTAAGATTGAGGAAGCTTATAGAAAGATTCAAGGTATGTTTATTCCATCCACTTCAAAAATTTGTACAAGTCATGAAATATTTTAATTTGTTTCTCGAAGCAAAGGAGGGAATAGAAGACTCTTATCAAAGTAAGGATCTTTTCATTATATTTCATATTTAATGAAATCAATTTGTAGGCTTGGAACCTAGTGTCAAAGGAAGAGAAGATAGGTTGCCCAACCACCAAGTTCTTTACTTGTTCCCATTCCTTCCAAATTGACTGAAGAAATCCCATGAGGAGTAACAAAAAATCCACCAAATAATAAGTCAACCAAATGAAGTCCTTTTCATCTCTCTTGACCCTTCGGAGCCTATTGGCAATATTGAATCTTACAAAAACATTCCAAGGTTCAATTCCGATCAAAGCCCTCAAGTTATATTTATTTTTTGCAATTAAAAAAGTGGCGCTATGTTGTGGATACATCCTAGGTATGGATTTAAGTACTCGAGACATACTCGAGGCATGCAAATATGTACTCGTAGTGTATCTAAACCATACCTATACTGTACCCATATCAGATATGTATCAGGATTGGTACGAGGGGGCTACTTGGCATTTCCAAAAGTCTAGTTGACATTGGTGATGTATTTTTTTTGGGCCACTTTGGAACATGTTGTGACTGTGTAAGTCAGAATCATCAACCTTTTTAGCATACTTCCATCTTGTTCCAAAATTGGAGCTTGGGAGCACGGTATGAAGATACATCATGGAATAATAGAATTTCTCTCTTCTCATATGTAGTTGTGGCTGTTTTTATAGATAGACTTGCAAAATGTTGAAAGATACATAAGGCAAATGAATTGTTTGAAAAAAAATTCTAAAGGAAGTGTGGTGTCATGAAATGTAATGATTGTATGTCTGTTGAAAGATTCTAGAGGTTTTTAAGAAAATGCAATTGATAGGTGCAAAGCCAAACTCAAAACCTGTGTTAGCATCCTTTCAAGTAAAAATGATAAACAATAACAATTTTAAACATATAAAATCACTACATACCCATATAATGAGCTTCTTTGAACTTTTTTATTTCTTGTGTAATATTTCACTTTTATTCATCTTTATATGTACGTATATGAGATTATGAATACAATGTTTGTTTGGGATCACCATGCTTTATTGATTTTATGGAGGTTGTCCTTTTCTTTCTTGTGACAATAATTTTGGGAAAGGTTGTGATGCTTCTTACTGAGTATTCTTGGAAATCTCCCTTCATATGAAGTATTTTTGTTGACTACCTTATCATTTGTCAAGATTTTCTGCAATAGAATTCCATTATTGGGGACAATACTTTTCAGCTTATGAACATTTTGGTCTATAAACATAAGACATTCTATTGATAAAAAATTATGAAACTAGATCAAAGAAAATAGATATATTGTGAGAATTTAATTTTCAACTCAGGGGAGTTACAAGAGCAATATGAAAGTTTTTTTGGGTTTTATAATATTAAGCGGGAAACTGCTTATTATAAAACCTCCAAATGAACCAAGCCAAATTTTAAGAGTGGATCATGACCACCCGCCTTGTATATAACAAGGTGATCCTTTAGGGATTAGTTACACACAGTTGTAACATTGTATGTATGTGATTATATGTGCAAAAGCGATTTGTAAGTCTCATGATCAAATGTATGAGGCAATTCGTAAATCCTTAGTGAAGGTGTAACTGGATGTGAAATAGTGTGAGTGCTGGGTAAAAGTATATTCTCAATAAAGATAAGTGATTTTCAGTGGGTTTTTTACCTTCCATGGTTTTCCCACTTATATCTTGTGTCACTATGTTCATTTACTTTTTGTTCATGTAATTTACATTCTGTAATATGAAAATATAAAATCATCTTAATCTTTTCTTAATCATTGCAAAACATAATTTATAATCTTCATAATTTATTCTGTGAATTTACTAACATGATATCGAGCTAGCGATTATGTGTGTGCAAGATCAATTTAGATGCTTTTGACTTGTAGGAGTGAAGAAACTCGAAGTTTTTTAAATCAAAACTATAGTTGTTTCATCGACGATTTCAAGCTAATCAGGTGAAGTGATTCCAATTCCTAGCCTAAATATTTTTGAAATATTGGTTAATTGGCTTTCTAGATCTTGCTTATGTACTTGCGTATATAGATATGTGGTTTTGTGACCTATTCTTGGTCTCTATGGTTTAAATCCGTTGTCTGCAAGTTTTTTTTTGCGCTTTTTATAACCGTTATAGTTGTTTTGACTTTGGATCTAAATGTTTTTCATTATATCTAGTTAGTTCGGAGCCTCTAAGTCCACTCAGATAATAAATTGCTTTATTTTTAAAAGATCTATTGTTGTGAAGCTTCGGCCAATAAGATAAGTCCATGTGGCTTTGTTGTGTCAGTATTTTATTAGATCTTTTCATTTTTGTGAAGCCCGAGCCAATCATTAAGCTCTGTCTAGCTTCGTTGTGTCGATTATTTTAATAATATATTTTTGTCTCATGTAAAATTTGAGCTAATAGAATTGCTCCAAGTATTTCACACTATCAGTCTTGTGTTAAGCTCCCTTCTATCACTACAAAATTTGATCCAATAGAATTACTCCAAGTTGCTTCATATTTTGCAATGTCAGTCTTGTGTTTGTTTGCTTATGTCTTTGTGAAGTTTGAGCCAATAGAATTTCTCCAAGTCTCTTCGCATTTTGCAATTGTCAATTTTTTCTAATTTTGGCAGTGGTTATCCAATAGGAATAAGCCACATTTTTACATTTGTCAGTCCTTGTCAGAATTGCGAAAAGTGAGCCACTAAGAAGGCTCCACGTGTGTTCATTTTTGCTTTGATAATTTAGATTACATTGAAAATTGCGAAGCAATAGAAAAAATCTACGTACATTTGATTTTTGCAAGTGTTAGACTTTACATAGCCTTCATGGTCTCGGTCTTTGTTTGTGTTTAGCCAATAAGATTGTGACACTTGTTTTTTTATTTCATTGGTTATTTAGACCTGAAATATTTTTTAATTTGGGCTCTTTCCGGAATTCAAGTCCGCCCAAAGCTATATCTTAAAAGTTGCGTAAAGTTGCTATGTGTATTCTTTTAGTCATTAGATTTTTACCAAGTGGTATCATTTGATTAGTTTTTTTGTTGTTGTCTTTGCTTTCACGTTATTACTTAGACTCGAAAGGCAATCTGTTTTGGTTCATTCCGTGGACTTCACATCCACTGGGCTCATTTGTGTGGGAAGTTGCTGGAAAGGTGACACGTGCCCCCTAGTTTTTAATTAGCTCCATGCGTTGCCTCATGTTTCGGCCACGTGTTTCTTTTGTTTTCTAGCACATTATTCCTTGTTTTTCGTCGCGGTTTTTTAACTCTGTTATGAACCCGATAAGCTATATGTTTTAATTAAATTTTGGAGACTTCGCATCCACCAAGGGGATCTGCGGTAATTTTTAATTTTCTTTATACTAAATTTTTAAATATTGTTTGTCTTGCAGATTTCAAATTTTGTAAAGCTTAGAACTCTACTTTGTGACATTCTTTGGTTTTTATTTTTCATCTTTTAGCAATTTGTGTGTGTGTATAATCAAGTAAATTATAGATAGCTTTTTTCATCTCTGTTTGGCTCTCTTGGCTTGTTTTTTAGTTGTACTTGTCTTCATTATTTTTTGAGCATTTAAAATGGCTAGTTCTACTAGTTTTTCATTGTATAAATATCAGTTATTAAATGGAATGAATTACAATATTTAGAGAGTAAGGTTAAAATCTTATTTCATGGCCGAGAAGCTATGGGATATTGTAATGGCCCCGGGGAAAAATGACCCACCAGAAAACTTACAAATCCTGAAAATCTTAGCTCCTTCTCTCAAAGATCATAGGAAGCTCTGTCCATCCTATTTCAAATCATAAGAGATGATTTTTTAATGCATATAGGTCATATGGATTCTTTTGTAGATGCATGGAAACAATTAGAAACTATGCATAAAGACAACTGTCTTTCCAAGATAATTATGCTAATTTTGAAATTATTCACAAATCCCATGGAGGGGGATGAGAAAATTGTTAATTAATTGATAAAATTATAAATATTAAAGCTCAATTGGATGGATGTAATTGTGAATTGTTTCAGGATAAACTTCTATAATTTATCATTCAGATAAATATTCATAAAAATTTAGAAACTATATTTCCATTCTTAACTCTAAATATCAGAATGAGTCTGATTTACCTGATCTGGACACTCTGTCATCTCTTCTAATTCAAGAAGAGTGTGCTATGGAAAATTTTGACTCTAAAGAGAATGTCACTCAGCACTTCTCACTCAAGAATAAAAAATTAAACATTCTAGATTCAAAAATAAAAAATTAACTTTTAAAACTCCTAGTAAAGACAAGAAACCAGAAATTTAAGAGTTAATTTTGATGGTAACTGACATTTCTGTGGAAAATTTGGTCATAAGAAAGAAGATTGTAAATTAAAAAAAGAATTCAAATTTCAAAAATAAAAATGGAATAAATCAGATCAAAATCAAGATGAAAATGAAGAGAATAATCATAGAACTGATGTAGTAACTCTATAAACTACATCTATCACCCCTGAATGAAAAGCATATGTCTTATTTTCTTGTATGATTTGATTATCTATTCAGATCAGTTATCTATCAAATCTTATTTCATTATTTAAAGGCTTAGAATAAGATATTAAAGGTATATATATGTTTTTTTGTAAAACATTTTCTAACATGGTTAGTTGTTAAGTATATTGTTATGATAGTTGTTATACACCTAGTGTTATTATGCTTAATATAGATATTATTTATATAACCATGTTTATGTTGTGTTAGATATATATCTAGATTTGTGTTCAATTATTTTTTTATGAAACTGTCATCCTTTAAGTAGCAAGAAACAACTAACATTTTCTATCTCTTCTACTAAACCAGAGTATAAAAGTGTTATGAAAGCAACAAAGGAAGCCATATGGTTGAAAATAATGTTAGACGAACTACATATTGGTATCAAAGGAAGCACTACTCTTCTATGTGACAACCAGAGTTGAATTTCTCTTGTAAATAATCCAGTTCAACATCGAGGACAAGGCATTACGAGGTTCATTCGAGAAAAAGTCCTGGATGGCAATATAGATCTCAAGTTTTGTTTGACTGAAGATCAAATTAAGGATATTTTCACGTAGGCGATGAGTGTTGTGAATTTTTTGAAAAGTTTTGTGCCTTGTTGGGCATTTCATAGTTTCCATTGAGGGGAAGTGTGCATGACAATGTCACCTCTTAGTGGCCTTGAATGTTTCAAAATGGATACTCCTAAGACTATTTCTATGTTATTTAAGTAAATTTTCATGTATGCGAAGTTTACTTGTAATTCCCAGCGAATCATTAGTTATGGGAATGCTTTGTTTTATAAAAGGCTCTATAATTTGATTCAACTCTTCATCCTTAAATCACTTTATCTTGAGAATTTGTGGATGTTCCTTTGTATTGCAGTTTGTATGGATTCGTCATAACATTGTTTTGAACCGCGGAAAAACACTATTGAGAATTTGTGGATGTTCCTTTGTATTGTGGTAGTGTACTGTGGAGTTGAAAAACATGCAAGACTCTACTTTAGTACAACACGGAACTGCAAACTCGTAGAACAAGTGTTTGGATTGTAGCTTAAATCGCGAGTTGATTAATGGATTATAAATCCTTTTATACCAAAAGGTAACTTGACATAAGGAACAAATATTAAGATGTTATTTACATGCTTCCCCACATAACATTAAGGGGGAGTATTGAGGTTTATAATATTAAGTGGGAAATTGCTTAGAATAAAACCGCTAAAAGACCCGGGTTGGATTTTAAGAGTGGATCATGACCATCCACTTTCTATATAACAAGGTGATCCTTTAGGGATTGGTTACACATGGTTGTAACATTGTATGTGAGCTATATGTGTGAGAATATTTGTGAGTCTCGTGAGAAAATGTATGAGGCAGTTCATAAATCCTTAGTGAAGGTACAACTGCATGTGAAATAGTGGGAGTGTTGGGTAAACGTATATTCTCAATAAATATAAGTTATTTTCAGTGGTTTTTAACCTTCCATGTTTTCCCACTTATATATTGTGTCATTGTGTTTATTTACTTTTTGTTCATGTAATTTACATTAAGTAATATGAAAATATAAAACATCTTAATCACTGCACAACATAATCTATAATCTTTGGCAATTTATTCAATGGATCTATAATTTGTAAATTATATCTTCCCATTAATTTCTTAATAGTGTTACTTTTCCAGAAATTTACAATAGGTGTACCATATAATTAGAAGTTTAGTTTTTTAAGATTTTCAAAGACAGAGGTCTATAATAAATAACATGAAATTATTTGGATTTTTCAAGCTTCTTAATATAGACTTTACTATCAAACAATATTGTTCATACCAAACATAGTTCCATACAAGATGTCTAGATCCAATTTTTTGGATTCTTTTGCAATATGTCTAGATCCAATTTGTCAGATTATTTTGCATGCATAGTTCCATACAAGAGGATCAAACGTACCTTTTGGGACTATATGTTTTGAGTATCTAGAAGACAAAGGAGATCAATAAAAATATAACTATGTTTTGTATCCTATGTTATGTAGAAGCATGAAATTTTCTAGTGAGATGCATGAGCATATAGGTGTGATTTAACAAATCTGTAAATGGTAAGAACTTTCATTACTTAGTAGCTTATTTTGTAATGATGTTAAATATTTTTCTAAACACTTTGGTATTTATAAGAATAAACAATCATTTTTACTGTGTCCAATTTAAGATTTTATGAAACCTTAATAACAATAAACTCCTCTTTTTATAAAATTAGGGATTTGAATGAGTCTTGACATGTTTGTGCAATACAAAATATTTAAATATACTTGGTAGGATGGTAGTGAGTTAGAGTTGAGTCTAAGGCTATAAACAATGATTCATACTCTTACAAATTATTTTAAAATAGAATCTAAACAAGACCACCTACAAAAACTAAGCCCAATAAACATTTATTGTCTTTGATCTCATTGAAATCACAACTAGGAACCTCTACTTTGAAGAGAGATATCATCTCTAAATAGTACCATATGAACGAATGAAGTTTGGGTCTCACCTTCATCTTCTTCATTCAGGGAGCTCTAATCATTTGGATTCCATATATAATTATATCTACTGGTAAGATGAGGAAGAGGAACAATCACATGATTTTATCTAATAATTTGAATATAATTAATTATCATGGGATATCAAATATTTATTAGAAGACAACAAAGTTGTTGATCCTAATCACTGGAAAGGAATTTGTAATACATAGATCCTAACACTTGAAAATATAATTTATGATTTTATATATTTATAACATTTGATTGGTTTGTAAATGTCTATAGGATTGGACTAGGATTACAGAAAATTCATTGGATTGTAAACAAATTCTACAATGAAAAGGTTTACCAAGCTCAGTTAGTCTACTCTTTTTACTTTTGATTATGCTTTGATATATGTTGGAAATGTTTTGGATTTTTATGGTACATATGCAAACTATATTTTCAAATGCCTTTTCAACAACCTTAGTTGTGCATATCATGCAATCATTACAGCTTTAGGAGATCACATTTCTTTAAGCCAATTTTTCAAATATTTCACATGTAATAATCATTAATGCAATATATGAGACCACATTTATTTGAGACATTTTCTCATTCATGTGTAGTGACCCTCTCAAAGGATCTTTGTTTTCCATCCTAGTATTGTAAGTATTTTTTGGACAATTCAAGTCATGTTTGTGGATCCAGTAGCAGACTTACGGGATTAGCACTGATTATACCAGTGTTAGATAACTTTTCACACTTTTCTTAGATTTATTCTCTAGAACAACATCTTGAATGGTTGACACAAAACAACAAGTACATTAATTCAAGAAAGCTTTTTTCGTAAATTATCTAAAAATACTTGAACATGTGTAAAATGTATATGGCTTCAAAGAAATCATGAATTCAGTTTTTATTTAATAAATCATTCAAAATAAATTTAAAAAAAAAAATAAAATTTTTAGCCTTTTGTTGTAGTAATAGAAGGGGGTCCTATAATTAGTCTCTATACGATTTGAGAGGCTTCTTGTTAGGAGGAAAATATCATGTTCAAGTTCAAATTGAGTTTTCTCTAGATTAAATGTATTAGTCTATGTACAAATCAAGCATTAAAGGGCACATGTCAAGTATAGACCTCTCATGGGAAGAACAAATCTTTGATGTTCAAAATAATATTTTTGACAATATAACATTGATTTTGAAAAACAAAGGTTGCATTCATATTAGAATTTATTTCTACGCGATTCATTTTTGCAATAATTGGTGTCTTTACATTGTAGCAAAGATATGTCAAGTCTTTAGTTGCTTGTATGAATAAATGGCAAGTAAAGTGGGCACCTTGTTGGAGACATAGTTAGTCTTTTGGTTAAATAACCCATATCCACAAGTATGAAGTTACATATTCTATATGGAAGTGATTATTTATGTTTATAGATAGATATAATTACAATTCACTTTTCTGGTAGACTTCCACCACCGCACCATAATAGGTGATTTGAAACATTTCCACCGAATGCAACAAACATGTGTCTAATCTGATTGGTTTGCCTAACCACATAGCTCCTCTCTTTTTGGATAGCTTCAATGAATGCCTTGCACTCTTATTCCACCAAGTTTGATTCTTCACCGATGGAATAAGAGTGGTAATCTATGATAAAGGTATGTATGATAAATATAAATATCTATTTTGGTGGTAATCTATGTAAGCCATTGTTATAGAGAAAGGAAGCTACCGGTTTTCATTGAGCGAGATAGGATGGCTCTTTTTTATTAGCATTGTTCTTTCCAAAAGAATGTGAAGGGTAACTCTAACAATTTGGGGGCGAATGTAAATAATAGAATGTAATAAACATTAAAATGAAAAATTATGTAGGTTAGATTTAGGAAGAATACCTTTGATTAATATCCTATTTTGTTGAATTAGGGGAGAAGAAAAAGAGAGGGAGAGTAGAGACAACTGTAAGGGAGAGGTGGAAGTGGAGAGACAAGAGATCATAACTTATGCATTTTCCTTAGCTTCCACGCTACGCTTGGGATTTCAGGACGCTAATTATTGCATCCATAGAATCTAGGGTCTCCATGTTCAGGGCTTTGATGTTGTGGTAGATGGAGAGATTCAACAACGTCGTCACAATGTTCTCTTGAGTTTTTATGCCCTCTAATGAGAGAAGGGGGACCAAAAAGGAAACCGCCCCGGCCTTGGCGATGTAGAAACACTTGTCCATCCCGCACTTTACAAGGAGAGGTAGCTCGTACATGACCTTTTTTCACTTAGGGTGTGTCGCTACAAAGCTTTTCGACCAGAAAATCCACGGCCAACTTTGTGGCTTCCAACAACACCTCGTGCTTCTCCAACATCTCGAACGAATCCCCGTGACCCTCGCACCATTGGTGTATCAAATTCAGCAGTGTCTAGTTCAGAATGAGATTGGTATGTAACAGATCCTACCTGCTCTTTGGGAATGTCCTTGTCAATTCAACGGGTTATGAAAAATGACCACACATGCAAACCTAGCCATCAGAGCTCTACATGTAGCTCTCCTAGTTGCAAATCCACTCAATGTTGATGTGTTGTTTACCTCCTTGCCAAATGTGGTTGATGCGATGCGAGTCCCGTGGCTAGCACGATCTATTTTGTCCACGTATAATATCCTAGAAATATTCCTTGGGATTTTTGTTGCTTCAAATTGAAATACTCATCACGTGAACTCTTTCATCTAATGCATCATCTAGGGCAGCCAACACACCAACATCAATACATGTGTTCTCAACCGTAGAGTCTCTTTCAAGGAGGGGCCAATAGACCTTGTACATTTCCAACCTAGCCATTGGAGCTCCACTCACAACTTTCCTTGCCACAAATCTACCCAATGTTGATGTGTGGTTTACCTCCCTTCTAGCGAATGATAATGCAGTATGAGTCTCGTGACCGTCCCAGTCATGTGGTGAGTGGTGGTCTGGTGTAGTGGTCACATTCAGCCAACCATAATAAGTCATGTATCCCTTTCGCCTTCTTCACAATCAATGGCTTTAAAGAAGTTGTGCTTCGACGTCCTCTGTTGCCCTTACCACTTTTGATTTCACTAAAATTGTCACTGTGGGAGGGGTCTTTCCCATTATTTACATGCCTTTCAGCGTAAATATTGAGGAAAAAAATAATAATTAATTACTTTTTATTTTTCATAGAAACCTTCTCATCACCATTATTAAAAGTTGACAGCCCCCTTGATAAAATATTTCATGACTTCAATACAAAATTCACGTCCAAATTGTTACTACAACTAAAAATTTCTTGTGGGGTTTGAACTATGAAACCCCGGTTTGCAATGTATTTACTTAGCAAAACATGTAATTCCAAGTCCAAATATAATGATATTACCGAATCCAATTTCGAAAATTGATTTGCACAAATGCCAAACTAGTTTTTGTAAATGAAAAAACAACCTTTTTCTTTTATAGATCATCATCACAGGCTACTGTGAAACCGCGTGCTGATAAAGAGCGAGTTGACGGCAGTGTAAATACTGTGAAACCGTGTAAGTAGTGAGAATCATTTGTGGTACTTATGTGCCAGTTGCCACTGCCGATGGAAATTGGGAGCTTTCATTACAAGATTACTTATCAGAATATTAACCCATAAAGAATATATTACGTAAGTACCTAAGAAAACTTTTCCGAAGAGTCAAATCTCAAAACACGTTGTACGCATAGGATGTGATGTGATTTGACCAAGTGCTATGCTATTGCTGGATATATATATGTAAAATGTGGGTTGGAGCATGTGAACTATTTGACCAAAATAAATATCCTGTCACTCGTCTCTGATCAGGAAATCTAACAGATCAAGATTAACTTAATCTCTGATTGTTAATGCCAAGAATTCACCATTATTGCAGGAGCTAGGAGCTAGAGAGCCAAAGGCTATCTAACAACCACATGGTCCTCATTCAACACATTTAGAAAAAGATAAATACCTAATAATTATATCAGGTACTAAAAGACCAGAGCTCACATTAATTAAGAGATTTTCCAAAGATTCTAACCAATCCATAAAGAATATACGTATGGATTTGAATGTGGGTAAATACTTACAAGAAGTTAAGAGCTTTTCCAAAGATTCTAATCTTAAAACATGTTGTACGCACAGTATGTGATGTGATTTGACACTAATTTTTCAATTCATTATATTTTAATTTGTCTAATCTTCTGGTGCCGGATTTTGATGTTCAATGTTACATGGCACAGAAATTTTTTTGGCGGTCTAGAAAATTATATGAATATCATATGATGTTTAAAATTTAATTTTGACGTTAAATTTGTGTTTACGACAAACCCGAGGGGCCCTGCTTCCTACCGGGATGTCCTCTATTGAGTTGAGATTTAGTAGAGGTTTGTCTAATAACTAACAAAATACATAAATTCAGTTAAATTTTATTTGGATGGTGGTGTTCTTTGTAATATTCTCTTATAGTTATGTGACTTTTATTTAATTATGGATAATAGATTGGACTAATCAATTCCATAGTTTTTCACATATTCATTTTTTTCCCAAAAAAATTAATGTTGAACTAATCAATGTGAAGATCCATAAACATAATTAAAGTTTATGATAATATTAATACAAAATTTCAAATTACAATTTCAAAACAAATTTAAAGAAAATGATAGAAATTAGTCACTTAGTGCAAACTTGCAATTATTTAGAAAATGAGTTCCATTTCCAACTTCCGGGCTTGTAAGGCCAATCTTCTAATTTCACCTTTCTTACAAAATCTCAAATACAATACATCTAGTTTATTACCCAATCTTTATTACGTCGATAGGCGTTTACACTGCATGACTCGTTTCCCTGCAGTACGACAATTGACGGTAGAGATTATCGCTATACAAAGGGAGGACCATTGAAGAAGTCCTGGCCACTCAATAAGTATAATATATTTTTTTGTTATGTCCTGCTTAACTAGGATCTAGCAGTTTCAACCATTCGATGGAGATGTAGTATGGCCATCCAGTCAGTAATTAATTTTGTTATTAGTGCATTTAATAAGGCACCATTTTCGGTGGATGTTTTCCATTTTTGTGGTTCAAGTAATCGACAGAAGAGGTAATGGGTGCTTCCTCCATTGAAAAGTTGGTTGGTTCAACTATGACCAGTTGCAATGTGGAGGGCAGTGGTAGCATGTAAGAGATAACACCAATTTTTCATGAGTTTATGCATTTCTCTTCCAAATGGGTTTGATATGGGCAGAAGATCTGAAAACATGCATTTGTTAGCAGACTCCATTTCAAAGAAGATTGAAAGTAGAGCATGTATTCCATATTTTTCTTCCTATGTTCGAGGTTATTGAATGGTTTTGATGCCCATGTCTTATCGCATATGGATGTCTTGCTCTATTTGGTGGTCTATTAGACATGTTTTGCCGATATATTGTGAAATATTAATCAACTAGTTAAATCTTGTTTTGTGAATTCTCAATTTTACAAATGAGGCCACCATCTTCCTCATACTAAAACATTTATTAATGAATCATAGTGCTCTAGGTAGCCACGACGCTGGTGCGCTGAGCGCGCTTCGGGATGGTGAAAAGAGAATTTGAAAGAGATGGCTACACAGTGTGGACCAACGACCCGGTGGTGGTGGGAGACACTGAAGGACAACTCCAACGCCCTTCATTGTAGCTCATGTGATGTGGCGTTGGGATGTGACTTGAGGAAGGATTGGTGGAGGGGACTCATAGTGCCAAGCGCGAGCAGAGTGGCGGCCATATGAAGCAACAACACCTGTATGTGGCCTCGTTGTTGCGTAGAATTTATTCATGTCACATTCACAATAACAAGTGGATACATAATAGCCACATTCACTCTCTCAAGCAAGTTTTTTATTGTTTTCTCTTTACCTCTTTTACTTTTGAATATTTTCCCACTTTTACGAAAGTAAAATTTACCACTTTCTTGGTTGTGAAGGCATGTTTTGATGCCCTTAAACATTGCATCCATAGACCCACTGTAGAATCTCTTTAATCACTTGTACACAATTGGAATTCTAGTAATTTTGTTGAACCAACTTATTTTTTATACCAATACCTCTAGAATCTACCAAGAGGTATACACATAAAAATGAGGGGATCTGAGCAGCTAACCACAACACCTAGAAAGGTCATTTTCCTAATTTTAGTTGTCATGTTTTCCTTTCTACTTTGCTTTCAAATAATACATGTTTCATTTTACATACGTGTTTTCTTAAAGTCACTTGCAAGATTTGTGATGTCAAAAAAATCCTATGTGATCCCTTTATAATGTCCGTGTCATTCGAACTAATTTTTCCCAAGCATTACATTACCGATTAAAAAATATGTGAGTTTTATCTCCAGAAATATCACGCTAACATGAGTCCTGGATCTTTTTAAACATCCAAAATTGTTGTAGATCACAAGCACTAAGAGGGGGTGAATCAATGCAGATTAAAACTTTTACACTCTTGATTCAATTTTATATTCTTTACCAATCTATATGTATGAGCAACATACAATCAATCAAGTATTCATCATGCACATAAACACTGAACACAAAGATTTACAATGGGAAACCATTTCGGGAGAAAAACCCACCAAAACCGTTACTTATATTACACAAAGCAAGGACTCATAAGAATATAACACATATTACCAGATTTGTTCAATGAGACACCAATCCCACAAGGAGCACCAACCCCTACACCTATACTGATATTAAACACAACAAAGGACTCAAGTGAATATCACGTATCACAAGAGATTATTTTCTACATGTGCCTACCTACAAGGAATCTACAACTCCCTGAATGTGTTAAGCTACAACTTAGACTTCTTTACATATACATTTTGATCATGTAGTTACAACAATTGCTAATATAATGGATTATGATCACTTTCCTAGCTCGATATGTGTTCTTCATTATTTGCTCGATCTCACCCTTTCTCTCTTATTCACCGTTGTAGCTCTTCTTAGCTTGATTGCACTATATTTTCTTCTTTCTTCCTCTATCTCTATCTTGTAACTAATGCCTTAGTTTTCTCTCATGAGAGACTACCTTGAATGACTTCAAGTTTTTCTTTTATTGCATATTTTACCCAAAATGCTTGCTTCAAAATTTGCATTTTGTACTCTTCCTGATCTGTCGCCTATGAATCGGATCATTAAATATTCCCAGCTGAGTCCATATTTTATTATTTCCTTGTTCGACTTCATTCCTCCTTCTTCCATACATCTAAAAAACCGATTTACTAGCCGACTTCCAACAAATAGAGAACTTGCATTGTTTAGAATTCGCATTGAGTAATTAAAACGGAGGCCCATCTTCTTTACTTTATTTTAATTCCCCTTGAAATCAAGAATCTCCATCGAGCTTATAACCAAATTACCTCGTGGTCAACATGCATTAAATACTGGTAGCTAGAACAGATAATTTCATTGTTTTGTGCAAATTTCCAGTTGTACTTGCAGTTGCAATTCTCTGTCAATCAAATCTCCTACGAAATCTGAATGCAAATGTTCACTCTTTTAATTTGAACTCTAACTAATTTTCCTTGATCCACTCCAATTCACTTTGAACGTTCCGCGACTTCCTTTGGCGTCTTTGATCTTTTCCTTCATGTCGCGACTTCTCCTTTGTCCTTTAGATTTTCCCTTGTTTATGCGGATTTTTAGTTATCTATGGCATCTGTATGCATTTTGCATATTTTTCAACTTCTCGCGGCTTCCTCCTTGTTTGCTACCTTCTGCGGATTTTCTCCTTTTCTAGTTCTTCACGGATTTCTTTGTCTGTGGTAATCTTCTATACTTAGAAAATTTTCTGCTTATCTCGTAGTTTTGCATCTTTTCCCTTTATACGTAGCATTCACCAAATCTTCATATCTGCAACTTTACCTTCTTCACTCTGTGGCACTCACTTTCCTTCAACGACTTCTTCTGGAGCTTTCCTTTAGTCCACGGTTCCTTCTTTGAGCTTCTTTACGCCGCAACTCTCTTATGTACTTGGCGGCTAGCACCTTATATTTACGGCTTGCACAAATATTGTATAAGTCCTTTAGGACTTATCCTTGACCATCTCAAATCTTTTTGAGTTGACACTATCAATCAACCTTCATCTTGCTTGCATGCTCACTTTACCAATTGTCTCATTTTTCCATCAATGCAACTTGATATCAACTCATCAATCTTGACATCAATGACAACACATATAACAATGAAAAATATTCAACAATCTCCCCCTTTGTCATTGATGGAAACACTCCATGTAGAAACATGTATAATCTTATAACCTTTTGATGGAAAAATGATTGCATACTGGAATTCGCCTTTCTCCTGTTCTTCTATATCTGCGGACTGGTTTCTAGTTTCTTTATCGCTCCCCCTTTGACACCAATGAAAAAGGGCCATCTATGCCGCACATAATTGAATATGCTTGTAATATGGTTTCTTCATGTTCTTACCTCAAGAAGCCCCCTAGGCTTATGCTTTTCATCCATATGTTTTGGTGTTTCTGCTGCAATGCTCCCCCGAATCGATGCATGCTTTGATAATTTTGAGCTAATAGATTATCTCCCCCTCACTTTGGCACTGTTTTTAGGAGCAGATAATGTCTAAGAATGCGCTCTTTCTTCTCTACACACCCTCTAGTTGTTTGCGGATCAGAAATGACCCCTAATTCATTCCTTAAGTGATCAAATGTTGCTTTTGGCAGCGACTTGGTCATTATATCTACAATTTCTTCTTTAGTGCTCACATATTCTAGAATAATCTTCCTTTCATTTACTTGTTCCCTCAAGAAGTGATACCTTATAGGTATATGCTTGGTTTTTTAGTGGAACACAGGGTTCTTGGAGACACTTATTGCGCTTGTGCTATCACATAGTAAAGGAATTGGTTTTCATATTTTACCTTATAATCTTCCAATGTCTGCTTCATCCATAAAAATGTGTGCAACACATTGCAACCGCTATATACTCTTTTCACATGTTGAAAGAGCTACAGATAACTTTTTTTCTTAACTAGGAGACTAAGCAGTTTCCAATAAAGAATGCTCCCCCACTTGTGCTCTTTCTATCATCAACACTTCCAGCCCAATCTACATCTGTGTATGCCTTTATACTGAAGTCACTACTTTTGGGGTACCATAGTCCATATTCAATTATTCCCATGAGATATCTCAAGATTCTCTTTACCGCCTTGAGGTATGTCTCCCTTGGATCTTTTTGGAATCTTCAACCAGTCCTACCTCCTGCATGGTGTCTGGTCTTGATGCTTTGTAGAGTAAAGTAGACTACCAATCATGGACATGTACAATGTTTTGTCTACCTTTGGTGAATCATCATCTTTGCTTAGCTTGCATCCAACTTCCATTGGTGACCCAATAGGTTTGCAGTCTTCAATCTTAAATATTTTCATCATCTCTTTGATGTACATGCTTTGTGAGATGAATATACCTATGTATGATTGATTGATCTGCAGACCCAGAAAGAAAGATAAATCTCCCAACATTAACATCTCAAATTCTTCTTTCATCAAGCCTACAAACTCATATGTCATCTTTTCATGATCTCCATCGAAAATGATGTCATCCACATATACTATTACAATGAGTAGATGTTCTCCTTCTTCTTTTATGAATACATTTATGTCTGCAACTCCTTTTCTGAAACCTTTCTCAATGAGGTATGAGCCTAATTTGTTGTACCAAGCTTGAGGATCTTGCTTTAATCCATATAAAGATTTCTTAAAGTTGTACACATAATCTTCATCTTCAGTTAGTGAGAATCCATCAGGTTGCTCAATGTATACCTCTTCATTTAGGAAACCATTTAGGAAGGCTGATTTCACGTCCATCTGGAACACTTTGATCTTCTTATATGCCGCGTAATCCAGAAACAACCTTATTGCCTCCATCATTGCAATTGGTGCAAATGTCTCATCAAAGTCAATCCCTTCCATTTTTGTGTATCCTTTGCATACTAGTACGACCTTGTTGCACGTAACTTATGCTTTCTCATTCAGCTTATTCCTGAAGACCCATTTGGTTCCAATCATATTTTTGTCTCGCGGCATGGGTACTAGTTCCCATGTCTCATTCTTTTCGATCTGATCCAATTATTCATTCATGGTGTCTACCCAATGTTCATCTTTGCTTGCTTCAGCAACATTATTGGGTTATATCATGGACATGAGTGTTATATCTTCATGACTTTTCTACTCTCTGAGTCTTCTTCTTGTTAGGATGTGCCATCCTTGTTTCTAATGATCTGATTTGTAGGATGATCCTTCTTGACTTTCCTGAGAGGGTGCTTTAGTGTCAGGTCTTTCTTCTTATTCTTCTGCTTCTTCACGCAGACTGTCAAAGTCTTCATCATCTTCTTGTTCTTCATTTCCACCAGTATGTTGAGTGCTAGTTTTTCCATATTGTGCCTCATCCACCTTCACATTATTGCTTTCCACTATCTTTTACAACTACTTGTTGTAGCATATGTAGGCCACGCTAACCGCTGAGTATTCAAGGAATATACCTTCATCGCTCCTTGAGTCAAACTTGACTAATTTTTCTTCATCCCATATGATGTAGCATTTTCTTCCAAACACTCTGATGTGCTTCACATTTGTAGGCCTCTTCTTCCATAGTTCATAGGGGGTCTTATCACTGTTTAATCTCAGCTGAGATCTGTTCAAAAGATAGACCACGATATATACTGCTCACTCCAATACATGTCTGGGAGTTTGGATTTATTTAGCATGGTCCTTACCATCTCTTGCATTGTTATGTTCTTCCTTTCAACAAATCCATTATGTTGAGGAGTCCATGTGACTGAGAATTGTCTCCTGATTCCATGTTCTTCACAGAACTCATCAAACTCATTTCACCAGAATTCACCACCTCTGTATGATCTTAGGCATTTGATTTTCTTGTTCTTCTCATTTTTAACTAATGCCTTGAAATTCTTAAATTTATCTAGCACTTCAGACTTCTGTTTTAGACATTCTACCCAACTCATTCTTGTAAAATCATCTATTAACAACATAAAATATACTTCACCTGATATTCGTTCAATTCTTGTAGGGAAGCACAAGTCTGTATGAATCAATTCCGGCTATCTTGTTGTAGAGTACTCATTTGACTTGAATGAATTCCTTGTCTATTTACCATGTATACACACCTTACATAGTATATCCGTGGGTTTGATAATCTTAGGCATCTCTCTCTCACACCCTTTAGCACTTAGTTTAACCAAATTCTCAAAGCTCATATGTCCAAGTCTTATGTGCCACAACCAGCTATAATCAACTTTACCAGTGAAGCATTTCTCATTGTTTATCTCATTCAACACATACACGTTGTTCTTTGTCCACTTGGCCTTTGTGAATCTATTTCATGTCTTGTCGTTGATAATATCACATCCTCGGTCATGGAATATGACATTGTATCCTCTCTTACACATTTGACTCACACTCAATAGATTATGTTTCAAGCCTTCAACATATAGAACATTTTCTGTAATAGTCTTTTCATTATCTAAACTTAATGTCCCTTTTCCAACTATTTTGGAAGAGTTGTTGTCACCAAATCTCACAACACCTGATGCATTATTATACAGTGAAAAATAAATTTACTTTTATCACCTGTCATGTGACTGGAGCATCCACTGTCTAAATACCAAATTTAATCTTCATTTTGTACATGGAACATGTTATGTACTACTAAGAAGAATTTTTTTCTCTTATTTGCACCTTTCTTCACATATATCCATGTAGACACCAAATTTGGGTCACACTCCCCTTTGTCCCCTTTAATTAATTAACGTAATGTATTCACCTAACTATGACCCCTTACCCCCATTCATTTTAATTTAATTACTTACAATAAAATTAATGTTCATCCTCACATTATTAATTAAATTAATTTAATATACACCTCATATATCCACATCACCTAGACACCTCACCATGGAATTATTCATATCCTATTAATTAACTAAGATTGAGTCTCTACTTATCTTAAATAATTGTGACTCTTTCAAACCCTAAAATTAAAGTCCTATTCCGTCTCCAACAAAACTCCCACTTATCTAAGCGCAAACCCTCACTTGAGACCCGAATTAGCAATCAAGATCACACCAAACATAGTAAAGATCGGGCTATTTTTGGTAACTTTGACTAATTCACCCTAACCGATGCTGTTTATCCTCGGCAACGTCGGTCACCTAAACTACCATCGGTTCCTTTATATACAATTTTACAACTCTTTACAAAGGTTGGCCATTCAGTTTTGGGATTTCTATTGCAATCAAGTGTGAGTCTCAAATCCATTCCTGCATCTAAAACAATGACGACACACCACCATAGTGTAACACAAACAACATGTTCTCTTCTAGAGTGTTTGAGTATCCATGGGAACACACAGGTTGCACTGCGCGACACTTTGAACCAGCTATCACCTCGCCTATCAACCACCATCCACCTTCATTCATGAGATCTTCATAACAACAAGTAAGTAACGTGGTTTTCATCATTTGTGCTTACTTTACTATAGATCTTTTACTTCTTTCAATATTTCCATTTCTACTATTACCCGGATATCTCCATCTTCCCACCAATCCACCTACCCAACCATTTCAAGTCTTTTCACCTTTCTTAATCTCTTCCTCTTCATTCTCGAGTCTTCTTAGCAATATTATGAGCCTAACCAAACCTTCCCCACTCTTTGTGAAATTATAGAGGGGCTAAAAAGCCAAATTTATTAATTTATCACCCATTGCCCCTATCGACGTCAGTTTATCTTACCACCATCGGTTTCATCCCTATAACGGCATTGGTCACCCGACCAATACCGGTGTCTGTGTTATTTTACACCCTCAGACTAGCAAGCCTTCTATTCAACCAAAACCAACCCAGACCTCACCTAATCAGTCCCAAACCTTTACCAAACCTCTGAAAAACCTACCCAGCCCGAAAAAACCTTTGGTTTCATTAGACTTAGTGATACATTTTGTATTTAACATTAAATCTAGCATATTGTTTTGTATTGAGAAACTAGGACCTTTTTACTTCAGTTTCCTAGTTACATTAAATTAAACAATGGATTGACAACCTCTCTAGGAAGCATCACGCTTCCTGGATCTAGCATATGTTAGGAAGTCCACTGTCATATGCTATTCAATGTTCTTTTGTGGTCTTGTTTTGTATTTACAGACAGTTCCTTCCCAGACAAAAAGGAGTTCTCTATGATCAGCTTGGATAACGTCAAAAACACGTGCATTCTACCTTCCACCTTCGCTTCACAGGTATTCCTCCTTAACCACTTACCTTCTATATGTTTTGTCCTAGAAAGCTTCAACTTATTGGTGAAACATTTTGGCATGCCCCGTGGGACCCATTTGGGTTCTTTTCATTGTTCATTCTTAGGGAATCATTGTGTGTTTATTTCTTTTTGAAAGAGAGTTCACATTAAATCTTCTCCCTTGGAAACATTTTTCTTCTCCTACTTGTCTTAGTGAAACTTGTAGTTTGGATTAAAAAGAACACATAATTTTAGTTGGTATTACATTAGTCAAAAACATACTCTTGCCTATTCATTATTTATCTCATCAAATTTCATCGTGGATTTGGGTTTAACATATTTGCATCTCATTTCTATATGCTTCACTATAGCTTATTTAAAATTGTGGGCAACCTATATGCTGGAAATCATGACCAGTTGATGGTTGAAAAATTGAACCATAGCTCACATTTTACACACTCTCTCTCTATACCAAACCACTGAAAAAAACTACACATTTCTTAAACATCATCTTTCCCAGAAGAATATTTCAAATATCACACGATCAGAGGGTTGACAGTGGGCTCCAACTGGTTTTCTGGCCAGTCATCATATCAGAGTAAGGCCTCGTGTACTACAAAGTATATATTGGGTACACCACACTAAAATTTACCTGAAACCGGCCATAGTTGTCATTTTCCGTAGGGCACCTTCGGTAACCAAAACAATATTTTATTCACAAGTCAGTCCTAAATGACATAAGCCACAACATAGGATTTTGTGTTTGGTAACTTTTGCTTGATTTGTGTTTTGAGGTGTGAGTTTATTTTCTCCATTTTTTTCTCTACCTACATAATCCACAATCATAGTTGGTGTATTTTGACTGTTTTTGAGTGTGTTGGGATTAATTATTTCCATACTCATCTTCTGAGTTGGTCCTTTTATTTGATCTAAATCACCAAAATTCACTTTTGTCCATATTTTCATAGATTTCACAGTAATCGGTATCGGTCTTGCGAACACCATTGGTTATATCATCATACCGTTATCGATTTACTTGATCGCCGCTATCGGTTCGAGAGATGTTTTGGGTCATTTTCCCAAACAGTGTTTCATTCACACCTATCACCTTCTGTGACTTCCTCTGTCACTTAAATATAATTTTGAGTCTTTGATATCACCTTCAGAATCTAGTTTCACTTCATTTTCATCATTTATTACCAGATATGCAAACCTTTCATTTATCCCCAATAACCGGCATCGGTCTAGTGACTGGTGGCAGTTACCCTTTCATACCGACATCGGTTACCCAACCGGTGTCAGTCTCCATGTTCTGATTTTTCAAATCAAAACAATGATCAAATTCCACCTTCTAGATCTATTTTTCTCCACTTTTCTGTGTTTTTACATCATCAACAGAGCTTAGATCACTAGTTCTATTTTTCACATGATTTTGACCCGTAGACAAGCCAACGCTCTCATGTTTCACACTAGCTGCCAACATCTTCCACCAAGCCCATCGCCCCCTTCCATCTCATCACCTATGGACCCCAATCAATCTCTTACAATACCCACTGGTGATGAGGAGTTTGGGAGACTCCGTGATGAAAACCTTTCCGCTCTTTAATATTGTAGTCAATTTTTATACCCCTTAAAAAATAAGGAAAATCCCATGCGCGCCGGCCTATCACCCAACGGTTGCTGTGCGCTCACCTGAGGCATGTGTGGGCGTCGAGCCCCTCCTTTATGTGAGTTATGTAAGAATGCAACATTTATGATAGATGCGTAATCGTAAGATAGAAGAAACCCCTTATTCAATTGAGAACTTAGAGTAAATGCTACAGTAATGTATCCATTTAGAAAAGAAGAAGATTGAAAAAAGATAGATCTAAACCATAAGGGAAATAGGATGCATAATGATTGTAATCATTCATATGAAACACACTGAACATAATAAAAAGAGATATGTATAATCCGAAAACCACATATATTCATATTTGAACATGTCTAGTAATCACATTACATTTATCAAGGTCATTGTAGACCAGAATGATAGTGCAGATCAGAACCATGTAGAAAAACTGGACTTATGTCCTTTACAATGAAAAAGAAATCATATACCTATCCCTTGATATGCCATTATCTCAACAAACTTCCTAAACCCAACCCATAAATCTCTCCATGTATTTCTGTAGAGCTTCACCTTTTCTCTGATCTCTCCATTTCCTTTTCCGGGCGCTTGTATTTATAGCTTTTTCCAACACCTTCATGCCTTCGCGAGAGTTGCAAATCCGTTGCCAAGTGTCCAAGGTGGTCCTCCATGGGATCATGCTTCTTCAGGCTCGAGCTCTCCACTCTTTTCAATGATGGCCTTCTATAATCTTCCATCACAAGGTACATTCCTTCCTAGGCCACCTTGTTTCTAGGCTGACACCTTATCCAATCCGCATGTGTAGTCGGGTCACGCTTTTACCGTGTTCTGTCTGATACACCAAATATGGCTAAGTCCTCAAAACCTTTTCTCTGCCTTACGCATGTGCCCCTTGTTCAACTAAACCCTCCTAGAACTCTATCCTGTGTGCTTTCTCCTTGCGCTCCCTTCTTTAAGTAGGTCCTGCATGCCCACACGCCTCTCTATACTTAGCCAATATTTTAGGATCCCAACATCACCCCACACTATGCTTGTTCTTCGTCTGCCAAGGGACACTTTCCCAAAGAATAAATAATGAGAAAGGAAATACTAAAGGAATGAAGAATCAAGCAAGAATGAAATAATGGGGGAAAATATGACTACTGCTGCAAAAGGAGAGGGAAATCCTTCCTTAAGTCTACCTCCAACTTATCCCAAGTATCAACCTCATTCTGCGCTTGTTGGCAAAGGTTTCTGAATAGGGCGCTCACCTCCTCAAAACCCAACTCTTCTCCCTTGGCACCCATGGTTTCAATAACCTCCTCCAATGCCTTGCCCATATCATCGAGCACGTCCATCCTTCGAGTGATCTAGGGATATAATTCTTTAAGTCGGTTCTTGATTGAGCCTCACAAGGTCTCAATAGCCTCCGATTTCTTCTCCACCTCGGCTAAATTTTTTTCTCTCTCAGCCCTATTCCCTTTTCCATCTCTTGGAACTCCTTGAGCTCCGCCTCATGGGTGACGAACAGGATTCTCGCCACTATATCCCTATCTACACAGTTGTCATAGACAACTTCTGCTATCAATATGGCAGCCTTTACATCGGAAATGATCTTGTTGAACTGAGAAACAATCTCCACCACCTTCATTTTATCCTCCTTTTCCTGACACGCCAAAACTTCTTCTGCAGACTCTAATGCCAATGGTTTCCTCTCCATGGTGAGAACGCAAGTTAATTCTTCTAGGCATTGCAGGCTTGATTCATATTTTTGCATGAGTGGTGTCAATTCTAGATGCTTCAAGATAATGGTGCTTGTGATCATCTCTACCTTCTTGGATACTTCATGTACCCTTGCCTTCTCTTCCTTCAATTCACGCCTTAGCTGAGCGCTAACTAGTTCCTCATGTTTTAACTCCTTAGCCTTTTCCAGGAGCTCTTCTTCCTTCTTTTCTAGCTCTACCTCCGAGAAAATTCACTCTGGCATTCCCCTATTATGTTTGTGGAGCCTGTTTTCATGTTAGAGTTCGGTACACCTTCCATGTGTTACACTTCAATATTTTTACGACGGTCTCATTGTGGTTTATTAACCCATGGGTAATGGATAACCATTATGGGCTGTTTTTGGGCCCATGGTTGTTTGGTACCCATTGTTTTGTAAAACCACCTCTTCGACTACCTTGATGTACTTATAAATAGATGGACATAAAATAGGATTTATATGAGTGTGTTTTGTGAAGGTGAATAGTGTGAACGAATTTAAGTGCGAATCGGGAGGGTTTGTTGAGCGCAGCTCCAAACAAGATCTGATTATTGTAACTGTGAAGACTATTGGCTTGTAATAAAATCTGAGCAAGTGTTCTTGGTGGATGTATCCCACGTTAAATATTGTCTTCGTTTTGTGCATATTTCATTTCTGTAATTCTATTCATACTTCTTATTATTGCGATTAGAGGAATTATTCCACATTAGATATAATTAATTCCTAACACCCCTAAATATTCTGGCTTCAACCTCGATTGAGAATTTGTTCAACGCATTGCAGATTTTTTCGTAAGACAGCTGCTGGGAATTTACCAAGGGGTTTTTCCCTTTTGATTATGGTACTTGCATTAATGCCCCTTGGCTCACTTCAAATTCGAGCTCGTCGAGGTGGGACTCAAATGCCCATGAGAGCATCTTCCTCATCTGAGGGTATGCACCTTCCACATCAAATGATTCCATAGCCAAAATTTTCTCTATCGAAACAGTGCTTTGGAAGGTCACACACAACAACTTGTTTGGATCATCAACATAATCCATTTGTTGCCTTTAGGTCTCTGTGCACCTTCCTCCTATGTGCATTCCCTTTGGGAAGCTCACCATCAAATTGGGGCCTCCTTCTGTGTTGTCATGATCTTTCCCGACACTTTCCTCTTCATCCTCCTTCAACACTATCTCCGCGCTTCACTCCAATTATTGCTCTACCAAGGTCTCAATGATTTTTTGCTTCCCTTTCTACAACCTCATTTATTTTCTCCTTTGTGAGGCTTGGGGTCCTCTGATTCTTTATACTTACTTCCTCACTCTATCCTTTTTCTTGAGTGCCTTCCTCCTTCTGGCTATCCTTCCTCTGAACAAATAGGTAGTCATTATTCTCTTCCTCTCCCTCTTCCTCTCGAATCATGCACCTCGAAAATTGTTGGTCCTTGAACTCCCTCAAGTTCATCATCCTCATCCTCATCATCCCTTTCACCTCTGTAGGCCTCCAAGCTCTTTGTATCCTCTGAATCAGCCTTCTCCATCACCTTTTGTTTCTTCCTAACTGGGGATTCCAGTACAAGAGATGATGCTCTCTCTTCTTCTTTGTCTTGTGACTTCTCCTTTGTCTTGGATTTTTTTCTGTTATGGCATATTTTCTCTGACCAGGGACTTCTTTTTGTGTGAATAAGTGCTAGGCTTAGCACTTGTCTCTGGAGCGCCCACCATTGGTACACTTTGGACACTTGGTGTCTTTTTCCCTGCACCTCTTCTCTTTCTCTCTTTGTTGGCGCGGGCTTCCTTCTACCCATAGGGTCTTCAGGAATGGAGACATCACATTCCAGGTATGCGCCCTTTTCAAAATTTGGTCTTATGCACTGTAGATACACCCTTTCTGTGGTCCTTCCTATAATTGGTAAAGTTAGGGACTTTGTCATCTAAACCTCATGGGAGACATACCTCTCCACGTATGCACGCTTTTTGGGGTAGACAAGCTGTCTGCGTAGCTCTTTGTGGTCTTGATCTACCTCACTAAGGTTGAACATTAGTCTCTTTGCCTCTATAAACCTATTCACCCCTGCTTGGAAATATAGCGCAGTGAAGGATAAGGGGAGTTTGCACCAAGGGTTCATAGTTTCATCCACCAATTTGAATATGCCAATGCAAAAGTTATGGTACACTACAAACTCTTCTTCTCCATACACAAGCACTGGTAGTTACTCTGGAATTATCCACTCCACCCTGAATGCATCCCACATGTGCTTGTACCACTTATCTAGATGCGCCTTGTGAGTGGCCATCATGGTGTCATAATTATATTTTGTGAACCTTTTCGCGGCGACGGGTCTTCCCTGATATTCCCAAATAGACTTATCTAGCCCATTGGGAACTCTGATTTCTGAGAAGAAAATTGTGAGGAGGATGATGCCAAATAATATTTTGTCGCCCTCTTGCGTGCTGCTTATGATTTCATCCGCATGAAAGCGGACAAGTTGTAGATGATCCCCTAAGCTATTTTTGGCATACATTAAGCCATGCCTTGTTCACCTGTGTCCATCTCTCCTGATCATTAAGCTTTGTAACCAGGCACACACTCATCCTCATCACGGGGTCTGGGATCTTAGTGATGTCAAAGTATCGTGACCCTTTCTTATAGGTGTACGCGACTACTATCTCCTTGATGGCCTCTTTTTCATTCAAGTCATCATCTAGAATCTCTCCTTCATAGGTAAGACCTATGAACTTTTAAATTAATTGAGGAGTTATGCACATCTTACACCCCGTGAAATAGAAATGATCCTCGTGCACGTGTGACATCAGCCACTGGTAGAGGAAATCGGGCTTTCCAAAACAGGGGGTAATTCATAGATTTATAAAAGCCACACCTTCTCCATGATTTTAACTTTCACTTTATTGTTGTAAATGGGCATGCCTTCTGGTGTTCTCTTGTTGGTTGGGTGCACCAACTCCAAGGCCATCTCTTTCTTTGTTTTAGTTATGCAATGGTTATAATCGCACACCGTCATCTTCCTTAGGTTTTATTCCCACTCTTTTCTCTGCAATACCCCATCTGGGTACTGCATCTCCTCGTACCATTCTTCATTTGTGATCTTGACTGCTGTTGTTTGTTTTCCCTTGCCCTTTTTCTTCTGCTTCTTTGGTGAGATGGTTGGTTTTCTGGGTGACATCTTTCTGACTGGTTTTAACACTTAGAACTTATCCCTCTTGCTCTGCTTTACCAATATATCCAACCCCAAGTTCAATCTTCATGGGAAAAACTCTTTTACTCTGTGCCCTAGTCGTCAAACCCTAACTGGACAAACCCTTCCATAAGAAGGCACTTTCTCACTCAACTTCACCATGCCTGTGTACTCCTTTCCTACTAGTTTGTGAATTTACCCTATCTATGCACTTTAGATCTCTCAAATGATTTCTTCGTTGCAAATATCTCTCTTGGATGCCCTAGTTTGCAAGAGCTTTCTTCCCTTCATAATCGTAATGTAAAATAATGAAGTTCTCGACCTCTTATTTATAGTTTTTCCCTCTTATTAGCATTAAATGATCTCTCACCTACAACCGTACTTCAACACTAAATGCAGATTTTTCCACTAATCCGGTCTTAAGCACCGTTACCCGCACACCCCATCTTGTGTGAAAACCTCTTTACAACCTTCTGGCGCGTAAACATCCAACCTGACTGAAGACTCTTACACGCGCATCCATAGTGCCGAAGGAACTTCTTCTGTCCTTTTCCCTATTTTTTCCCTCGCCTACCTCATGTTGTTCCTATGCTCTTCCTTTTACTTGTATGTGGTTTCTTCAAGGCTTTCTTGACACCAACCATTCATGTCCACCTCTTCTCTACATGCCTCTTAACCTTACGCACCTTTAGTCCTTTAACTAGGCCATTCACCACAACTTCTACTACCAAATCACACTTGTAATACATGAGGCCTATACTTCCTTTCACCCCACACTAAACTGATGCGCGGTCCTCTGCACATACACAACCTTCCAAAAGTAATGTGGTTACCAACACACAAGGCATGAAACAAAACAATAGAAAAGAAACGAACAACAAGAAAGGGAAACATGTGAAAAGAAAATGCATTAAAGGAAATTCTATTCTAACTAACAACACTGACTTATTTACAAAAACCAAGAAGACTTATTTATAGTAGGGCTTCAACCTACTCCCATTGAAGTGTCTGGTAATCTCATCCCATCCAGCGCTTGCAACTGCATGTGCTTGAATCAAGGATGTACGAGATGATGTAAGGACCTAACCAATGGAATTTTAGCTTCCCAGGATGGCGCAAAAACTTGGAATCATATAGAAAAAACATCTTCCCAACCTCAAACTTCTTGTTCTTGATGTGACGATCATGTCATGCCTTTTGTTTTTCCTTTTCAGTCTTTTGCTCCACCTGGAAAGTGATTGTCTTTCGTCCAACTGCATTAACTCGTCAATCCTTTCTTCCAGCGCTTGTTCATCAGCTAATCCTCTTGCACACACTATACACAGTGAGGGTAACATGAATTCAACCGGTAGGAGAGCCTCCATGCCAAACACCAATTGAAATGGTGTGGCTTTATTCAACCTCTTTTAGGTTGTCCTATATGCCCAAAGAATGGCTAATACTTTGTCATCCCAATCTTGTCTACCAACATCACCGATCTTATTCAACGTGTGACTAAGTATTATGTTAAATTCTCAGCAGGTCCATTTTCTTAAGGGTGATAGGGGTAGTCTTGTGATGAGCCACAATAAATTCTACTAATAGAATCCTAACTGTCTCATTGAGAAAGTGCATACCTCTATCACTTGTCAAACTCAATGGGCATCCATACCTACTAATTACATTTTCCCATAAAAATCTAGCAGTTGTAGCCATTATACAATCCTTTGTAGGTGTCGCCTCTACCCAACGTGTTAAATAATCAGTGCAAGTGATGATATACCGCAAACCATTCCTTCACGTCGCTAGCGAGATGGGTCCTACAAAGTTGATGGCCCACTTCTCAAATGGTTCCACGATGGCTATTGGTCGTAAGGGCATTTCATCCCTCTTTCCAGGTTTTCCAAGGTGCTAGCAATGGTCATAGGCCTTACAAAACTCAATACAATCTTGGTAAATGGTTTCCCACCAAAGCCTTGTGAGCAGAATCTTCCGCGTGGTTGCATTTCCCACATAGTGTCCTCTTGTGATCCCACCATGCACTTCTTCCATAATTGCAATGCGCTCATGTTCTAGCACACATTGGTGCAAAACCTCATCACGACCCAATTTGTATAGATCTCTGCTAATCATCATGTAGGGCACGGTGCATATGGCCAATTGTTTCCTCTCTAAGGCCTTTATTCCTTCTAGTGCCACACATGTATTAAGAAATACTACAATGTCCTCCAATTTCGAGGGTGTGCATCACAACCTAAACAGTTAGACATCTTGCATAGTTTCTTCAATGTTATCCACGTCCTCCCCGAGTCAATCATCGACAGATGAATGGGTCCAGAATTACTCTTCCTTGGCTTCAAAACCATGGTGAAATCGAATTCTCAAAATAGCAGGACCCACCAACATATGTGCCCTTGTAGAATAGGCTTATTTACTAAGTATTTTAATGTCATGTGGTCCATGTAGAATATAAAAGGTGTTTCCAACAGATACTTCCTAAACTTATGCAACGCGTAGATAATAAATAATGCTTTGCACTCGAGTTGTGTAATTTTTCTTTCTGTGGTGTTAACTTTCGGCTGGAAAAACACAAGGGGTGATCAACAACCCTGTAGTGCCCACCTCCCTTCGACATATTTTACTTTTGATTTTGATACTATTGGCTATATGTATGGACATTATTGTATCATTTTGACTTAGCATGATGTTAGATGATTGAGATACTTGGACTATGGTTGGATTTTGACTTATAGTATTATGTGTGTGGATTATCAGAGATATTTTATATTGATGATGATGTGTTGTTGACATGATTATATATTCTGACATTTGATATTTTCGTCATATTGAGTAGGCCTTAGCAGTTGAACTAACTTTGTGATCCTATTGATATTGATGAAATGTAGAATTGAGATGTTGTTAGAAATTGAAAATAGTAACATTACTTGTCTAGATGATAATTTAATTTAATTTATATGTGGATGATTGTTGATTTATATTGTATATTTATATTGGATGTTTTGATGCATTACGAGGCCGAAGGAGGTATTGTATGTTTTAGAGTTAAACATAACACAACAACCAATGGGGGATTGAGACCAACCACATCGGAATACCGGATGGATTCAACAATGGTCACCATGGAAACTTGTGTTATGTTGTGTGTGTCTTGTTTGTTGTTAGGGGGTCCCATGGGGGATAACCTCCAAATGTGACCAAGGGGTTTGTGTGTTCTTTTATTTTATTTCATTTATTTAATTTTAGTATGTGATTTTATAGTGATGTATTTCCCTTTTATTAATTATTTAATTTGTGTCTAGATTAGTAAATTAATCATGTTACTAAACTAATTATGGATGGGACAAAATAATTCATTTATTAGATTAGATGGCTCTTTGGTTTATGTGTTTTAAGTTGAGTGCTTGTGATCTTGAGTGTGGTACACTCCACCTCTCCTTAGAAATTCGGATTTGGCCTTAAGGATCAATTTTGGAGACTTGTGGGACAAGTTAAACTTGTCCCACACCTCTTAAATTACTATACCAACCCTACCTATGGGTTGGGGGTCAAAAATAGACCCCATTATGTGTTTTGGGAAGACAAATTGTAATTTTTATTTCACTTTCTTACATATGTTTATTTCTTTGTCCTAAAGGGTATGGGTTTGAAATGGTGTGTGTAAGAGGTTTGTCATACCTCTCAACCACTCATTTAATTGCCTTGGGGTATGGGTTTGACTTGGGTGATGTGGAGTGGAGAAGAAATGATGTGGCATCCTACTTGGAGCCACATCATCTTCCTCCTCCTCTCTTCTATTTATTCAAAATTTTGGGAGGTATTTGGGGTTACTCACTTATTTTTGGAGCTCTTATTTTTGGATGCTTGCTTGTGGGAGTTTGAAGAGTGCTTGGAAAATTTCTTGTGTTGAATATTTTGGGACTATATTTCAAAGAGGAGCTTTACCATGGCAAGGTAGGATCTTTCTCTTTTATTTTTCTCCTTGTTTCTTGCATGTTATGTGATGGTATGAAATTGTGTTATTGCTTGAAGTCTTGGGTAGTATTTTGATCTTAGGTTTTGTTTAGATTAGGATATGGGGATGGAATATGTTGGGAGTAATAAGATATTATTGTTGGTTTTAGGAGGGAGTGGGTTTTGGATGCCCCACCTTATTCTATTCTATTATGTTATGTATTGTGGGAGCCATAAGAGAGAGGGAGGCATAAGAGTGAGGGAGGCATAAGAGACATAGTTTTGTTGTGAGGGAGGCATAAGATACTTTGGGTTGAATGTGTGTTGGAGGGTTTTAGAGGTGGGCATCCAAACCCTTGGGAGGCACAAGGGCACCCCATTTTTCCTATCTCTTTTTGGCTATTTTAGAAGCCTTTGTTTGGGAATTCTTTGTGGTTAAAAATAAGTGTTTTGTGGTTATCTTTCTTATGTGATTGGTTGTTTGAAAGTGAATGTTGAAGCATTGTTTTAGTTTCCATGTGTTGAAACATCCCTTATTTCCTTGTGGTTGGGGCTCGGGGCCAATGAGAATAATTGCTTCTTCTTCTCATTGGAATTTTGGTTGGGTGGAGAGTGTTGCCTCTCCCCCATTTTTGGTTGTTGTGGTCAAGTGAGGAGAAGATGGAGCTTGGTTGAAGACTTGATTTTGGAGCTATGATTGAAGAAAAATTGTATTTCATTTTAGCTTTCCTTCTTGTAAAATTTCCCACTTTAAGTGGAAGATATTGTATTAATCTTTGTGAAGAAAAGTTGTATTGATTATTGGATATTAAAGTTGTATTGTATGTTGAAAAGGGGAAAGAAATAATTGTGTTTGTAAAGCTAGTTTTGTTGAAATAGAAAAGAAGTTTATAAAGGGAAATATCTTATTCCATTATAGTTGATTTGTTTCCCACAAAATGTGTTGCTCTTGTTCTAAATAAATTATTACAAATATTGTTGAAACTCTCTCGAAGAATGTTGAAAATTGCATGAAGAAATATTAAATTTCATTGTGTTACTTGAAAGGCATGTAAAAGAAGAAGTTAGACTATCTTGTTCATTTTCTTGCATTGTTGAAAGAAAGTTAAACTTTATTCAAGTGGATGGAAAGAACTTAAATTTTAAATTGTTATTTGCTTGATTTATAAAAATATAGTAATTCTTAACACTAGTAGAGAAAAGAAGTTTCTCATTGCAACTTAGGCTTTAGCCTCCTTAGAATGTGCAAAATTATTACTAAGTTATTGTAAAATTTCTTTAAACCCATTGTCCTTGATATACTAATAAGTGAAATTTGACTTATTTTCTTTTAAAACCTCTTACTCCAACACTACCAAATTTTCACAAAGAAAAATTTATGTATGAACCTAAAATTAGTTAACACAAATAATAATGTAAATATTATTACCTTGATAGTAGTATTAAACCAAAAACATAAAAATAAAATCAAAATATTATTAATATTAAAATATTAATAATATTAAGTTATTATTAATATTAAAATGTTCATAATATATATACACAAAAGGGTCTTATTATATATATATATATATATATATATATATATATATATATATATATATATATATATATATATATATATATATGTATATGTATATATAAATATATGTATATATAAATATATATATATATATGTATGTCTATATGTATATGTATATATAAATATATATATACACACATATATATCTATATATATATATACATATACATACATATATATATATATATATATATATATACATACATATATATACATATACATATATATATACATATATATACATATACATATATATATGTATATGTATATATACATATATGTATATCTACATATATGTATATCTACATATATGTATATATGTATATATGTATATATGTATATATATATATATATGTATATATATATATATGTATATATATATATATATATATATATATATATATATATATATATATATATATATATAAAAGAAATAATAAATTTTTTTGAACCCTTAAGGGTTGCGGCTGACCATGGCTTATTATATTATAGAATGGGAGTAGGGCTGGAGGGAGGGTCGCTGATCCCACCCCCAACCCCCAAACACTTGCTACCACTATGTCGTATACCGTGGATGTACAATCCTCTGTGCATTTCTAAATTTTGATGTGACCTCAAATATATATATATATATATACTATATATATATATATATATATATATATATTCACTATATTAATGTGATTTCATATTTGTTTTACTATAATATATTCACTATATAGTGTTTTACTATAATATGAAATCACATTAATATAGTGATTTACTATATATATATATATGTATGTATGTATTTGTTCTCATACCCAAATGGGAATACTTATCAAATCTTAACTATATTAATAAAATGGGAAAAAAACCCACAAACCCATTTGGGAAAATCAAAGAAATATGAGCTAAATAAAATATACAAGTACATTTAAAACCCTAGGAGAGGGTGTGAATAAAATAAGAAAACAAATGGGGCATGTATGCCTCTCCAAAAGCTTGGAATGGCCTTTAATGGCTTCCCCATCCTCCTCCAACAACCTGCAAAATAAAATAGAAATAATAAGCCAAAAGAAAGAGAGAAAGTAGTTTTCTTAAGCATACTTTAGGGTTAGTGGTTTCTACCTCATCTAAGGGCCCCAAATGGATTCATCCAAGGGATGAGATTCATCCCTACAAAAATTAGGTGGGGAGTGGGTGAGAGAAATTTGAATTTAAATTTAAATGTTAATTCTAAAATGCATGGGTTGAATTTTTAAGGGGTCACTTTATTGTGTAGGGGGTATGTTTATTCTTTTAACCCATGTGCTAATGTTAGGGACTTTGTTAATTGTTTTAAACCTAGTCACCTTGTGGATTAAATTAACTTTAGTATTTATTTATATTGGCCCCTTTACCCTTGAGATTAAAATATGGGATTTTCAACTATAGTGGAATTAAATGGTTTATCAAAATAACATTTAGGGGAAACTAAACCATGCTTAGTCTAATTAAGTTCATTAAAATGTAATGTGGGTTTTAATATTTTATTACAATGGATAAAATATTATTATTGAATATCAGTGACTTAGAAACATTAATGTGACAACTGTATTTCGAAGCCAGTTTACGGGCATGTTTTTTTAAAAAAATTATTCCATTATTTTCTAGCTTTCTAGGTTATTCTTGGGTTTTATGCGGGTAGATTTTAGTGGGCGTTAGTTTCCTCAATGCTCTGTGCGTCCTCCCCTGAGTCAATCCTAGACAAATGATCGGTTCCAGAATTACTCTTCCCTGGATTCACAACCATGGTGAACTCGAATTATTGAAATAGCAGGACCCACCGACATATGTGCCCTTGTAGAACATGCTTATTTACTAAGTATTTTAATGCCATGTGGTCCGTGTAGAATATAAAAGGTGTTGCCAATAGATATTGCCTAAACTTATGCAGTGCATAGATCATAGATAATGCTTCGTGCTCAATAGTTGTGTAGTTTTTTTCTGCTGGTGTTAACTTTCTGCTAGCAAAACACAAGGGGTGATCAACAACCCCTTCACCAGATGTGTCGGTAGCTCTAGTGGTTGTTCCTGAGGCATCAACATGAACATGGAAAGGATTATCCCAAGAAGGAAATCATATTATGGGTGCGGTGACAAGCTTATGCTTTAAATTATTAAATGCCTTCTGTTGCGCCTCTCCCTAGTGGAAGGAACTTTTATACTTAACAAACTCTTCCAAGGGCATGGCTATCCTGGCATATCCCTTGATGAACTTCCTATAATACCCTATATGCCCAAGGAATTTGCACATTGCGCTTTGGCTAGTAGGCTCCCCCAACCCCACAATGACATCAACTTTGGTGGGATCTACTAGTAAGCCCTCCCTACATATGATGTGCCCTAATAATGTTCCAAATGGGGTAACAAAGACACATTTCTTAATGTTGAGGGATATCCTCAACTGCCGACATCTCTCAAACATTAATCTTAAGTTATCACAGTGGTCCTTCACTAGCCCATACATTGTCCAATCATCCAGATAAACTTGAAGAAATTTGTGGATAAAGTCCTGAAATGCTTGTACCACAATGCGCGAGAACACAATAGGCACATTCTTCAACCCAAAGGGCATGACCATATAGGAAAAACTTCCCCACTCAGTGGTGAAAGTTGTCTTCTCCTGGTCCTCCTTTGCAATCCGAACCTAGTGGTACCCTAAAAATCCATCCGTAAAGGAATAGACTTCACGTCCGGCCACTCCTTCCAAAATTTCTTCAGTGAAGGGGGTTGGAAAAGGATCGATGACACAAACTACATTCAACTCCCTATAGTCTACACAAATCCTTATCCTTCCATCCTTTTTGATACTAATGACCATTGGAATTACCCACTCTGATTCTTTAACAACTTCAATGATGCCTAATGCTATCATCTTGTCTATTTCTTCCTTGACCTTCACATGTAGGTTAGGATTCATTCTGTATGGTATCTTCCGAACCGAGCATACACCCTCCTTCACTTGATCCTCATTTCCCCCAAGGAATGGAGAACACCTTTGAGTTCATGATACCCACGAGGGAATAAATCCTGAAACTCACGTAACAAATCAATGATTTTAGAGACCTCCTTCTTTGACCAATAATCCTCGATGATATCCTCCTTAGGTTCCTCTTACTGTACCAATGTTAACCTTTTTTTCTTTAATGGTTTATGGTATGCACACACCCATTCATCAACACTATCCATCACTTCACGTGTCCCTACAAAATGGTTAACATCTAAGCTTTCCACTTCTTCCCCATCAATCACATACACCATCTTCCCTTTTTCTTTTTCCATGCACGTGCGCTCAAGTTGTATCTCTTCTGATTCTTCTTCCTTAAAGCGTGCCTGTAAGCTAGGTTATCCTAGCAACTCTTGTATTCTATCCTCTGCCATAGCACTATCTCCTATTGTAAGGCTCTTGACAACTTGCAATGCCTTATCCACTGATGGCTTTGTACTCTGATATTCAAATGCTTGCACGAGATCGACTTCTAATTCTTGCCAATTACCACGACAATGCATCACCGAATGGATATACCATGTGCACGCATGACCTTACAGGGTGGAATACAACTTGTGAACCCATAATGAAGGTGGTAATGCTTCTGTGCTTCCCATCCAGGTCGTCTCACATGCTTGATATGGAACGACGCAGGTCTCTTTACCATGGTAGTATTTTATATCCGTGGGCATGTTGCTCCTACAAAACCTTACAGAAAAGACAATTCTTACCTCACGCCATTCTAAGAGGTTCTCCTAATGTGTATCCCACCAGCGCGTAATAATTCTGAGTAGGTTGTAGTTGAGAATTTCTCTTCTTTCCTTCTCATTTCTCCATTGGGCCTCCATTTCTCACAAGAAATATTCAGGATTGGCCCCTCCTGAGTAACTTGGTAATTTTTTTCCTCCTAGGCATCGGACCGAAGGTGACTTTGTTACCCTAGTTACTGACCCTCTTAATTAACATCCAATCAACTCATAGGTCTCATGCACCCAATTGTCGCATGTTATACTGGTGGTGTCGCTCAAGGACTGAGCATCCTCAAACTAGATAAATCCTCCCGTGGGATGAATTATCTCAGGATCCTTGATTGAGCGCACATATATTCTATCAAGGACTTATTCTCCTAAGGGTTCAGTATAGGAGTTGATTTCCCATCATCCAAGGGTATAATGACCCGTTCCTCCTTATTCTCAAAACTTATGTACCCTTTATTGAACCGAAGATCAAAATGTTCTTATAGCACCATGGGCGCCTAAGTAACACTGGAAAATTGTCTGCCTCGGCGAGTGCCAAGACTTTGAAGTCTCCAGTAAACTTGGCCCCTTGAATGGTGATAGTTACATCCTTCAAGACGCCAATGGGCATTGCCTTCGTTTTGTTTGCCATATACAACACATTCGAAGATGGTTGTAATGTAGGCCTTCCCATTTGATGCCATGCATCTAATGTGAGAACATTGACCTCCGCTCCCATGTTAATGAGGATATTACTAAGGAGCCACCCATCAACAATTGCATTCAAGGTGATTTCCTTATCATAGTCAAGGCTGTGAGGGGAAGGTTTGCATGCAAAACCTGCCTTTCGCGCTTCGCTCTAACGCGTGGTACCTTCTCCTACAACCATTCTCCTAGCAAGGGAATAATATTCTCTTGCCTTAGCATCTTACATACTTCTTTGACCTCATCTAGGTCATCTTTTGGGGCCTCAACATTCTTTCTTTAATTCTCCTACCTGGTCTGCTCCTTTAGACACTGGATTTATCCTTGTAAACTCTGAATGACATCCATAGTCTCTTGATATACCTCCTTCTAATGAGCAGGGTCTGGGTACTTCCCATGTACCACTTCTTCTCTTGAAACCAGGGTCCTCTGCCTTGGTATTTCCTTGGCACGTGTTGCTTCTACTCATGTTGTCACCAAAACAGGTTCCAATCCTGACTTGTGTGTCACCCGTGGCATCCACTGTTTGTCAGCCTCATTTATGCTCACCATTGTGGCTCCCTTTTCCTTCCGGTGCTATTGGATCATGTGCTCAAACAACTCAAGGCACTCCTCATACTTGTGCTTCTTTCTACACCACGATCACTACAATAAATCTAGACACTCGCACTTGTAGTGGTCTATAGATCCACAATTAAAGAAGGTTCCTCATGGGAACTCACTTCTTCCTCCTTTGCGGTTACCAAGACCATGAAATCCTCCGTGAAAACCCCTTCCACATGTGCCTCCAGCTACGCACCCCTCATAGTGGCAGTCATCATCCTTTAAACTACTTGCAAGGCTAGTCTGGCACACACCAAGATCAATAGTGTCATGAATTTGATCAATCATCCTACAATCTTTGGTGTCATGTGATGTAGATGTATAGATCTTGTAATAGAAAGATACATTCTTACGGATTACACATTGTAGTAGAGGACACCTACTCGTATCATGGTCCCCATGATAAATTTCACAGTCTATCGCTATAGTGTGTACTGAACTTCGAGGGTAGATATCCTTTGCTTGCCCCTCCACTTCACAGTCTGTACACCACATACCACTGCGAGTCTCATGGGCTGAGTTTGCAAAAAAATTCTCCAACTGCTTAGCCATAGCAGTGATTTGAGCTTCAAGAAATGGACTAACACCAGTATCAACACTCCTGATAACTTCATCGCACAGAGAAACTTCCAACACCTCGCGCGGGGCTGTGAAGGTCTTATGTGATAATGCTCTTCTAAATGGTGTTATAAACCATCTAACAAACCATTGAGCATGTTGTGAAGGGTGGATGTCATATGAAAACCTTGACAGGATATTTTAAAACCATGCATCATACTCCCACACACTCTCTTCCCTTCCCTACTGAATCTCCTTTAGAGTGCTTGATGCTCTTCTGCTCAAACTCAGGGATGCGGAACTCTACTAAGAAGGCATTTTTCAATGTGGTATAATCTACCACTGTCTGATGAGGGCCATACTTCTTATACCAGCTATGTGTGTACCCTTACAACGTCGTTGCAAATTAGTTGGTCTTCCATTTCGGGGTTTGATCCCCTTCGCGCACCATAGTAACTCACTCTTTTGAACATGCTCCGCAGCATCCTCTATGCCCTGGTAGTCTGAAAAGTGTGAAGACATTTCGAAAAATAACTGAGGAGGGGGTTGAGGAACTTGTCCTCCTGACCCTGATCCTTGGTTTCCTTTGGTGTTTCCTCCTCCGCTGGACCCACTGGATCCACCAAGTCTTGTGGCCCCAGATCCATCAGTTCCACATCCAGATCCTCCTGTGGCCAGGAATGGGCCTAAAGTGGTCATGCCTAGTGTCTCAAACATTCCACTGATTTACGCACCAATGGTCTGTGATATCTTTCCACTGCTAGATGTGTGTCCCATGCTGCTCTCACACATGTTGCCTAAACCTTGTGTACCTACACTTTGCCCAAAAATTCCTCTAAACACCGGAATGGTATGTGCAGCTATAGAGGTCCCAAACAAAAAAGTATATCTCCTGGGCGTGGATCGGTTACTTCCACCGATACCAACTAGGTTAAAAATACTTCTTCCTTGACCTACAAAATGAAGCGCTAAGGTCCAGTCACTAGGTGGGTTCGGATGCATGTTGACGACTCTTCTTTCTCCACGCAATAACTCTCATCGTAAATGTAAAGGGTTTCTCTCTCATGCTTTCTAAGATGGGGTAGCATACATTTCTCGGTTCCACATCCTTGGCGTGAACCTCAACTCCTTCCCACAACGTTTACCACCATAGATCCATCACACTTGCAAACTTTTTTTGTCTAGTAATCTCCCTTTCATGCGCTTAACTATACTTGACTCGTCTCTCCTCCCTTTCTTTTTTAGTCGCAATGTCTTACATCTTCCTCCACCGTAGCTTCCTTGCCCAATGCTCAAAAAGGTTTATCCGGCCATCAAAAATGCCTCTAAACTCAAGGTAACTATCAAGATTTTCATCTGCAAAGACATAACACACGTAAATGATCCTCTAGGTTCCCAAAGAAACTCGAACTCATGCAACCTCTGGACAAGAAAACATAGAAATGGCATATTCCAGAGTGTATCTAGCCAACACTCCCTTCCACTAGTGATCCACCACATGATTCCAAGTCAAGTTTGTATCTTGCAACCTCTGGTAATCATCTTGGGTCCATACGCACGGTCTATAACACCAGTTTGATCTGGATGCATATCTTTGAGAGCCATTAATACAACTCTACCAGAAGCAACAAAAGAAAGTTTCATACAAATCATGGAAGAGGTTCTCTTATACCCATCTACGTGTATTAAAATTAGGTCCAAGTGCTCTCTCTCTCTCTCTCCACCAAAATTGGGTCACACTCCCCTTAACCCCTCGTCAAAAAACCAAATTGAACACACTCACCTAACCATGGCCCCTTTCACCCAACAAGAATATTAATTTAATTTAATTAATCAATATCCTCACAATATTTATTATTTAATTATCCTAATTTAATTAATTCCTACCCCACCACCTCACCTATACACCTCACCTAGCCACCTCACCCTAAATCTATTCTTAGTATGTTGTCATAACTAACTAAGACCTAACTAAACCCTAAAAATCAATACTTACATAACCTCTAACCACATTCTGCATTAAAAAAGGCAACTCCCACTCTTTCCCATGTGAATAGAGAGATCTGGCGAAAATCATGGCCATGATCTCCTATTCTTAGTAAACCTAGGGAATCCCTCCCTAACCAATGCCAGTCACCCTTGAACCGACGCCGGTTAACCCTGAACCATTGCCAGTTACCTTTTATTCCCTTTGGTAGCCTTATTTTGAGGTTGGCACATTCTGAGTACACACAGAGAGAGATCAAAGCTGCATGTGATCAGAATTCACATCCTTTCATGTCCAGACATCCACAACCATCCAAGACAAGATCTGATTCAACCAAGCAAGGAGGACAGCCCAGGAAGCTCAAGCAAGAGTTTCCTATCAACTGTGACCCTCCACAGAAGAAATATCTAACCACCATCTCCAATCTTCACCCACAGTTGACTGGTATCACATTTCAAGTAAGTACACTTCTCCACTTAGTTCATTTTGTTTAGATACTTTCAGTATTTACACCCTTCTATGTGTTATTGCTTTCCCAACCACTCATTGATTCTCTTTGGAAAATATCCCCCATACCTCTTCCAAAACCCTCAAAACCTTGTCCCAACAATCCAACATCTCATCCCGACCTACCTAACCCCTTGTGCAATCACAAAGAGGATCCAAAATCCATTTTGCAACACCTTAAAGTTTTCCACAGTCACTGGCGTCAGTCTACTTACTCGATACTGGTCATTGTCATTGTTGGCACCGATTTTCAGTATGCCCTGTGCATTTTGAACCAACTATTATCATCCTCAAAAATTCCCTTCATTTTCCAAGTCTGAAACTACAAATTTTTGAGTTGATACCCTTGAAAAGAAGTATTTTGAGATCTGGAACTTTCTAAGAATTGTTTGACTCTTGAAATCTCATTCATCAGATGGGAAATTTTCTCCCCTTTCCAAAAAGGTAAATAAGTCCTCCTAACTCCTTGTAATTTTCGAGTTATGGCTCGGCGGACCTAAGTTGTCATTTTTTCCCTTTGGTGGGCATATGGAGCTGTGGAGTAACTTGTGATTTTTGCTCTCTTTTTGGAAAAAATTCTAAGTTTTCTAGAGATGACCCATGAGCCCGCATGAAGTATGAAGGTGGGGCATCGGCCGATGGAGGAAATTGTGGTTTTGAACCCTTTTGTCAAAAAGGGGTTAAAATTTAAAAGTCATGCCGCTTCCCTAGATCCCGCGGTGAATCAGAACAGGACACATGTCTTTGTTGAATAGTCAAAGGTAGAGGTATGAGCTTTCGGGGAAAGTTAGATTTTTCTCCTTTTCTAAAAAGTGATAAATTGTAAAAGTGAAGCGCATCCCCGCAACCAATCAAGTGATGCCACGTGTCAGGAATGAGACCGGAGCCTCGGACCGGCGGAGGACTTTAGAAATTTTAGCTTTTTTCCACAAAAGGTTAAAAGTTTTAAAATCACCCCTGGCCCGCTCGTTCGAAGGAATAAATTTTGAGGTGAAGCCTACTTCCAATCAGAGGCAGACAAGTGGACCAATCAGAGGGTGACACGTATCATAGTTTGAAAAGTTAGCGACGGGAGTTCGGGCCTTAGAGGAAAATTGAGATTTTTCCCATTTTGGCATAAAGGGTAAAAATTGCAGAATGAGGCCGCAACTCCATCAATGGTCAGGATTAAGCCACGTGTATGGCTGAGGTCAAATGAAGGAATTTCGAGCGTCGGGTCGCTTTGAGAAATTTGGCTTTTATCTTGTAAAAGCATAAAATCAAAAGGAGGAACACAAGCCCGTAACCAACCAGCGATCGACACGTGGCAAGGATAGAATCGAGGTGCGGGCCCGCAGGGGATAATTTGGAAAATTTTCCTTTTTTCAAAAAAGGTGAAAATGTGCAGAATCGAACTGCGATTCCGCTGGGACCCACCTCGGGATGTGTGTCAGGCTTATTTCTCAAGGGCGGAGGGTGGAGGAAAATGTGAATTTTGTAAATTTTTTCCAAAAGGTTGTAAAAGGCAAAAAGAGGCCTCGACGCCCATTTTAACGTGGAGCTTCCACGTGGATGGTCCAAATTTAAAGTTAGAAAGGGAAATCGACGGTAGTTGTGCATTATTTTTGTTCTTCCGCCTTTTTTCCCTAGGGAGCTCCAGGAAGTTTGGAGGTGTGTTTTCTGCCTTGTTCTTCATCGGATTTTTGATGGGTTTGCATCATTTTGGCCTGCAAGGTTCAATTTGATCATTTTGAGGCTCAATTCGTGGATCAGAGGTGTATTTGAAATGGTTTTTTCCCTAACCCACGTAAAGCATGAAATATCATATCCAAAAGTTGTAGAGGTAAATTTGGAAAGGGAAAAGATGAAATGATGAAAGGAAGGGGTCTGCATGCCTTGAGGATGAAAAATGTGCCTCCACATAGGATAATGATCCAAATATTTGCAATGATTCGACTTTTTGAAAAAGTTGGCAAACTTTTGTTGCAAATTTGTTAAACGTCCCTTTCTGAATCATGTTGGAATTTTGTAACAAACTTGATGCTTGGCATATTATTTTCTTGGGAAAGAAGGCTCGAAGGTAATTGAATGTTATATATTGCATGAATTTTTCATGCAAATTTGTTGGAAGAGTTTGGAAAAGATGGAAAGACCAAGAAATTTCACTGGAAAATCTGGGAAGAAGCCCATTTTCGAGTGACCACCTGAGAATCTCATATAATTACTTCTGTATCAAATTTCAAATCATGTTAAGTTGGTTGCACATGTATAGCCATTAACAAGATCTCGAGATTGTTTCAAAACATTCCTATAATAAATCGATCAATTTTGAGTTATTTTGTGTTGTCTTTGGGAAAGATTTGTGAATACTTACATTTCAAAATGCTTTTCAATTTGTGTTTCTTGTTTCCTGTTGCAGTATTGTGTTTTAAAATATCTCTTGATCGACATGATCTCATTCTTATGATAGTTTAGTGGCATTTGTAATCTCACATTCAAAAGAGCTTTCATCTGATAAAGAGATAAACAAATTTAAAACCACTTCACCTTCCTTTGATTTCAGAGATTGTTTGTAAGCCTTTGGGTGCACCTTAGGCATGATTAAGTAGTGATTACTAAATGCTTCATTGGTTCTTTCTAACTCAATATTTTATGATAGATAATCAAAGATTGTGTGGAAAAGTGCAGATCTGGGCTTCCATTTGATGCACATATCCTGGTTGAAGGAGTGATTAACCATTTTGATACTTTCTGTTGTTAAGTTTTTTTCAAATTTTGCTGAAGTCCTCAAAGATTTTGGCAGACCTTGGTTTGTCTTGTCTAACCTCCCACCCAAAAAGAGAAAAAAATTCAAAAATAACTAATCCTACTCATACTACCCCTGTTTTGTCCTGTGTATCAACAAATGCAAACCCCATTGTCAAAAATATGTAGAAGAAAATCAGGATTTCAAATGTATTTAGTAACCTTGCCTTGCATTGAAAATATCTCCATAATCCGGAAGTGATAACTTGTAAAAGTCGATTTCGAGTGTTGATCATATTTTCCCAAGGCCCTTTCATACTATTTACAAAAATTAAGGGATATATCCATCTCCTTCATCAAACAAAGGTTACATTATAGGTTCTCTTACCTTGGTTGAAAGGCACAACCTAAAATAGTTAGGATAAGATCACATCTTTTCAAGGGTGCTACCCACTGCCCCAAAATTTAAGTGCTAAAAAGTCAGATAGATTGCTCTCCCCAGCTGCAAAATGACACACAAAATAATCTATCTTCCTTTGAGTATCTTGTTAAATCCATGATGTTGCTTAAAATTTGAGGAAGGTTAACTTTGGGTACCAACAGGTCTCCCTAAACCGTCGTCAGTCAACTTACCCGATACTAGTCATTGATGCTATTTACCCACATACCACAACTGGACCCTTAGCTCACCCCAACTTCACCTAAACCCCACCAAACCTTCCCTTGACCTGCTAACCTACCCACACCTCAAAAAAACCACATCACCACATTCAACTACCCACACCAACCTGGAAGTCAGACCAAGACCTCTATTTTTTATCCTCTATCATATCTACGGTGGTATCGTACCGGTCACCATTAACCGATAGCATCAAGCCAAAATCGGCATCACGGATAGACCGGTGTTGGTCTCTGTGTCTGCTAACACAATACATACCAACAGCCAACATACCCATTCCCAAACTCCCCATAATCATTTGTGACCTTCACCAGACCTCTTTCAGACCTGTAGAAACTCAAAACCACTTACCCAACCCCAAGATCTGATCCTAACCTAGACTTTTAGATTAGATTTCACTTATTGTGTTTATATGAGATGCCTAAATCATATTAAATATGGTAGGACTTTATTTACATTATTTCCTGCATTGATTTGTTTAAAACAATGGGTTGAAAGCCTTTTAGGGAGTATCGCACTTCTCGGATCTAGCATACACTAGGCAGTCCACTGCGGATATACTATTTAACTTCTATTTAGTGGTCTTGTTGTTTATTTCAGGTAGTTCCTCCCAGCCAAAAGGAATCTCTCACGGTTAGTTGTGGATCAAGAAGTCAACACATGCATAGTAACCTTTAACCAACTCAAAATTATTCCTCCCGAGGCCATTACCCTTATTTGTTTCGTCATTTTCTCACCAACCGCCGCTTCACCCACACTTTCCTACACCGATGTGCATGGAAGGGTTTTGGTTTTGGATTTTATGAACAAGGCCATCACATTGTTATTCCATGTACCACCCGCAAACACAAAGACCATAATGGTATCAGATTTTCTGAACTATCTCCCATGAAGGCTGCATTGAACTCATTGAGGATGATGACCCTTCTTCACCTTCTTCACCCCATTCACCCCGTTCACCACCTTCACAACCTTCACCACAGAGTCGATGGATCCAGAATCCATTCCTCCTAACCTTTTTTTTCATAAACACCATTTCCTTGGGACCTCTAACTTATCAACATGATGACAAGGCTCCCTCTTCTCTTACCTTCCTGTATCCTGAAATGATCGATGACGATACACCTTCTATTAACGTCATTCAATGTCAAGACAATGAGTCTATACTCACCTACCTCGGTGCGGAAGATTCTTACATTCACCGGTCATTGCCCTCTGAGACGCAAACCGTGTTGAATGAATCGACTATCGAGGTCAACATCAACACTCAGGATGACTCGCACATTCTAAAGATTGGCCAATATTTAGATGATGTTGAATAGGAAGTCATCACTTCTTTTGTAAAACATCATAACCATGATTTTTCTTTGTCTTATGCTAATATACCCAGTATTGACCCCACAATCATGGTCCACAATATCATAACCATTCTCGATGCCAAACCCGTAAAACAAAAGCTGCGAAAAATGCACCCTCATATTTCTCTTCTAGTCAAAGAAGAGCTTCAGCATCTCCTTTCTGTTTCCTTCATTTTTCCCATTGACTACCCCCAATGGATTTATAAAATTTTCCCTATCACTAAGGTGACAGGGGGGCTTCCTATCTACACGGAATTCTGTGACCTTAACCTAGCTTTCCCGAAAGACAACTTTCCTCTACCTGGTATTGATCAACTAGTTTATCTTACCACTTTGGTCATGAGATGTTATCACTCATGGATGGATTCTTAGGTTATAACCAAATATTGCTTGCCACATAGGATCAACACAAAACCTCCTTCATCACCCCTTACGGGACCTTCTGTTATCGAGTGATGCCTTTTGGTCTCAAAAACGTTGGTGCTACATATCAGTGGGCTATGACTTATATCTTCCATGAAATCATGCACCATATATTGGAAGATTACGTAGATGACCTCCTTATAAAATTCAAACACCGGTTTGATCATATTGTAGTTCTAAAAACCATCTTTGACTGCCTCATTAAGTATTGTGTTTGCCTTCAACCCAAGAAATGTGTCTTCGTGGTTCTCTCGGGAAAGCTATTGGGATTTATCATTTCCTTATGTGGCATAGAAGCTGACCATGCTAAAGTCAATGCCATTCTTGAAATGCCTCCGCCCACTAACCTTTGACAACTCCATAGCTTACAAGGTAAATTACAGTCCATTCACCATTTCATTTCATAACTTTTCGACCGTTCTCAACCATTTCATCATCTTATTAAAAAGGATGTCTCCTTTAAATGGGATGATGAATGCCACAAAGCTTTGCTTAGCCTTAGTTTTTGTTGCCACTAAACTCCGTCATTACCTACTCAACCACCAAACCTATGTTGTAACCAACACTGACCCCTTACACTTCATGTATCCCAAACCTTACAAAAACCAACGTGTTGTGCACTGGCTCATGCTTCTTGCAAATTTAGACATCAAATCCATTCATCATAAATCTATCAAGGGCTAGGCCATTGTTGACCACCTTGATGATGCACCTCTTTCTAGAAATCAACCCTCTAACTTCAATTTCCCCGAGGAATCCATCGTCACCCGTTCCTTAGAAAATACCATTTACTAGATTTTTTTTTCGATGGCTCTAAATGTCAGCGTGGGGGAGGTGTAGGTGTTATCATCATTCCCTTGATCGTGAAGCTATGCTTCTATCCTTAAAGTTTTATTTTGATTATACTAACAACATTTACTAGTACGAAGCACTCGTATTAGGCCTTCAAACTGCCCTTTCCTTAAACGTCAAATCAATTAACATTTTCAGTGACTCTCAACTGGTAGTAAACCAAGTCAATGGTATTTACCAGTGCTGTAATGAAGAACTTCAAACATATATGAATCATGTTGACACCCTCTTGACCTCCTTTGATTGGTATGAACTACAAACCATTCCACGTTCCACTAACAAATTTGCAGATACCATGGCCTATCTCACCTCTCAGATACCTGCTTCACCCTCTGACTCTAAAATATTTGTCACAGTCAAAGGTTGCAATCACCTTCCCATTCACACCATGACATTAACTTTGTTGGAACTATTAAACCCAACCCATCTAACCTTTGGTATAAGTAGCTTGCGGATTACCTTTCCCTATCCATCTTACCTTCTGACCTCACTTGTAATGGACAACACACCTTTATCAAAAGGGCCTCTCGTTATGTCATCATGGGTGGCCTCCTCTATAAGCGTGACTTTGATGGTATTATCTTACGATGCCTTACAAGTTCTGAAATTCCCTGTACCATTAAAGAAGTTCATGATGGTATATGTGGAGGTCACTTCAGTGGTCTCGTTATTGCTAAGCATATTCTCCACCTCGGCTATTACTAGCTGACCCTTAACCATGATTGTTGTGACTACGTCAAGCATTGTGTGAAATTCCAACAACATCCCAATCTTCATCGTACACCTAGTCATGCCTTACAGGTCACCTGTGACCTTTGGCCCTTCTCTCAATGGGGTTTGGATCTTGTCGGAGAAATCAATCCCAATTCTTCCCAAAGACATCAATGGATCATCACCGCTACCAAATACTATACTAAATGGGTTGAATCCATACCTCTAATTTTCAAAAAAGCTGAGAAAATATGTGAGTTCTCGCTTCGACACTAAAATTTTCCTCCGTAATTTCTATTTCATTAATGTATGTATTAGGAATAGGATGTTGTTAAGTATAATTAGTAGTAGCGTCTGATAGAAGATAACGGCGCTGCCAGTATGACGCCGCCAATAATGTATAGTACGGTAACAGTCAAAGTACAATAGGAATGTTGTGGTAAAAAGTAAATATTTGTCGTAAGTGGTTCGGTAATGTTAAAATGTCAAAGTTTGGGTAAGTAGAGAAGTAGGGTCTACATGATTAGGAATTAGAAATATTATATTAGTAATAAGGACAAGGAGTGAGGTCATAAATATTTTGTGTATTTTATTTGTAAAAAGTCTAAAAATGTGGAACCCATGTAAAATGATAAGGTTTATCTTATCTTAAAAGATAAGCTTACATGTACAGATAAGAGTTAAGGTATGGAATATGATTCGTCAGAGTGGATTTCTTATCCTATCTTAGAGATAAGATGGATAAGCTCGGAAGTTCTATAAATAGAGAGCCACCCCCTCATTTAGCATAAAAGGAAGTAGTGAGAAATATTGTAGGAAGTGTGCGAAGGAAGCCATCGAGTTAAAGGTGTGTTGAAGAAGCCATTAAGAGGTGTAATTGTAAAGTTTCTCCCATAGCCTTGGTGAAAGGCAAGTGAAGTCAATAACACTTGAAGTACCTCATGGGTGAGATTGTAACAATTTCATGTTAATAGTATAATTTACTTTGATATTTCAGATTTTTCATCATTTTGTCTTATCATAGTCGATGGTATTCTTGTGTTATGTTGTTGTTTTGTTTCCAGTTACATCCACCAAACTAAAGGTGTGCATTAGTAAATAATCATAGCATGAGGAGTTCTGGTGAAGAATTATCATAGTGCCGGATTGGTGATGACATTTTGATTCCGTTCTTTGGGACCATTCCTCGTTGGTGGATTTTACGGAGAGATATTCCCACTTAGTCAAAAATCAATTGGAGGGTAACCTTGTTTTTACTGTGCATAGTAGTTACCATGGTAAATTCATTTTTTCCGTGAATAGTAGTTACCATGGTAAAGTCATTTTTGCTGGGAATAGTATTTACCGCAGTAAAGTCACCTTTTACCGTGAATAGTATTTACTATGATAACTTCACTTTTTACCGTGAATAGTGTTTACCACGGTAAAGTTAGTTTTACCGCAGAAGTCAAGTTTAACCATAGTTTACCGTGGTCATTTCTATTTTACTGTAGAAAGGTGTAAAGTCACTTTCTAGTATAGTGATTCCAATTATTTGTGCACATAAGTCTTGTTGATTGTACTTGTGGGTTGGTATTTCATGGTGGTTACTTTTGAAAATGGGAAAGATTCCTGTTTTTTTAGCTCAATCTAAAGAAGATGCTTCTTCTTTCATTCAAGATTTTAAACGATCTTGTATTTGTAATGGCCTCATAAGAAGGGAATGATGGACTGAATTTTTCCTACCTTTTTGGATGGTTCAACACTTACGTGATTTGAAACACTAGGTGATAATGTGAAAAATTCATGGCATTTATTAACGAAAGTTTTCTTGAAGAATTTGGTGAACAACGAAATATGCGAGATCTCATGATCGAGATCACAAAGCTATCCCAAGGAGAGAAGGATAAGATAAGGGATTATCATGCTCATGTTCTAGAGCTAAGGAGGAAGCTCGATGCCCAGATCTGGAAGGAAGGATTAGCGGATGGGTTGATGAATGGCGTGGATAATCTCCTATGTAAGCACTTCATTCTTGGGATGAAGCCAGAGATCAGACAACGAGTGAAGTATGACCGCCCAGCTACCATTGAACAAGCAAATGAGATTGCAAGAAGGCAAGAAGAAAGCATGGAAGAGGAGCCCAAAGAAATTGTTGCTAAAGTAGAGCCTACACCAGCACCTTTGGTCCAGAATCCACAACCACTCCCGGTGAGCACAAATATTTCTCCTAGTACATCTACTGAGTATGAAGATCTACTCAAAAAGATGGGTCAGTTAACTATTAATCTTCTTCAAGGAAAAGAATTTAGTTCTCAGGGAGGAGATAGAGGTCCAAAAAGAAATATTTATGAAGTTGTATGTTATGGTTGTTATAAAAAGGGTCATTATAAGTATAATTGTCCAGATAGAGCTTCTACATCTGGTAAAGGAGATAATGATAAAGGAAAAGCACCTATGAATTCTTTTGATGTAGTAGATAAGAGCAAAATAATGAAGTAGATGTGTTTGTAACAAAAAGAAAGAAAGAAAAAAAAATAATCAAGATGGAAATGATCCTAAGAAGATGAAAGGAGAAACTAGTAAGAAACATAGGAGAAGAAAGTTGGGTGTGCGGGATTTTCGATTTCACGGGGGCAAGGACCATACTCCATCTTGGAAGATCTGTCCAAAAGGCCTAAAAATATTACATATGGTCAACTCTTGGCTATGTCTTTGGAGAAGAGGCGGAAAGCTGCGAAGTGGACTCAATGCTCGACGAAGAAAGGAGGTTGAGGTCCATGTTTTGGAGGCGAGAGCGGATCCTATGCTCCACAAGCCGAGGTATTATGTAATGGTATTTCAATTCATGATGTCTTAGTTGATGGAGGTGCTGCGATTAATGTAATGACCAGTCTGTAATGAATATGTTAGGTTTAAAAATTGATCACCCTTGAACACTTATGCTAAGGTCATTAAATAAAGGAAAAACTAAACCGAGAAGGTGTAGTTTCAAATGTGGCAATATCTGTATGGGTGTTGTATGTGTGGTAGAATTTCGGGTGATGAAAAATGGTGCTTGTTGCGTACCCAATGCTTTGCTTTGGGAAGACCATGGCTAAGGAGAGTTCATGCAAGAAACTACTGGAATGAAGGCTTCATGACACTTGGATGTGGTAGAGAGGGGTGAAGATAAACGTGATCCTCGACATCATAAAGAAGAACACAGTGTGGATTCAAGTTATGAAACCGATGATTGAACATCCTCTGATTACTCTAGTACCAGTGAAGTGGACACTGAAGATGAAGAAAGTGAGGTTGATGTTTTAGTCATGGATATCCTTCCAGTCACACCAACTCATGACCCCATAAAATTATCTGAAGAAGAAGTTGATGATCGTCTCCAACAAATAAAGACCGGTGATCTTTGTGATGGAGAGTGAGAAGGAATCCTACCTCCAACTCTTTCGAAGGTACATACACCTATTCACTTTTGATTACAAGGAACTCCGTCAAGTAAGTTGGGTAGAACATTCTATTGAGCTGGTAGATGGTGTTAAGCCCATAAAGCAAATGCCATATAGAATGAATCCTAATTTTTCCAAGGCTGTAAAAGAAGAAATAGATAAGTTGCTTGATGCGGGATTCATATTTCTTTGTGGAGAATTCGAATGGGTTTCTCCCATTGTGATCTTAATAAAAAATGGGAAGCTACACATTTGTGTTGATTATAGGAAGCTCAATAAGGCAACAAAGAAGGATCATTACCCTCTTCCATTTTCGATCAGATCTTGGGCCAAGTAGGCGGCCAGAGTGTTATAGTTTCTTGATGGATATAGCGGCTACAACCAAGTTCGCATAGCGAGAGAAAGATCAGCTGAAGACCATGTTCACCACTCCTTGGGGAACGTTTTATTATAGAGTTATGCCTTTTGGGTTGTGTAATGCTCCAGCAACATTTCAGCGTTTGATGAATAGGGTGTTCGAACCCTACTTTGGGACCTTCATCAGAGTATTTTTGGATGATTTTGCATCTATGGGAGCAAGTTGGACCACCTGCACCAAATGGAGACAACATTTCAAAGGTTAGATGAAGCACAAGCCTCACTAAACCCTACAAAGTGTGTCTTTGGATGTTCTAAAGGCATTTTGTTAGGGCATGTTGTATCCAGAGATGGTATTGGTGCTTGATCTGATAAAGTTTCAAAATCAAAGATTTACCATTTCCTATGAATAGAAGTAAGTTGAGATCATTTTTAGGCCATGTGGGTTACTATAGAAGGTTCATCAATAATTTCTCAAAGATTGCACAACCACTAACCCAGTTCTTGAAGAAGGATGTTACTTATGAACCAGGAAATAAGGCGCATGAAGCTTTTGGACAACTGAAGGAAGCCCTAGTGTCTTCACTGTTTTAAAGAATCTAGACTGGAGCAAAACATTCATTGTGTACATGATGCCTCGGATGCAGCACTAGGAAGTACTTTGAGCCAAAAGGATGAAAATGGGAATGTACATCTAATTTACTTTGGGAGCAGGACAAATGAGCAGTCTTTGAGGTAAATTATACTTGTAATGAAAAAGAGGCTCGGCTATCATTTTTGCTTTGTAAATAAGTTTAGAAATTACTTGTTAGGGAAAAATTTCTAGTTGTAACAAATCATCGGGCTCTAAAATATATTGTAAACAAGCCTAACCCATCGGGGAGGATAAAAAGATGGATAATTTTGCTACAAGAATTTGAATTTGATATTATAGATAGGCCAGGAAAGAAGCATGTCAATGCAGATGCACTCTCTCGAGCCTATGATGGTTTAGGATCATCTTGTGATGATGATGATTTCCCCGATGCAGCATTGTTATCCCTTGACACAATCCCTAATGAATACATAGATATTTGGAATTATCTGAATGAATTCAAGTTTCCTGATGGTGCCAATGCAAAGACTAAGAGAAAGATTACTCAAGCCAGTCGTCCATATTCTATTCTGCATGGAGTATTATTTCGAATAGGACCTGATGGACAGTACAAGAGGGCAGTTGGACGTGATCAAGGGAAGGAACTGCTAGAAGAATTCCACAATGGTACATGTGGAGGGCACTTCTCTGGACAACTTACAAAAAAGGATCTTGGATGCGAGTTATCACCGCCTACTCTTTTTAAAGATTGTTATAATTATTGTAAGACATGTGATATTTGTCAAACACATGGTAACCGTAAGACTTCATCAGCTCCATTATGCCCTATTCTTCCACTTGGTCCCTTTGAAAAGTGGGGAATAGACATTGTAGGTCCACTTCCAACTACCTCACGCCAAAATAAGTATATTGTAGTTGCCACAGATTATTTGACCAAGTGGGTTGAAGCTAGGCCATTGAAAACAACTTCCATGGATGAAGTGGCAAGGTTCATATATGAACGCATTGTCACCAGATTTGGTTGTCCATTAGAAATTGTAACAGATCAAGGAAGCCACTTCATTAATGAGGTGGTAGAAGCCCTAGTCAATAATTTTTCTATTAAGCACAGGAAGGCAACAACATACAAACCAAGCACAAATGGACAGGTGGAACGAACAAATTTTGTGTTGTGTCAAATTCTAGCAAAAGATGCAGCCTTGCAGGTACATAAATGGGATAAAAGGATTCATGCAACATTGTGGGCATATAGGGCAACATCAAAGTCAGCAACAGGATACTCCCCATTTCAGTTGGCTTATGGCATTGATCCAGTTCTTCCTATTGAGTTTGATATTCCCCTGTGAGAATTATGAAAAATGAAAGGATGGATGAAAGTGATTTAGTAAAAGAAAGGTTGGTACATCTTCATTTGTTAGAGGAAATGAGGGAAATAGCTAAGGATACAAGCTATCAGAAGAAAATGAAGTAGAAGGAATACTTTGATCAAAAGATCCGGTGGTCTCCATTTCATGTGAATGACTTGGTTCTAGTATATGATTCCAGATACAAAAAAAGAAGACAGAGAAAATTTCTTCCAAAATGGATGGGGCCCTACAAAATAGCAGCTGTGCATGAAAATGGTACGTCTGCATTGGAGGAATTGGATGGCACTCCCATTACGAAATGGGTCAACCACGACAAGTTGAATATTTTCCAAGCACCGAGAATAAGTCTACTCAGGGACGGAGTAGAAGCTAGGAAGGGGGAAGATGTCGACACTAAAATTTTCCTCCGTAATTTCTATTTCATTAATGTATGTATTAGGAATAGGATGTTGTTAAGTATAATTAGTAATAGCGTATGATAGAAGATAACGGTGCAGTCTTGCCAGTGCGCGCCGCCAATAATGTATAGTGCGGTAACAATCAAAGTACAATAGGAATGTTGTGGTAAAAAGTAAATATTTGTCGTAAGTGGTTCGGTAATGTTAAAATGTCAAAGTTTGAGTAAGTAGAGAAGTAGGGTCTACATGATTAGGAATTAGAAATATTATATTAGTAATAAGGATAAGGAGTGAGGTCATAAATATTTTGAGTATTTTATTTGTAAAAAGTCTAAAAATGTGGAACCCATGTAAAATGATAAGGTTTATCTTATCTTAAAAGATAAGCTTACATGTACGAGATAAGAGTTAAGGTATGGAATATGATTCATCGAGTGGATTTCTTATCCTATCTTAGAGATAAGATGGATAATCTTGGAAGTTCTATAAATAGAGAGGCCACCCCCTCATTTAGCATAGAAGGAAGTAGTGAGAAATATTGTAGGAAGTGTGCAAAGGAAGCCATCGGTTAAAGGTGTGTTGAAGAAGCCATTAAGAGGTGTAATTGTAAAGTTTCTCCCATAGTCTTGGTGAAATGCAAGTGAAGTCAACAACACTTGAAGTACCTCATGGGTGAGATTGTAACAATTTCATGTTAATATTATAATTTACTTTGATATTTCAGATTTGTCATCATTTTGTCTTATCATAGTCGATGGTATTCTTGTGTTATGTTGTTGTTTTATTTCCAGATTACATCCACCAAACTAAAGGTGTGCATTAGTAAATAATCATAGCATGAGGAGTTCCCGTGAAGAATTATCATAGTGCGGATTGGTGATGGCGGTTCATTAATCATCACATTATTTGTCACTTTGGTGTTCCACATCACCTCGATAACTAAAAACAATTCAAAAACAAAACCTTACTAAAAATTTACGACGCCTTTGGCATTCATCTTAGTTTATCGTCACCTTATTACCTGAAACAAATGGCCAAGTAGAATCCACCAATAAAACCACCTGAACAAAATTCTTATGAAAGTGGTTAACGATCTTTGGGAAGGACTGCATACGCACATTCCTCGACCACATGTGGGCATACCATACTAGTATTTGCACCGCTACTACGCCACTCCTTTTTCTCGGTATATGATACGAGAGGTTGTCCTATCTCTCGAAGTATAGATTCCATCTCTTTGTATTTCTCTTCAAGACATGCTCAATGATGATGACTTTAACCAGGACCATTTGGCACAACTTGAGTTATTAAACGAACGTCATCGTAATGATCTCGAACACCTCCAAGTTTACCAAAAATGGATCAAATGTGTCTATGAAAAATGTTTCCATGAATGAAACTTCCAAGTTGGTGATCTCATCCTGAAGGAAAATCAACATGTAACCAAAGGAGAAAAAAGTAAACGGGAAAAATTTGCTCCTAATTATCTTGGACCATATATCGTGATTCATACCTATGGATCAAGTGCTTATTGTTTATCTTCACTTGACAGTAAACTTGAACCTGAGCCCATCAATGCCTTGCATCTTCGACCATTCTACTATTGACTTCATGTCCTACATCACCTTCTACTCATCCCTTGAGCGTTATTCACCTCTCTCATTTCTTCAATCCATCCCCAATGACTAAACAAGAATCATGTGCTTATCCGTCACCTTTTTACATTCTCTTAAATATGTGTATCATGGCTCTGCACATGGCATGATTCTCATGGATACTTTTCATCTTCTTTCAGATGAGATCCCATGGTCATTCACCCTTGCCTTCTGCACAAGAAACAAATTCTTCACTATAGTATTGTCCATGACTTAAAAGCCCAATAATAATAATAATAATAATAATAATTTAAAAAAGGGATCCAACTCCTTCAGTCAAAATTCCAATACAAAGATGACTCCCTCAAAAGGACATCTTTCTCTCTAAATTTGCCTCTATAAATAGACTTCTCCCTCGAAGGACAGCTATGTAAAGCTTGCCATCTTATACTTAGTCTATCACAAAAGAAGACTACTCTTACAAAAAGAAAATAAAAATATTTAGAAGCTTCCCGCATTGATCAGCTTCATGAAGACCTCAAGGAGATAATTTACTCATCCCATATAGACTTCCCGCATTGATCAGTCTATTTAAAAAAGAGTCAAAAAGAAAAAGAAATATTTCTCTTCATGGAATCGCCTATCGTGATCTCGGATCTATTGCCAAATAGGCATGCTACCTCATACCATATAACTTAACCATTTTTCATCTCCCCTCCCTTAGCACCTTCATTTCCTACCACCTCAAGGGACCCGTTGAAACTGTGACATTTCATGATCATGTGACTTTCTTCACCTTTAGAATAATCAATCATGAAATGTCTTTAGGGTTTTACGTTCCCCAACCTATCTAAGGTATTGTCAACCCGTTATGATCCTTACCAATTAGGCGGATCTCTTTCCTCCTCTTATATTTCAACTTCTTCATTACTTATTGATTATCCTATATAGGACTAGACCCTCGACAATTATCTTTTGATATTTCTTCTTTCACACAACTCAACCTAGAATCACCCACACCTATCTACATATAATGCACCCAAACCTAAATGACCTTAACTCAATCATGCCTATGACCTAGAATAAGACATACCTCTAACCTACCAACCCATTCTTCTACCTCCTCATATTCTTCCCTAGCTTATGGGATAACTACATCGGCCTGAGGTCCATTTTCATTGAGACTATGTAGGCAACATTTCAAGGGCATGGGGCCCTTGAAGGTTAACTCAGCTACTTTTTACCCTCACCAATTTCCCCTATTTTCCTATTCACATTCTACCTTGTTTTTCCTTTTGTGTGTACCAACAACTGGAAGTAAAACAAAATACATACCAACTAATACACATATCTACCATCCATTTTTCAAACATCATCATGACATTCACAAATTTATCATTTCATATTTCCACAAATAGCAAAAATTTGGAAACATAACTCATAACATGAATATACATTACACTTTGTTCTTTGTGTTACCAATTAATTGTAATTTAAATCAAAACCAACCATCCATGCCTATCAACCTGACTTCATCCATGCTATCAACCTGACTTGATCCATGCATACAACCTGACTCAATCCATGCCTATCAACCTGACTCAATCGATGTCTATGACCTAACTCTATCATGCCTACATTACTTAGTTTCCATCACATGTACGAATCATAATAAAAATTACACACAACCATATGCATCATGCCATAACCATCATCATCTCTATATATATATCATCTTGAACATCTCGTATACAAATACATGTCTCAAGCTCAAATAAAATAATATATAATGTCTCTACAACAAATATCTCAAAATCTTTGGCATGCAGGCCGATATAATATACACAATATCAAAAATACTCTATGATATACAGCCTTACCATCTTCAGAACGCAGACCGGTATATGATCAAAAATAAAAATACACTCTCGTATACATCCTCACTCTCTTCAGCATGCAAGCCGATATATGATCAAAAATAAAAATACAATCTCGTATACATCCTCACTCTCTTCAAAACGCAAGCGTATACAATCAAAAATAAATATACACTCTTGTATACATCCTCACTCTCTTCGGCACACAGGCCGGTATACATCACAAATAAATAGCTCAACAAAATTGAGACACACACTGCTATAAGGCATCTCCCCTATGGATATCTACCATATCGGTCTCACCTATCTCCTCCTCCTCCTCGGCTCATGTGTGGCGTCCTGCTAGCATCTCACCACCCATCATCAAGCGTGGTATGACCCCTGAAGGCCCCGCACCTAGAGCCGCGCCGCTCACCACCCCACTTGCAGTACTCTCCACACTTTGAGTGCGGGATCTACTCCTCTCACCGAGGCCTATTGAGCTCTGTACTCGGCATTTGATACGAAATATATCCATGCCTCTATCAAGTGATCCTGATAGTATCTCACCTCACCTAGGGCATCCCTTAATGTGGCTGCTAGTACTATCTGTGATGGTGTCATCGACCTCTGACTCGGTACCTATCCTGTGGAACCCTGTCCTTCCCCTGCCTGTAAAATGGGACCCTGTCCTTGAGCCCACGATGGTGCCACCACCTCGGACCACTGTGTACCTATATCTGGGCTTGAAGGGCCAAAATTTGAGCCTGCGTAGTGGCCAAATGGCCTGTAAACCTGTAACCTACACTTGTAGGGTAGCCACACAGTACCCCATATCCATCTCCACCCTAAGCATGCACCCATCCTGTCTACTTGGGTCGAAAGAGTGACCACCTGCATCTGTAATGTGGTAACCTACGCCTCTAACCTTGTCAGTTGTCCACTGCACTATCCCTAACTAAATCACCAGAGTAGCCACCTACCCCTGTAGGGCATCCCTCTACACTGTAATGGTGGGTAAATCCAGATGCCTCGGCCTCGGCGGTACTACTCGTAGCTGTTCAACCCACCACTATCTCATCGTCTCATCGTAACCCCAAAGATCATCAATCTCTCGGTCTACCATCTCCTCCTCCTACCCTATAGGAATTGTCGGCTATGATAGAGGCAGAGGCCTCTCCACTTCATCCCTTCTATAATGTGGGAAGGGTGTGGGTATATCATGTGGTAGCACAGAATCGCCATCGACCTTATCTATGGGTATCATCTCGTCCTCTCCTACACGTTGCCCCTCTATCCACTTGTATCTCTGCGGCCTATCGGCTCCTCGGCCATCCATCTCATATCTTGGTAAGCCCACATATGGACTCCAAATGATGTCCACGGCCAGAAAACCCCTCAAGTAAATTCCTATAGTAGCCTACATCATGTGTAGCTCTAGCAGCTCAGTGTTCTCCCATAGTAGGTACCCATCACCTAAAACCCACCCGCACCAACCCTAGCTCGAATGCATCAACTCGGGGCATACCAATTGGATGCACACACACAATGTGCTCATATGCCCAAGCAGTGTAGTAAGAATGTGCAACACATGTTGAACCACCGTAACCACCCACAAGCCCATATCTCTCTGTACAACTGCACTAGGAATGCGAGGGCACCATGCAAAATGGGTCTTGTCCTCCACCATGTTGTTTATAACCCCCATCAATGATCGTAGGAATCTCCCACCCTCTAGGTCGAGTAATATAAAACAACATACTACCTCCATAAGTAGCACCACTCACCTCATCTCCTCTGGATAGGCCCGATACATCTCTTCGGAACTCATGTTAGTGTTGTGAAACTGCAACTCAGCCAGCCCCTCACCAAACACTGTCACAAACAACTCCTCCAATGCTCTCTGAGGAGATTGAATACACCTGCATCCCCACTATTGGTAGCCACAGGATCTTGTAGACATCCTCCGGGGTGACTTTGATCTCACCCGTCGGTAAATGGAATGTGTTGTTCGCCAAATCCCATCTATTGATGAGGGAGACCATCAAACGTGGCTCCTGGACTATGTGTCGGTAATGTATGACCCTAATCAGGCTAACCTCTATAACATGGCACCAATCCTCACCTATCGTGCTCCCTCGTACCTCCATAAGCGGTGGTGGTACCACTGTCTCGCATCCTCGGTGATCTCTCACCGCATCCAACAAACAATAAAATTAATCAACCTTGCCCATACCTGCCATTACTCTTGTAACCCACCTATATCCATTTCTATTTGCAAATTACCTTCTTATCACATGACCTATCTACCTACCCCAACCCTAACCGACTACCTTTCCCCATCCCACACCCTTTTACCTCCTACCCACTTGTTTTCATGAAACCCGACCTTCCTATATTCTGGCCTCTTTCACTTATCCCTCCCTCTCATTTCATTTTGACCCCTTTTATCCAACTTTTGATCAGCATCGGTCCTCATATACCAATTGCGGTCTCCCCACAACTAGTATCTGTCATCTCATCGGTGATCGATGTCGCCTCGAGACCCATCGACATTGGCCACCAGGTGGATCGGCCGGTCCACTGTCGCAATGACGACCCGCGACCACAAACCCTTATTTTCTCTAAACCTTCCTCATTTCTTCCTTCTTATCTGCCCATTCCTACCTAAATCCACCCTTAACCCCTCCCACCCCTCATTTAGCTAAATCTACCCTTCCCCATTCCTATTTTACTTATTTTTTTTTCAAATTCAAATTTAATTTTCCGCCCAAATCCCATTTTTACTTTACCTAATTTTGTTACAAAAACCTACCTAACCAACAAGGATATGGATTGAATCTTACCTCAACGCGATGCCATCTACGTGATGGCACCTCGAGACACTTTGCACCGTGGTCCACCCCATCCCTCTCCTGCCTCTACCATCACCAAATGTCCTCTGGATCTCCAACCAATCAAATCGATCACATAGCTCCCATGGACCTACCTATCAAATACCAATCACCGCTATAAGGCTCGCCAACTCGGCTCTCCATCTCTCTCGGTTACTTTCCACTCTTTTCTCTCTCCTTTGTCATTTTCTCCTATTTGACACATGGAAAATGATTCCTAAAAATGTGGAACTTTTTCTTTATATAACCCTCCCCAACTTGACCGATGCTAGTTTTAACTAGACCATCATCGGTCTTGTGCCCTAGTATATCATGGCCGTTCCCCTAGACCATCATCGATCGTGTGCCCTAACATACCATGGCTGGTTCCCCTAGACCGACATCGGTCTAGAACAACCACTGTAGGTTACCCTTATCAACCCTATTTCTGCCCATTACCCATGCTCGACTTGCCCGAATCCTTTTGCACCTCACCCAAGCCCATCCCAACACCCATCCTCATCCACTGTCCTCATCATTTATCACCCAACCTTATCATCATTTGGAGAACCTTTCTGTCCCTCCCATGGCCTCACCTACACCATGCCTTCTTTTTACACACACCTTATCTCCTTGGTATGACCATCGACCTTACACACTCACTCTACCTTGCGATGTTATTACCACATTATTTGACCTTAACCACCCTTAGTACCCTCTACCTACTGGCCTACATTACCTATTGTTATCCCTCATCATGTTTAGACACTTGTTCTTTCACCCATAACTCGTCCCTACTCATTCCGTTCCCTATATGCCTAGACCTCGAACAACATTATCGACCTTTAAACCCATGTGCTCGCTATACCTTAAGACATTGTTACCCGTGTTGTTTGACCTCCAGACCTTACCTTGCCTATTTTCGTGTTGTTTATCCTGACCCAACCTTGGTGTACCAGAAAATACCTAAATGTTCTTGCACCTGACCTGCATTGTGTTTCCTGACCATATCCTATACCTTGGATACCGAGAATCACATCACCTTGTTTGGATACAACTATCGCCCTTAGACGACGTCGATTTTGCAAGCTCTTCAACCGGGTACCATTCCACAGTTTACACATGTGCATGTGTTCGACTTCCACTACCTTTAACCCTGGCCCATTTACATATTTTCTTGATTTGGCCTTTGTCACTTTTCCCCCGTGTGCCCACATTTACACTCATGCCCACTTACCCACATCTTCATCACATCCACCTTTTATCAAACCACTCACCGATTTGATCTTCCCCTCATTAGTTCCTTTTTTGAGGGGGATCACCTTCACCCACACATGGGGCAACCACATCTTATTTTTGTTAGCGTCATTTACCAATACAAGTTACACAACAAAAAGGGGCAAAATGTAGACACCAAAATTAGATCACACTCCCTTGACCCCTCGTTAAATAACCAAATTGAAAAACTCACCTAACCATGGCCCCTTTCACCCCACACTAATATTAATTTAATTAAATTAATCCATATCCTCACAATATTTATTATTTAATTACCCTAATTAAATTAATTCCTACCCCACCACCTCACCTAGCCACCTCACCCTAAATCTATTCTTAGTATGTTGTCATAACTAACTAAGACCTAACTATACCCTAAAAATAAATTCCTACGTACCCTCTAACCACATTTCTGCATAAAAAAGGTAACTCCCACTCTTGCCCATCTGAATAGAGAGATCTGGCAGAAATAATGGTCATGATCTCCTATTCTTAGTAAACCTAGGGAATCCCACCCTAACCGAATCCGGTCACCCCTGAATTGACCCGGTCAACCCAGAACCGTCGTCGGTTACCTTTTATTCCCTTTGGTAACCTTATTTCAAGGTTGGCACATTCTAAGTCTGAGAGAGAGAGAGAGAGATCGAGTTGCATGCAATCGGAACAATCATCATTTCATGCCCGAAATCCACAACCATCCAAGCCAAGATCTGATTTAGCCAAGCAAGCAGGACAATTTAGGCAACTCAAGCAAGAGTTTCCTATCAACTGGTGACCCTCCATAGAATAAATCTCCAACCACCATCTCCAATCTTCACCCACAGTCGACGGGTAGCACATTTCAAGTAAGTACACTTCTCTACCCAGTTCATTTTGTTTAGATACTTCCAGTATTTACATCCTTCTGTGTGCTATTTCTTTCCCATCCACTCAATGATTCTCTCTGGCAACTATCCCCCCATACCTCTTCCAAAACCCCTCAAAACCTTGTCCCAGCAATCCAACATCTCATCCCAACCTACCTAACACCTTGTGTAATCACAAAGATGATCCAAAATCTGTTCTGCAACACCTTCGAGTTTTCCACAGTCACTGATGTCGGTCTCCCTAAACCGCCATTAGTCGAGCCTAAACTAGCGTCAGTCTACTTACCCAATAATGGTCGTTGTAACTGTCTACCCACTTACCACAATTGGACCCTTAGCTCACCCCAACTTCACCTAAACCCCACCAAACCTGACCTTGACTTGCTACCCAACCTACACTCACAAAAACCACATTCAACTCCCTACACTCGGACACGGAAGTTAGACCAAGACCTCTATTTTTGATCCTCTATCATTTCTATAGTGGATCGTACCCAGTCACCATTAACTGCAACGTCAAGCCAAAACCGGCATCACAGATAGACTTGCGTTGGTCTCTGTGTCTGCTAACATAGTAAAGACTAACAACCAACATACCCATTGCCAAACTCCCCATAATAATTTGTGACCTTCACCGGACCTTTGAAAGACTGCGGAAACTCTAAACCTCTTACCCAACCCCTGATCTGATCCTAACCTAGCCTGTTAGATTAGATTTTAGTTATTATGTTTATATGAGATGCCTAAATCATTTTTACTATAGTAGGATGTTATTTACATTATTTACCACATTGATTTGTTTAAAAATTGTGTTGACATCCTTATAGGGAGTATCGCACTTCCCATATCTAGCATATGCTAGGTAGTCCACTGCATATACTATTTAACTTCTATTTGGTGGTCTTTTTGTTTATTTCAGGTAGTTTCTCCCAGCTAAAAGGAAGCTCTCATTGTAAGTTGTGGATCAAGAATTCAACACGCGCGTAACAACCTTAAACCGCTCAAATAGGTATTCCTCCTATCCCTTTACCCTTATCTATTTTGTCATTTTCTAAGAAACACGAAGAATCAGGTGAAACACACTCTCTCTCCCTCCCTCCATCCCTCTCCCTCTCTCTTGCTTTGTCTTCTCCCTCCCTCCCTCTGTCTCTCTCTCTCTCCCCCTCTCCTTCTCCCTCTCCCTCTCCCTCTCCCTCCCTCTCTCTCCATCACTCACTCTCTCTCTCTCTCCTTTTTCTTTCTTCCTCTTTCTCTCCCTCCCTCTCTCTAACTCCCACTTTGTCTCTCTCTCCCTCTCCCTTTCTCTCTCCCTCTCCCTCTCCCTCCCACGCTCCTCTCTCTCTCCCCTATCTCTCTCCCTCCCTCCTTTACATCCCTCTCCCCCCCTCTCTCTCTCTCTCTCTCTCTCTCTCTCTCTCTCTCTCTCTCCCTCTCTGTAGACACCAAAATTGGGTCACACTCCCCCGACCCCTCATCAATAACCAAATTTAACAAACTCACCTAACCATGGCCCCTTTCACCCCACACTAATATTAATTTAATTAAATCAATCCTTATCTCCACAATATTTATTATTTAATTATCCTAATTAAATTAATTCCTACCCTACAACCTCACCTAGACACCTCACCTAAATCTATTCTTAGTATGTTGCCATAACTAAGATCTAACTAAACCCTAAAAATCAATGCCTACGTACCCTCTAACCACATTCCCGCATAAAAAAGGTAACTCCCGCTCTTGCTCATGTGAATAGAGAGATCTAGTAGAAATCATGGCCATGGTCTCCTATTCTTAGTAAACCTAGGGAATCCCTCCCTAACCGACACCGGTCACCCCCTGAATGATGCCGATCAACCCAAAACTATCGTTAGTTACCTTTTACTCCCTTAAGTAACCCTTTTTCGAGGTTGGCATATTCTGAGTACATAGAGAGAGAGAGAGAGAGATTAGAGATGCATGTGATTAGAATGTGCATCCTTTCATGCCCAGACATCCATAGCCATCCAAGCCAAGATCTGATTCAACCAAGCAAGGAGAAAATCCCAAGCAGCTTAAGAAAGAGTTTCCTATCAACTAGTGACCCTCCACAGAAGAAATATCCAACCACCATCTTCAATATTCACCCACAAATCGACTAGTAGCACATTTTAAGTAAGTAGACTTCTCTACTTAGTTCATTTTGTTTAGATATTGTCAGTATTTACATCCTTATGTGTTCTATTGCTTTCCTAGCCACTCACTGATTCTCTCTGGAAACTATCCTCCCATACCTCTTCCAAAACCCCTCAAAACCCTATCCTAGCAATCCAACATCTCATCCTGACATACCTAACCCCTTGTGCTATCACAAAGAGGATCCAAATTACATTACGCAACACCTTTCAATTTTTCACGATCAATACTAGCATCGGTATCCCTAAACCATCATCAGTCGAGCCTATATTGGCTTGGTGCCTACTCACCCGATCTTGGTCATTATTCTTGTTTACCCACTTACCACAAGCTGGACCCGTAGCTCACCCCAACTTCACCAAAACCCCACCAAACTTTCCCTTGACCTGCTACCCTAACCATACCTCACAAACACCACATTGAGCTCCCCGCACCAGCCTGGAAGTTAGACTAAGACATCTATTTTTCATCCTCTATCATTTCTAAAGTGACTGGCAACGGTCAAGCCAAAACCAACATTGATCAGACAGACCGGCGTCGGTCTTTGTGTTTTCTAACACATTACATACCAACAACCAACATATCCATTCCCAAACTCCCCATAATCATTTGTGACCTTAACTTAGGACCTATGTCAAACCTGTAGAAACTCAAAACCACTTACCCAACCCCTGAATCTAATTCTAACCTAGCCTATTAGATTAGATTTTTCTTATTTTGTTTATATGAGATACCTAAATCATATTAACTATTATAGGACTTTATTTATATTATTTCCCGCATTGATTTGTTTAAAAGAATGGGTTGACAACCTTCTAGGGAGTATCAAAATTCTGGATATAGCATACCTTAGGTAGTCCACTTTGCATATACTATTTAACTTCTATTTGGTGGTCTTGTTATTTATTTCGTAGTTCCTCCCACCAAAAGGAAGCTCTCACGGTCGGTTATGGATCAAGAAGTCAACACACACGGAAACAACCTTCAACCAACTCAAACGGTATTCCTTCCCCATTACCATTATCTGCTTTTGTCATTTTCTCACTAACAGCCGCTTAAGCCCACACTTTCCTACACCGATGTGCATGGAAGTGTTTTTGTTTTGGATTTTATGAACAAGGTTGTCACATTGTTATTCCATGTACCACCCACAAACAAAAAGACCATAGTGGTATCAACTTTCTTTGAACTATCTCGCCAAGAAGGCCTGGATTGAACTCATTGAGGATAATGACCCTTCTTCACCTTCTTCACCCCATTCACCCCGTTCACCACCTTCACTAGCAGATTTGATGGATCTAGAATCCATTCCTCCTAACTTTTTTTTCATAAACACCATTTCCTTGGGACCTCTGACTTATCAACGCGATGGCAAGGCTCCCTCTTCTCTTACCTTCCTATATCATGAAATGACCAATGACAATACACCTTATATTAACGTCGTTTAATGTCATGACGATGAGTCTATACTCACCTACCTTGGTGCGGAAGATTCTTACATTCATCGGTTGTTTCCCTCTGAGAGACACAAACCATGTTGAATGAATTGACTATCAAAGTCAACATCAACACTTAGGACGACCCGCATAAATCTCAAGTTTGGCCAATCCTTAGATGCTACTCTTGAATAGGAAGCCATCACTTCTTTTCTCAAACATCATAACTATGCTTTCACTTGGTCTTATGCTGATATACCCGATATTGACCGCACCATTGTGGTCCATAATATCGTAACCGTTCCCAATGTCAAACCTGTAAAACAAAAGTTGTAGAAAATGCACCCTCGCATTGCTCTTCTAGTCAAAGAAGAGCTTCAACGTCTCCTTTCCATTTCCTTCATTTTTAACATTGACTACCCCCAATGGATTTCCAACATTATCCCTGTTACTAAGGTGACAGGGGGACTTCGCATCTTCATGGACTTCCGTGAACTCAACCTAGCTTTCCTAAAAGACGACTTTCCTCTATGGTATTGATCAGCTAGTTGATCTTACCATTGGTCATGAGATGATATCACTCATGGATGGCTTCTCAGGTTATAACCAAATATTTCTTTCCCCAGAGGATCAACACAAAACCAACTTCATCACCCCTTGGGGGACCTTCTGCTATCGAGTCATGCCTTTTGGTCTTAAAAACGTTGATGCTACATATTAGCGAGCTATGACTTATATCTTCCATGATATCATGCAACATATATTAGAAGATTACATAGATGACCTCCTTGTAAAATCCAAATGCCGGTCTGAACATCTTGCATTTCTAAAAACCATCTTTGACCACCTCATTAAGTATTGTGTTTGCCTTCAACCTAAGAAATGTGTCTTCATGGTTCTCTTAGGAAAGCTCCTGGGATTTATCGTTTACGTGGAATATAAGTTGACCTGCTAAATTCAAGGCCATTCTTGAAATGCCTCTACCCACTAACATTCGACAACTCCATAGCTTACAAGGTAAATTAAAGTCCATTCACCATTTCATTTCACAAATTTCTGACCCTTGTCAACTATTTCATCATCTTCTTAAAAAGGATGTCTCCTTCAAATGGGATGATGACTTCCACAAAGCTTTTGAGGCCTTAAAACAATACCTTCACTAGCCACCCATACTCATTCCTCCTAAAAAAGACCAACCCTTCTACCTATATATCTTTTCTACTGATCACTCCTTAGGGGCCATGCTCGCTCATCGTGATGAGCAATATAGGGAGCAGAAATTTATTACATAATCCGTACTCTTCTGGACTACGAAACCCGATACATCCATGCTAAAAAAATTTCTTAGCTTTAGTTTTTGTTACCACCAAAATCCATCATTACCTACTCAACCACAAAACCTATGTTGTAACCAACACTGACCCCTTACACTTCATTTATGCCAAACCTTACCAAAACCAACGTGTTGTACACTTTGGCTCATGCTTCTTGCAGATTTAGACCTCAAATTAATTCATCATAAATCTATCAAGGGCCAGGCCATTGTGACCAGCTTGCACTGATGCACCTCTTTCAAATCAACCCTCTAACTTCAATTTCCCCAAAGAATCCATCGTCATCCTTTCCTTAGACGATACCATTTACTATATGACTTTGTTCTTTGATGGCTCTAGATGTCAGTGTGGGAGAGGTGCAGGTGTTATCCTCATTCCCCTTGATGGTGAACCTATGCTGCTATCCTTCAAGCTTGATTTCGATTGTACTAAAAACATTGTTGAGTACGAAGCACTCGTATTAGGCCTTCAAACCTCCCTTTCCTTAAATGTCAAATCAATTAACATTTTCGGTGACTCTCAACTAGTAGTAAACCAAATCAATAGTATTTACCAGTTCCTTAATGAAGAACTTCATAAATATAAGAATCATGTTAATACCCTCTTGACCTACTTTGATCGGTATGAACTACAAACCATTCCATGTTCCACTAACAAATTTGCAGATACCATGTCTTGTCTCCCCTCTCAGATACTTGTTTCACCCTCTGAATCTAAAATATTTTTCATAGTACAAAGGTTGCAATCACGTTCCCATTCACACCTTGACATTAACTTTTCCGGAACTATTGAACCCAACCCATCGACCTTTGGTATAAGCGAACTTACGATTACCTTTCCCTATCCATCTTACCTTCTAACCTCACCCATAATGGACAACGTGCCTTTCTCAAAAGGGCCTCTCGTTATGTCATCATGGGTGGCCTCCTCTATAAGCATGACTTTGATGGTATTATATTACGATGCCTTACAAGTTCTAAAATTCCCTATACCATTAAAGAAGTTCATGATGGCATATGTGGAAGTCACTTTAGTGTTCTCGGTGTTGCTAAGCATATTATTCACCTTTGCTATTACTAGCCGACCCTTAAACATGATTGTTGTGACTACATAAAGCATTGTGTGAAATGCCAACAACATGCCAATCTTCATCATACACCTATTCATGCCTTACAGGTCACCCGTAACCTTTGGCCCTTCTCTCAATGGGGTTTCGATCTTATCGGAGAAATCAATCCCCATTCTTCCCAAAGACATCAATGGATCATCACCGCTTACCGAATACTATACTAAATGGGTTGAAGCCATACCTCTCATTTCCACAAAAGCCGAGAAAATATGTGAGTTCATTAATCATCACATTATTTGTCGCTTTGGTGTTCCGTCACCTCATCACTAATAACAGAAAAAAATTCAAAAACAAAACCTTACGGAAACTTTGTACATGCTTCTGGCATTCAGCTCGGTTTCGCGTCACCTTATTAGCCACATACTAATGGCCAAGATGAATCCACCAATAAAACCACAACAAAATTCTTATGAAAGTGGTTAACGATCTTTGGGAAGGACTAGCATACACACATTCCTTTCACCACTGTGGGCGTGCTTGTACTAGTATTTGCACTTCTACTCCTTTTTCTATGGTCTACAATAAAGAGGTTTTCCTACCTCTCAAAGTCCAAATTCCATATCTTCGTATTTGTATTCAAGACATGCTCAATGATGAAGAATTTCTCCAGGACCTTTTGGCACAACTTGAGTTATTAGACGAACATCCTCTTAATGCTCTCGACCACCTCCAAGTTTACCAAAAACGTATCAAATGTTCCTATGACAAACATGTCCATGAACGAACCTTCTAAGTCGGTGATCTCATCCTGAAGGAAAATCAACATGTAACCAAAGCAGAAAAAATTTAAACGGGAAAATTTGCTCCTAATTATCTTGGACCATATATCGTGACTCATACATATGGACCAAGTGCTTATCGTTTATCTTCACTCGATGGTAAACCCGAACCTGAGCCCCTCAACGCCTTGCATCTTTGACAATTCTATTGTTGAATTCAAGTCCTACATCACCTTCTGCCTATTTTTATGCTCGTCCCTTGAGTGCATTTCACCTCTCTCGTTTCTTCACTCCATCCCTTTTTACCTTCTCTTAAATATGTGTACCACGACTCTGCACATGGCATGATTCTCATGGATAATTTTCGTCTTCTTTCAGATGATATCCCATGGTCGTTCACCCTTGCCTTCTGCACAAGAACCAAATTCTTCACTATAGTCTTGTCTATGAATTAAAAGCCCAAAATAATAATAATAATAATAATAATAATTTCCAAAAGGGATCCAAATCCTTGAGTCAAACTTCCAATACAAAGATGAATCCCTCAAAAGGACATCTTTCTCTCTAAATTTTCCACTATAAATAGACTACTCCCTCGAAGGACAGCTATGTAAAGCTTGCCATATTATACTTAGTCTATCACAAAAGAAGACTACTCTTGCAAAAAGAAAATAAAAATATTCAAAAGCTTCCCGCATCAATCGGATTCACAAATACCTCAAGGAGATAATTTATGCATCCCATATAGACTTCCCGCATCGATCAATCTATCTTAAAAAAAAGTCAAAAAGAAAAAGAAAATTTTCTCGTCATGGACTCGCCTATCATGATCTTGGATCTCTTTCCAAATAGACATGCTATCTCATACCATATAACCTAACCATTTTTCACCTCCTCACCCTTAGCACCTTCATTTCCTACTGCCTCAAGGGACCCACTGAAAGTGTGACATTTCGTGATCATGTGACTTTCTTCACCTTTAGAATAATCAATCATGCAATGTATTTAGGGTTTTACATTCCCCATCCCATCTAAGGTATTTCCAACCCATTATGATCCTTACCAATTAGGTGGCTCTCTTTCCTCCTCTTATCTTTCAACTTCTTCATTACTTATTGATTATCCTATACTGGACTAGACCCTCGAAACTTTTCTTTTTATATTTCTTCTTTTACACAACTCAACCTAGAATCACCCACACCTATCTACCTATAATGCACCCAAACCTAAATGACATTAACTTAATCATACCTCTAACCTACCGACCCATTCTTCTACCTCCTCATATTCTTCCCTAGCTTATGGGAGAACTAAATCAGCCTGAGGTCGCTTTTCATCGGGACTATGTAGGCAACACTTCAAGGAATAGGGCCCTTGAATGTTAGCTCGACCAATTTTACCCTCACTAATTTCCCCTATTTTCCTATTCACATTCTACCTTTTTTTACTTTTGTTTGTACCAACAACTAGAAATAAAACCAAATACATACCAACTAATACACATATCTACCATCCATTTTTCAAACATCATCATGACATTCACCAATTTATCATTTAATATTTCCACCAATAGCAAAAATTTGGAAACATAACTCATAACATGCATATACACTACCATTTGTTCTCTGTGTTACTAATTACTTGTAATTTAAATCAAAACCAACCATCCATGGCTATCAATCTGAATCCATCGATGCCTATCAACCTAACTCGATGCATTCCTACAACTTGACTCAATCCATGCCTATCAACCTAACTCGATCCATGCCTATGACCTGACTTTATCATGCCTACATTACTTAGTTTCCATCACATGTACGAATCATAATAGAAAATTACACACAACCATATGCATCATGTCATAACCATCACCATCTCTATATATATCATCATCAACATCTATATACAAATACATGTATGCTCAAATACAACAATATACAATGTCTCTACAAAAATCTCTATAAATATTCAACAATCAAAGCTAGTATAATATACACAATATCAAAAATACTCTCTCATATATAGCCTCGCCATCTTGACATGCGAGGCCAATATATGATCAAAAATAAAAATACCCTCTCATATACATCCTCACTCTCTTGGCACGCAGACGTATATGATCAAAAATAAAAAAACTCTCATATACATCCTCTCTCTCTTGGCACACAAGCCGGTATATGATAAAAATAATAATACACTCTCGTATACATCCTCACTCTCTTCAGCATACAGGCCAATATACATCTCAAATAAATAGCTCAAGAAAATGGAGACACAGACTGCTATCAGGAATCTCCCCTATGGATATCTACCATATCGGTCTCACTTGTCTCCTCCTCCTCCTCGGCTCCTGTGCGGCATCTTGCTAGCATCTCACCACCCATCATTGACTATGTCCTTGACCCTTGAAGGCCCCTTTGCACTGAGCTGGCCTCCTGCTCAGTGTCCTCACCTCGACTGTGTCCCTGGGATCACTGGCCCCCTGTACTCTCCACCCTCTGAGTGTGGGATCAACTCCTCTTATTCGAGGCATGTTGAGATTTGTACTTGAAATATGATAGGAAATATATCCCTACCTCCATCAAGTGATCCTGATAGTATGTCACCTCGCCTAAGGCATCCCTCAACCTAGCTACCGTATTTGCTCGTGGCATTGTCATCTTCCTCGACTTGGTACATGTTACAGGAACCACTGTCCTTCCTTCCTATAAAATGGGACTCTGTCCCTGAGCCCATGGTGGTGCCACTGCCTCGGAACTCAGTGCTGTATTTGGGCTGAAGGGCCACATCTAAGCTTGCACGGTGGCCAAGCGACCTGCTGAAACTGTAACTGCGCCTATAGGGTAATCACTTGTACCCCATCTCCATCTCCACCCTAGGCATGTACTTGTCCCTGCACTACATGGGCTTTAAGAGTGACCACCTGCATCTATAATGTTACAACCTACGCCTCTGACCCTATGAGTTATCCCTGCACTATCCCCAACTAAGTCACCAGTGTAGCCACCTGCCCCTGTAGGGCATCCCTCTGCACTGTAATGGTGGCTAAATCTAGATTCCCTGGCCTCGATGGTACTACTCGTAGCTCTGCATCCCACCACTGCGTCTATACTTTTCTATAACCTCGACATCATCAATCCACCGGTCTACCATCTCCTCCTCCTACCCTATCGGCACCATCGGTTGTGGTAGAGGCAGAGGCCTCTCCATGTCATCCCTCCTATACTATGGTAAGGGTAAGGGTATATCCCATGGCATCCTAAACGACGCGTCGACCCTATCTATGGGTATCATCTCGTGCTCTCCTACACGTCACCCCTCTATCTACCTGTATATCTGTAGCCCATCTAGCTCCTAAGCCATCCGTCTGTATCTGGGAAGCCCACATATGGTCTTCAAATGATGTCCACACTGGACAAACCCTCTAGTAAATGCCTATAATAGGCTACATCATGTGTATCTCTAGTGGCTTGACACTCTCCATAGTAGGTACCCGATCGCCTAAAACCCACTGCACTAACCTTGCCTCGAATGCATCAGCTCGGGGCATACTAACTGGACGCACACACATAATGTGCTCATATGCCCAACAGTGTAGTAAGAATGTGATACAGTGAACCATCATAACCACCAATAAGCCCATAGCTCTTTATACAACTACACTAGGAACTCGGGCGCCCATGCAAAATGGGTCTTGTCCTCCACCATGACGTTTAGAATCCCCATAAATAATCGTGGAAATCTCCCACCCTCTGCGTCGGGAAATGCAAAACAACAAACTTCCTTCATTAGTAGCACCTTTAATGTCATCTCCTTTGGATAGGCCCGATACATCTCCTAGTAACTCATGTTTTCACTATAAACCGTAGCTCCACCAGCCCCTCGCCAAACACAGTCACCAGGATCGGTAGCCACAGGATCCTATAGACATCCTCCAAGGTGACTGTGATCTCACCCATCGGCAAATGGAATGTGTTGGTCGCCGAATCCCATCTATCGATGAGAGTGACCATCAAAATCGCTCCTAGACTATGTGCTGGTAGTGTCTAACGAAAATCAGGCTGACCTCTATAACATGGCACCAATCCTCACCTATCACACTCCCTCATACCTCTACAAGGCGGTGGCGGTACCACTGTCTCACATCCTTAGCTGATCTCTCTCTTGCATCCAACAAACAATCACATTAATCAACCTTTCCCATACCCGCCATCACTCTTGTAACCCACCTATATCCATTCCTCTTCGCAAATCACCTTCTTATCACATGACCTATCTACCTACCCCAACCCTAACTAACTACCTTTCCCCATCCCACACCCTTTTACCTCCTACCCACTTGTTTTCACGTACCCCTACCTTCCTATCTTTTGGCCTCTTTCACCTATCCCTCCCTCTCATTTTATTTTTACCTCTTTTTATCCAACTTCGACCGACACAAGTCCTCATATACCGATCGCGGTCTCCCCACAACCGACATCGGTCATATCATCGGTGGCCGATGCCAACTCGAACTCACGATGTTGGCCACCAGATGTTGATGTCGGTCATTGTCGCAGCGACGACCGTGACCACAAACCCCTATTTTCTCTAAACCTTCCTCATTTCTTCCTTCTTACCTACCCATTCTTACCCAAATCCCCCCTTAACCCCTCCCCACCCCTCATTTACCTAAATCTACCCTTCCCCATTCCTATTTTACCTATTCTTTTCCCAAATTCAAATTTAATTTTCCCCCCAAAACCCATTTTTACCCTACCCGATTTCTTTACACAAACCTACCTAACCAACAAGAATATGGATTGAATATTACCTCGTTGCGATGTCATCTGCGTGGTGGCATTTTGGGCCACTGCACCGGTGGTCCACCCCATCCATCTCCTGCCTCTGCCATCACCAAATGTCCTTTGGATCTCCAACCAATCAAATCGATCACACAAATGCTCTAGTGGACCCGCCTATTAAATACCAATCACCGCTACAAGGCTTGCCAACTCATCTCTTTATCTCGCTCGGTCACTTTCCACCCTTTTCTCTCTCCTCTTTCATTTTCTCCTATTTGACAAGTGGTAAATGATTCCTAAAAACATGGAACTTTTTTCTTTATATAACCCTCCCAGGACTGACCGACACCGATTTTAACTAGACCATCATCGGTCCCATGCCCTAGTATCTTTTGTGGCTGATTCCCCTAGACCGTCATCGATTGTGTGCCCTAGGATACCATGGCGGTTCCCTTAGATCAACGTCGATCTAGAACAACCATTTTCGATTACCCTTATCAACCCTATTGTTACCCATTACCCATGCTCGACTTTCCCGAAGCCCATCCCGACACCCCACATCATCCACCTATCCTCATCATTTATCACCCAACCTTATCATCGGTTAGGGAACCTTTCTGTCCCTCCTGTGGCCTTACCTACGCCACACCTTATTTTTACACACACCTTATCTCCTTGGTATGACCATCGACCTTACACACTCACTCTACCTTGCCCTTAACCACCCTTAGTACCCTCTACCTACTGGCCTACATTACCTATTGTTGTCCCTCATTGTGTTTCGAGACTTGTTTTTTCACCCATACCTTGGCCCAAACCGTGCCATGACCTATATGCCTAGACTCGGTACACTGTTAGTGACCTTTGAACCCATGTGCTTGCTTTATACCTTGCAACGTTGTTACCCGTGTTGTTTGACCTCCAGATCTTACCTTGCCTATTTTCATGTTGTTTATCCTGAACCAACCTTGGTGTACCGGAAAATACCTAAACGTTCTTGCACCTGACTTGCGTTGTGTTTCCTAACCATATCCTATACCTTGGATACTGGAATCACATCACCTTTTTTGGATACAACTATCGCCCTTAGACGATGTAGAGTTTGCAAGCTCTTCAAATGGGTACAGTGCCGTAGTTTACACGTGTGCATGCATTCGACTGCCATTACCTTTAACCTTGGGCCATTTACCTATTTTCTTGATTTTACCTTTACCCCTTCTCCCCTGTATGGCCACATTTACACTCATGCCCACTTACCCACATCTTCATCACATCCGCCTTTTATCAAACCCCTCACCAATTACTTCTTCACCTCATCAGTTCCTTGTTTGAAGGGGATCACCTTCACCCACACATGGGGCAACCACATCTTATTTTTTCAACGTCACTTACCAATACAAGCTACGCAAAAAAAAGGGAAAAATGTAGACACCAAAATTGGGTTACACTCCCCTTGACCCTCATCAAATAACCAAATTGAACACACTCACCTAACCATGGCCCCTTTCACCCCACACTAATATTAATTTAATTAAATTAATCCATATCCTCACAATATTTATTATTTAATTATCCTAATTAAATTAATTCCTACCCCACCACCTCACCTAGACACCTCACTAAGACACCTCACCTAGCCACCTCACCCTAAATCTATTCTTAGTATGTTGCCATAACTAACTCAGACCTAACTAAACCCTAAAAATCAATGCCTACATACCCTCTAACCACATTCCCGCATAAAAAAGGTAACTCCCGCTCTTGCCCATCCGAATAGAGAGATCTGGTAGAAATCATGGCCATGATCTCCTATTCTTAGTAAACCTAGGGAATTCCACCTAACCAATGCCGATCACACTTGAACATACGTCGGTTAACCTTGAAACCATCGTCAGTTACCTTTTATTCCCTTTGGTAACCTTATTTCAAGGTTGGCACATTCTAGTAGAGTAGAGAGAGAGAGAGAGATCAGAGTTGCATGCAATCAAAACAAGCATCCTTTCATGCCCAGACATCCACAACCATCCAAGCCAAGATCTGATTCAACCAAGCAAGGAGGACAAGTCCAGGTAGCTCAAGCAAGAGTTTCCTTTCAACTGGTGACCCTCCACAAAAGAAATTTCCAAATACCATCTCCAATATTCACCCACATTCAACATGTAGCAAATTTCTAGTAAGCACACTTCTCTACTTAGTTCATTTTGTTTAGATACTTTCAGTATTTACATCCTTTTATATGTTATTGCTTTCCCAGCCACTCACTGATTCTCTCTGAAACTATTCCCCCATACCTCTTCCAAAACCCCTCAAAACCTTGTCCCAACAATCCAACATCTCATCCTAACTACCTAACCCCACGTGCGAATCACAAAGAGGATCCAGAATCCATTTTGCAACACCTTCTATTTTTCCACAATCACTGGCATTGGTCTCCCTAAACCACCGTTAGTTGAGACTATATCGGCATCGGTCTACTTACCCGATATTGGTAATTGTTACTGTTTACCCACTTACCACAACTGGACCCTTAGCTCACCCCAACTTCACCTAAACCCCACCAAACCTGCCCTTGACCTGCTACCCAATCCACACCTCACAAAAACCACATTCAACTCCCCACACCAACCTGGAAGTAAGACCAAGACCTCTATTTTTGATCCTCTATCATTTCTACAAACTGACCGATCTTGGTCACCAATAATCGCGACCAATAATGGTCAGGTCAAGCCGAAACCGACATCAATCAAACAGATGACGTCGGTCTCTGTGTCTGCTAACAAAGTATAGACCAAAAATCAACATACCCATTCTCAAACTCCCCATAATCATTTGTGACCTTCACCAGACCTCTTTCAAGCTTGTAGAAACTCAAAACCACTTACCCAACACACGGATTTGATCCTAACCTAGCATGTTAGATTAGATTTTTCTTATTGTGTTTATATGAGATGCCTAAATCATATTAACTATAGTAGGACATTATTTACATTATTTCCCGCATTGATTTGTTTAAAATAGTACGTTGACACCTTTTCTAGGGAGTATCACATTGCCGAGATCTAGCATATGCTTTAGGCGAGTCCATTGTATATACTATTTAACTTCTATTTAGTGGTCTTTTTGTTTATTCTAGGTAGTTCCTCCCAGCCAAAAGGAATCTCTCATGGTCAAGCTGTGGATCAAGAAGTCAACACGCGTTCAACAACCTTAAACTAGCTCAAACGGGTTTTCTCCTAACCCATTACCATTATATATTTCATCATTTCTAAGAAACGCTAAGAATCAGGGAAACTCTCTCTCTCTCTCTCTCCCTCTCTCTCCCTCTCCACTCTCTCCCTCTCACTCTCCCCCTCTCTCCTTCTCTCTCTCCCTCTCTCTCTCTCTCCCCCTCTCTCTCTCTCTGCTCCATGCTCCCTATCCCTCTCCCCTCTCTCCCGCTCTCTCTCCTCCCTCTCCCTCTCCCCCTCTCTCCCTCTCCCCCTCTCTACCCGCTCCTCATTCTCCTCTCTCTCTCTCTCTCCCTCCCTCCCTCCCTCTCCTCTCTCTCTCTCTCTCTCCCTCTCCTTCTCCCTCTCTCCCTCTCCTTCTCCCTCTCTCCCTCTCTCCCTCTTTCCTCCCTCTCTCCCCACTCCCTCTCTTCCCACTTCCTCTATCTCTTCCCTCTATCTCTCGCTCTTTCCATCTCCCCTCTCTCCACTCTCTCCCTCTCTCCCCACACTCTCTCTCCCTCTCTCTCTCCTAATCCCCCTCTCTCTCCTCACTCCCCATTCCCCACTCTCTCTCCATCTCCCCACTTGCTATCTCTCCCTCTCCCTCTCCCTCTCTCTCCCTCTCTCTCCCACTCCCCCTCTCTCCCTCTCTATCTCTCCCTTTGTCTCGTTCTCCCTCTCTCTCTCTCCCCCTCCTCCCCTCCCTCCCTCCTCTCCCTCTTGCTCCCTCCTGCTCTCTCTCTCCCTCTCTCTCTCTCTCTATCCCTCTCTCTCTCTCTGATGCTGACCTAGAATTCATAGATATAACCCGGTCCGCCTTTGGAACATCACTTAGCATAGGCCGAGTGCTCACCCAAAGTCGCAAAGTACCCCCTCTTTAGGGTTCTTTATAACAGGATGGTATCATGATGAAGTAACAAAGACATACTCTTAGGAACTAACCCATCATCACACTTATAACGGAACCAGATCTATGAATGAATGCGCTTAAGTATTAATCATAAATGAATCAACAACATGCAATGATCGGAACATACAAGATAACACTTTGGTTCATCCAATATTCTTCATATATTAATCATAACAACAATACAAAAGCTTCATATAATAATACTTGATCATGCCTTGAGGATCGATACAATTATCCAGTCACATAAAAACATGAATCTCTAGCTCAGGTTTTCTCTCTCTACATGTCTATCAACTAAGTAATTCAACTCATATATATAAGGTAGGGACTTTCCCTTCACCACTTAACTATTCCAGAAATAGATCACATGCTAATAATAGCCACACACCTTTTACAATCATATCCACACATGCAAGTGCATTATCTATAGATCTCTGGTAGTTAACTACAGTGCTAATTCAATTCTTGGATCATCTTCATGCAAAAGCACTTTGATCCCATCCTCTAAAGATAGGTGATGCGTGGTGCACAAGTCTCGGTGTTGATTGTGTGCTCCGCATGTCAGCTTTACGAAATAGACCTTATGCTCCAAAACGGCTAAGTACTGAACTCACCCTTCCATGCGCCGGTTGTTCCTATCCTTCATGCCTTTGAATCTAGCTTTGCTCTTCCACGCTTGAACTCTACGTGTGAATTTTGCTAAGTATTTTCTCAGATCAACATTACCCCACACTAATCTTATTGTCTCCCTGACAATGGTTATGTCCAAAATCTGAATAAAGAATGTTGAATGAATCATACACAAAGAATTGAAAAGAATAAAAGAATTGTTCAAAGGCTCTTCTGTTTCATTTTGAAGTATCATCTCTAGATATTCTACTCTTATCTCAGCCTCTAAGGTCTACCAATCGGTGAGTGTTTTACCTACTTTTTCTGGTGTACCCACAACAATAGACTCCAATTCATCCTGGGTCACATCACCTTTCTCATTCTTCATACCAACATAATGGTGGACATTAAAGTATAAGCTTCTTCTAGCACATCCATACTCTTTGCAATTAGTTTGCCAAACTCATCCAACCTCTCCTTGTGCGGTTGTTGTGCTGCTGCTAAGGCCTCGCACTTTTGTTTCACCACTGTTAATCTTTTGGCATGGCCTAAGGTCTCATCTTTCATTTCCTTGTGCACTTCGCTATCCTCATCCATTGTCTTGATTTGAATTAGCGCTTCTGGGGCTATGCAATGTTCAAGGCATGATCTGCCTTTTTCAATTCTTCCTGGAGCGCTTGCAGTAGGCCCTCATATGCTACAATTTTATGCGCTAATGCTGCCTTAGCCCTTTCCACATCCTCTTCTGCATCTCCTTATTCTGGTATTCTAACTTTTTCATCTTCTAATATCATCTTTACCAAGGTATTTACATAGTGCATGGCTGAATGGAAAGATTCTGATACTCTTGACTCCAAATGTGGGTGCGCTTTCATCACATAGTCACCAATTTCTTCCGCCATACTTACGAAAGTATCATACTTTCACTGAGTCAAGTCTTTCTGTTGTTGTAGGAGTGCTATTTCTTTATATTTTTCCTCTAGCTCTTTTGCTAGTGCTTTGATCGTGGCGGCCTTGTCTACGTTTTGCCTTGCCACCTCTACTGAAACTTTTATAAGTGCGTTGCTCACTTGTTCATCTGACATAATAGTTGGCTTGATTGTTATGTGCCTGACCTGTGGTACTTTTCTCAACTTTTGAGATACGCAACACTCCTCACACACATCAAAATCTGGCTCATCCATATGTGTGTGCATCGACTAGGATAGATGCTTTCTTGTGTGCACTATTGCCATATCCTCGTCCATGAGCTCCCAGCCATATAAATATTTCTGCGCGATTGTGCTCTGGAAGCGGGCTCGAATAATCTTGTCTTTATCTTCAGCATATCCCATCAATGGTGCATTATATTCCTCATGTGCTCTACCCATCCTTGGCCCTTTTGGTACTTTGGCCTCGAGGTTAGGTGCCTGTGTTGTATCAAGATTTGTTTCAAACTTTTCCTTCTCTTCTCCTTCATTCCTCACCTCTTCATTCTTGGCATCTTCTTGCTACTCTTCTCCCATATCCTGGGGCTCTTATTCTTTTCCATGTTGGATTGGAGATGCATGCGCGCTCTCTCCTGACTCTTCTGCCTCCTCATCGAGTTTCAACTTCCTTTGTCTTTTCTTCTCGGTAGGCTCCTTTACTAGTGAGAGGTATGGTGACTTTCTCACAGGCTGAGGATTTTGTGTCCTAGTGTGTTTAAACACCTTTTTGAATATTTGATCCTCTTGTCCCTCCTCAGCACCTTCTTTCTCATCCTCCTTCCTTGGTGGAGTGTCCTGCATGCTCAGCCTCCTTCTACCCAGTCAGCTACCTTCTCCTCCACACTAAGCCCCCACTATCCTCATCTTCATCTTCTTCATCATCAACTTGAATGGTCTTTGATGGCTTAGGTGTTGGGATATTTTCCAATGTGTGCTTTCCCCTCGGTGGCCCTGGGAGCACGAATTCATTCTCCACATACTTGTTATTCTCCATCTTCGGCTTCAGCTATATGTATACAAGTGCGGCCCCTGTGTCACCCACCACAAGACTTACTGGCTTAATGCTCAATACCTCAGAAAGAATAGTCTCGTTGTACATGCTCTACCACGGATATACATATTTCTTTACGCATTGGTCCAAAATCATTGCTGCTCTGGACAGGATCTGTGGATAGAAGCAGGCCAACGGTGTGCGGGCTTAGCCCTCTTTGAGTCGATAAAGCGAAACTAGTTTATTGCTATTCTACCAGCGGGAATCTTGTGCAAATCTCACGGTATTCTACCTTCGGGGTTTGGGATCTCATCCCGGTAGAGTGTTTCAGGCTGCGAAAAGAAAGGAATGAAAGAGGGAAAAGAGAAAGAGCAGATCCGAAGGAAGAAAAGAAATGAATTCCAAAGCAGAAAGGTCAGAAGATTTATGTTTTTGGGTTGGTAGTAAACAGATCCAAACCTACTTGCATAAATAAACAAAGCAATACTTGATGAGCAAATGACGAAAAAGCGATGTGATTCTAGCAGTTAAACACATACGGATCTAACGTAAGAAAGATCTAACGCATAACATAGCTATTGAGCACAAAGTCTTAATATTTGTATTATTGTTTTCTTCATTACTGAAAGCTCAAAGTCTTTCTCTCCTCACTTCTATTTTCATCTAAAAAATGTTCACCCTTGAATACAACAAGTATTCAAGTATTTATAGAAGATGAGAAGGAAAGAAGGCAAAAATGAGCCAACCACCTATTTACAAAGATATTTACAAAATATCTAAAAGTCATGTTGACTTTGACAACTTGATGGATGACATCATCCCATGATGCAACATGGATGATGTCATCATTTGTGCTTTCACTTTAGACATTTCAACAAGAAAGTCGGAGAATAGAGAGAAGAAGAAGAAGAAGAAGAAGAAGAAGGAAAGCCAACTCGTCATCGTCATCCTGCGGCCGAAAGGGGTAGCTTTGCTTTTGATCTTTGCTCGGTGATGATATGTGGAACTGAGCGCGGTATTCCAAAAACTTGTTAATCATCGGCCCAAATTGATCCTGTGATGGATCCTTGTGCCGTTCGTTGATTGCTTCACAAGTCTCCCGCTCGTCTATGAGCTTTTCTGGGAGTTTGGAATAATCCTTCTCCGCCTCAATGAGGAACCCGACGAAGTCCCTACAGGCCAGCAGGTTGTTGATAGATTCGGTGTCAAATGTGACCTCTGGCCCTATTCCTTGAGAAGCGATCTCCTTGAAGATCCGGATAGTTTCATCAGCTGATCTCAAGGTAAAGGAAGGAGTGAGCAACCCTGGAGACATGGTGAGAACAATTCGCTCCATTTGATGCATTACATCCAGGGCCTCTTCCTTTATCTTGTCTATCTTTTCCAGAACAAATTCAAGCTGATCTATCCGATAGTCCAGAGTGGACATGGTTTTGTTGAGGGCCCTTGGATGGCCGAAGACCTTTCTTGACCGGATCTTCGATGAGCAGGTCAAACATTTGTTGAAAGGTCTCATGTTGGAGTCTAGCATATTCTAGCTCTTCTGATATGGGCCCCGCTAATGCTTGGAGTTCCTTGTTTGCCTTTCCGATGTTTAGATGTAAATTGACAAACTCGGCGATCACTCTTTCACTGTCCTTGAGGATCTGGCTCCTCCAAGCAGAAACGGCCATACCCTGCTCACCGATCTTTGCGTATTCATTGATTTTCTCACAGGTGAGAAGCTCGAAGTCTCGGCGCATCGTGGGAGGTGCACTACCCATCTTCGTAAGGCTTGAAGCGGATATTTGTTACTGCTCCTTCGATAGCCTTTTCTCTTCTTTTATTTCTTGAAGCTTTTTACAGAGGGCATCGACTGCGGAAAGAGCTTCCCCCTGGAGACTTTCAGAAGACGTCCCCATTGTGACTTGGGTCACAGTAAAATCTGTCGGAGACAGATCCTTTTTCTCCTTGAGGGGATCAGGGTATGCTATTTCCATAACTCTCTCACCTGCAGCACTTTGAGAGAAGCGTGTTACAGGCTTCTGCTTCTTTGCCCCTTTGGCTGGAATTACTGAAAAGTCCATCGGAGTGATGGGAACTTTCCTCTTTTGCTGGCTCAGCTGCTGAGAGATCCATGCTGGTCCTATGGAAGAAGGACCAGAGACAGAGGAGGAGGGAGCCACCGTAGAAGAGGGGAAAAACGTGGAGACACGCGGCGGCAACATTGAGAGAATAGCCGAGGAAGTGTCCACGGGAGGAAGGGAAACCGTAGCTGCAGAAGACATAGGGAGGGAAGGGAGCCCGGAAATGAGGGAAGAAATGGAAGAAGATAAATCAGCGAGGGAGGAGAAGATAGACGAAGAGGCGGGGGAAAGAGTAGAAGAAGGGACAGAGGACATGACCAAAGGGGTGGTCGTTTGAGTCACTCGAGGAGGGGAAGGAAGAGAAGAAGAAGGGATAGAAGGGACTTCTGTGGTTGTAGCAATGCCGACATCCTGAGTGGATGGGCGTATGGGACTATCCTCTGTCAATTCTTCCTCCAGAGTTATAACCTGTTCTGGCGCTGTGGAAGGAGGACTTTCAGGGGCTTCTTCCTGAATGGTGCTAGATTCACCTTCTACACCTTTGCCTTTTAGCTGCTTCTTGGACCTTGGAGGTGCGTTGCCCAATGGGGAGGTTGTGAAATCTACCCCGAGGTAGATCAGCCCGTTCATGCAGCACCAGTGCTCTGTTCTATGCATAGTCTCCTTGACCCTCTCCTCAATTGTTTGAGGAGCCTTGTTTCTGTCAATGGCCGGGAAGGGCCAATCATCCCCTTCTGTGTCATTATACACCTTGTCTACTTCATCTTCCGTAGTTTGGAAGCCTTTGGGGACAATGGCCACTTTGTATTGGATAATTTCCGCCAATGCTAAGCGAGAATGATCCTTTCTTCTGAGTTCCACCTCGTGGATGACGTCAATGTAAATATCCTCAATTTGAGGGACATGGATCGGATCAAGCTTAGCTCTTGGCAGGCAGCCCCTTGGGTCAAAGGTAGGCCTGGCTGGGAAGTCATGTTTCAAATTGAGCAACTCCAGCTTTGTGAACATTTCCTTCACCTTGTGATGGGTGGAGCATGTGTATCGGCCTACTGTGAGGGGGAAAGGAGTTCCGCCCTTCTTTCTTTTGAGGCATTTCTCATGGTATGTGACCAGCTGCCTTGATAGCTCTAGTAGAATCAGCTTAGGTCCAGCATACCTTGGTAGCCTGGTTGGCTCGCCCAAGAAGTTGACCGCCCTCAGATAGGTAAATGTGGGAAATTGGGTGAACAGGGCCCCCCACTTCTCCACGGTTGACACAATGTTCTTGGTCGTGCGACCATGAGTCAGATTCGGCCTCAACAGGAAAATGATGTGATAAAAGAAAGCATCATTGATTTTGGCGAATTGAGGGATGCTATTCTCCAGCCTCAGTTCGGGATAATATTCATATATTTTGACCTGAGGCCAAATTCCACTTTGGTTTAGCCCTGGATAATCCCTCTCCGACGCTGCAGCGTAGACTACGTAGGAGTTCATATGGAACACTCCCGTTGTGGTGAATTGTTGTAGCTGCTTTCGGAGATGGTGCTGCTTATTATTTCCCCCCAGCAAAAGCGCTGATCGGGAAAATTTTTATTCATTGTCTCCAAGTACCTCAGCATCCATTTATGGAAGTAGTGGGCGTCAGAAAGCCCGAAGACTCTGCTCAGGAAAGTAATAGTATCACTGAGCTCTTCTGAGAAATCACTGCGGTGGATAATCTGGGGCCACCGGGTTACCACCTTCTTGTTTTTCAAGTATACCTCGTTCATCAGTTGCATGCATTGGTCTTCATCGTCTTCCCAGGCCTTGATGCACTCTTCTTGGCTGACGGCCACAAAGTGCCGGTGGTGAGGATGCTTGAGCATTATGTCAAAACGACGGGCGGTGAGGTTTATGACTACCTCGCCCTTCTTGTTTTCGACACACCTTGTGTCCTTGTTGTAAGATTGTGCAATCACCATCATGAATTCGTTGTTGGCGGCAGCGACGGGGATTCCTCCGTGAAGTGCGGGGCACTTTGCCTATTAATTTGTCCATCCATGGACTTCTTGTAACCTTTTTGAGTTCTAACCTAGAATTCCTCCATGTCGATGTGACCCAGTTACGAGTCTCGATGTCCATGCGGCATTCAGACTATGATTTGGGCATCCCACCCTTTGATATTTGTACTTCATCTCTTCCTCTGTGAGCTTAGCCTTTCCTCTTGGTTTGGTGGGTCTCTTCTTTGGATGTAGACATATGTTCTTTCGAACTCGATTGCTGATCTCGCACGAAGAAGAAGCGAGACCCAATCCAAAATGTTGAATTAGCCATTTGATCTTCCATTGGAATGTTAGCGAAGAAAGAGTTAGAGATTTTAAGGCTCAGGGCGCAGGGCGCATGAAAAATGCAACTTGCAGACCAAATAGATAAGGCGCATAGAAAAGGGGTGTTGCGGAGGTTAAGCGGCGCTAAAGCGCATGGCGCATGGATGTTACATAGAGACAGGATGCGCCCTTTGGCGCATGAAATTTTCATGTTGCATTAGGATTTGGTGCACCCTTTGGCGCATGGATGGATCATGTAACAAAGACTTTTCGTGCGCCAAAGGGATATGGCGCGGCGCACGAAGAGTTTACAAAACATAATGCTATTGCAATCGGGGTGCGCTGCGCTTTTATAGCTTCATACTTGCTTGAGATAAAGCTTGTGTTGCATGGAAGCCGGGTGCGCCATGGGCGTATGGAAATGTGATGCAGCCTGACAAAAGGATGGCACGCCAAAGGTGCGAGATTGACACTTGCAACATGTGAAAGAGGCGCGCCTTGAGGGCGCGAGGTTAATGACGCAACAAGCGGTTAGCTTTGCGCCTCGCGCAGTTTTGTCCATGTTACAAGGCGATCAGATGCGCCAAAGGGACGCAAATGTTCATGATGTTGCAGGGGTGACAGATGCGTCGAGGAGAAAAAGCAGAGAACTAAACTCTCAAAGGGGTTTTACATGATGTAGGTTCCTTCTCCTCTTTTCCTTTTTGGCGGTCAGTTAGGTAAATGAAACGGTTAAAACCGGAGGGTTATAAACCATTGTTTCAAGAAAACGTCCTTCTCCAGCAGATCTGGAAAGAGGAAGGATAGCATGGGGGGCAGACAGCAAACGGAGGAGGCTATGCCAACACATTTATATTTCAAAACCAACTAGCAAGCTAAAACCAGACCAAGAACACACCAAGAACTGAAAGCACAAAACGCACGAGAGAAAGACACCTCTTACCTGGATAAATAGCAAAAGCTTGAGAACGGGTCCACAAGGCGCGATGAAAACGACGAGGCAGGGGCTGACAGGCTCAGAAAAATCACGTGCTCAGTGAAAAGTGAAAATGACATTTGGGCGCGCAAACCACATATATATATAGGTAAGCTGGTCATAAATGCGCCAACCACTTTTTTAAAGGCGCATGAGAGTTGCTGTCGACAGGGAGAAAGCGTGCGCCCTTTGGCGCACGAAAATTTGACAAGGAAAGATTAAAGCGCGCCTTTGGCGCACCAAATGTTATGTCGACATGAAGTTATGTGCGCCCTTTGGTGCACCAAAACATTGTGTTGCAATAAGATTATGTGCGCCCTTTGGCGCACCAAAAAGTGGCGCAACAAAAGTTGTACCAACACAAGCGCATGCGCCTTGGCACACGCAGGGAAGTTCAACATTCTTTGGCGCATGAAAAGTTGTGTTGACATTGAAAACCATGCGCCAAAGGCTTTTAAGGGGGCGCATCAAAAGTTAGTGTTACAAGGTAATTTCATGCGCCCAGCCAAAAAAGGCTAAAAAAGACTAAGTTCGAAAACTAGATTTCTCGGGAAGGGATTTTACAACGTTTCGAACGCAAGGGATCCCTAATGAGGGATCGGAACAAAATTTTCGGTATGGTTATCGGTAAAATTGCCCTTGTCAATTTTACGGGATAACACTTTCATAGAGTATGGTAGTCACAGTCTACCTTGTTTGCATTGAATATTAATCTTGTTGTATCCTTGAATCTATGCACAAATGCCTGAAAATATCTGGCTGTGAAGGCGTAAGCTAGTTTACACCATGGGCTCCATGTGCCATCCGTCATCAGAAAGCACACGATGCTGAATGCTGATATATAGAAAATTGAACCTGCTTCCCTAATACCAAAGGCAGTTCCTTAGGTATTTGCCACTCTTCCTCGAAGGCCACGCGAGCCTATCGTACCAATTTTCTGCCCTCTCTTTGACATCGTCTGTCATGGACCCTTTGCATAAATACTTTTCAAACCTTTATGCTGGATATTTGTTCTCCATGGGGTACTCCCATATGTTTTCCTTGGGCCCATCTGGTACACCAATCTCCATAAACACTAAAGATAATTAGTAAAAGGCCAAAGATTATCTTCTTTCCTGTGCACGTTTTTTCTACTATTTCCTCTACATTGTAGCTGGCAATGTTGTATACAACTCCATCTGCCATGTGCCTTACTACATGTAACCACAAAGAGTTTACTTGTGACCATTTATGTGACCATTTATCTTGGATGTTTAACTTTTTGACCAAGTGTGCAGCTGCCTTCACTACCAGGTAGTTCTTCAATTTTCCAATGTCCATCTCGTGTGGACCTTTCATATACCACAACACGTGATGTGTCTCCATGATAGTAGATTTATCTGCTAAGTCATTCTTTATATCCTCCCCTGAGGCCTTCAATCCTGTCATGGATGATATAAGCGCGGAAGAAATCCTTACCCTTCTTCCTGCAAAGTAGAAGAAGTCTTCATGTATTCGACTCATCAACCATCTATATAATGGCTCGTACTTCCCGAAATACAAAAGCTCGTAGAGTTGGTATACTCTAATTCTCCTTAGCAATTTCTCCTCGAATCATCATAAACCGGCATATCCTCCATTGTGCGCTTATTTGTTCTTGTTGTAAGCAGGGCGTCTAGTTCCTTTTTGTTATCAGAAGTCCTATGATTGTATTCACTTACTTTACTTTTTCGGATATGTGACTCCCATTCTTGTCCGACAATCACCCCTTATGGGTACTGCATTTCTGAAAAGTTTCTCTCAGGAGCCATTTCTTCTTCTTCCTCAACCACTATTTTCTTCTTTCCTTTTTGTGCTGTTGCTACTACTACCTTCTTAGGAGCCATTTTAGACCTTGCAATTGTTTTTTTGATACCTTCTATGTATTTTTAATGGCGAGCTCAAACCCTAGCTCGATGTAAGCGTTCCCTAACTCAAATCTCGAAACCCACATGCCCTAGCTCTCCTCTATCTTCTTTGCTTCCTTCAAACCCTTCCTCAACCAAGGATCCAAGCTCTTAAGCGCATGAAGCTTCCTCTCACGTCTAGTTTCATGCTCTTTATACCTTGAATCAATTGCTTAGCTCTTTGCACTTAACTCTTTCTCAAATATGCACAATCGCAAAAGGTCAAAATGAACTCGCATCCCATCCTTATATAGATTTTCAAATTTTCATGCATTAATTGATCCTTCACCTACCAAATATTTCCTCATTTATTTCCCAATTTTTTCATTTCCGTGGTACATCTTTGCACCATAGCATTTATAGCCTTCTAGTGTGCCTTCCTACCTTTTGGTCACAAACTTCTCTTCAAGACACACTCTAGTGCCCGAGTACCTCATCACACGCACTTCTCTTGGTAGTTATCATGGCCACCGCTTACCTCGTTTATACTTTTCTTTCATTCATCTCCATCCTTGGTTACTTTTGTGAATCACCCTTAGCGATCTACTTCCTCAATATCTCAACATTCTAACTTGCATTATTCACAACATTATACCTGGAATCACTAACAATCAACCCCACACTAAAAGTATGTGCAGTCCTCTGTGCATCAACATGCCTCGATTGTAGTTAGCCTCACGCGCAAAGCGCGCTTATTACACAAAAATAAGAACTAAATTGACAAAGCATAGCGATGATGAAAGAAATACATTAAGGAAATACAAAAATGGAAACCTAATCTATCTAGCAATACTTCCTTATTACAAACACCAAGAAGACTTATTTATAGTAGGGCTTCAACCTACTCTCGTTAAAGTAACCGGGCAGCCTGTTTCCGTCAAGTGCTTCTAACTAGTAAGTGCTTGACTCAAGTATGTGAGTAATAACATACGGCCCCAACCAATGCACCTTAAGCTTTCCTAGATGGCGCAAAAACTTAGAGTCATACAAAGTACCATTTGTCTAACCTCAAGCTTCTTATCCCTATATGCTATCATGTCATACCTTCTGCTGCACTTTTTCTTGCTTTTGACTCCATCGTGCTATGGCTCGGTGCTCATCTAGTTGAACCATCTTCTCAATCCACTCCTCCAAAGCTTTCTCATCAGCTAGACCTCCAGCATGCGTAATGCACAAAGAAGGTAACATGAATTCTATAGGAAGAACAACTTCCGTGCCAAACACCAACTGAAAGGATGTGGCTTTGTTCAATCTCTTATATGTCATTATGTAAGCCCAAAGAACAATAGATACTTTGTCATCCCAATATTTTCTTCCAACATCACAAATCTTGGTCAATGTGTGGCTTAGAATCTTGTTGAAAGCCTCAACAGTTCCATTTTCCTAGGGGGTGATAGGGTGTAGTCTTATGGTGTGCAACCATAAATTCATCTAGCAGGATCCTGATTGTCTCATTCAAAAATGTGTGCCCCTATCACTTGTTAAACTTAAAGGACATCCATACCTTGTAAGAACATTCTCCCATAAAAACCTAGTTATTGTAACCATTGTACATTCCTTCATAGGTGCTACTTCTTCCCATCTTGTAAGATAATCTATACAAGTAATGATATAACGCGATCCAATCCTACACGTGGATGGAAAAATAGGCCCTACAAAGTCAATATCCCATTTCTCAAAGGGTTATGCACTTGTAATTGGTCGTAAAGGCATATTATCCCTCTGTCCTGGTCAACCTAGATGATGACAATGGTCACATGCTTTACAATACTCTTTACAATCCTTATACAAGGTTTCCCACCATAAACTAACAAGTAATATCTTTCGCGTTGTAGCATCACTTGCATAGTGGCCACCTGTAATACCACCATGTGCTTCCTCCATTATATCCTTACGTTCATGCTCTAATACACAACGGTTTAATACTTCATCTCTTCCTAACTTGTATAAGTCACCACTGATTAACATGAATGGTGTCATGCGTATAACAAGTTACTTCTTCTCAAAGCCTTCATGCCTTCTAGTGCTATACCAGTCCTTAGAAAACAACAATGTCCTCTAATTTTGATGGCACGCGTTGTAACCTATACAATTGTGCATCAGGCATTGTCTCTTTTATTGTTTGTGTTTCTTCACCTAATTGAATTCTAGACAAGTGATCCGGTCTAGAATTACTTTTCCCTAGTTTCACCACAACTGTAAAGTCAAACTCTTGGAATAAGAGTATCCATCTACATATGCACCCATGTAAGATGGGATTGTTCACCAAATAATTCAGTGCCATGTGATCTGTATAAAACACAAATGGTGTGGCTAATAGATACTGTCAAAATTTGTGCAAGGCATATATCATGGACAAAGCTTCGCATTCTGTAGTGGTATAATTTTTTTCAACAGGGGTCAACTTTCTACTAACAAAACAAATGGGATGATCTACTATACCTTCTCTAGGTTGAGCTAAGATAGCGCCAATGGTTGTGCCAGAGGCATCCACATGTACATGAAAAGGTTTATCTCATGAAGGAAAATGTAAGATAAGGCGCGGTAGTAAGTTTCTCTTTCAATATCTCAAACATGCGCTTTTGTGATTCTCCCCAATAGAATGTATCTTTCACCTTGAGTAAGTCTTCCAAAGGTAGTAAGTTTCTTTTCAATATCCAAACACGCTGCTTTGTGATTCTCCCCAATAGAATGTACCTTTCACCTTGAGTAACTCTTCCAAAGGTGCGATAAATTTGACATACCCTTTGATGAACTTATTATAATACCCTGTGTGACCCAAAAATTCATGCACCTCACTTTGACTGGCAGGCACTTTCAAGCCTAAAATGACTGTAACTTTAGCTAGATCAACCAACAACCCTTCCTTGCAGATTATGTGCCCTAATAGTATTCCAAAAGGTGTAGCAAAGATGCACTTCTTGATATTCAACAGATACTCAACTATCTACATCTTTCAAACATTAAGTGCAAATTGTCACAATGATCTTTAATAAGCCCATATACGGTCCAATCATCTAGATAGACCTGCAAGAATTTGTGAATAAAATCCTTGAATGCTTGAACAACTATTTGTGAGAATACAACATGTGCATTTTTCAATCCAAAGGGCATCACAGTATAGGCAAAACTTCCCCATTTAGTAGTGAATGTGGTCTTTTCTTGATCTTTCCTGAGCAATCCTAACCTGATGATACCCTAAGAACCCATCTATAAACGAATATATCTCTCGCCCAACCACTCCTAATATCTCTTCTATGAATGGCGTAGGAAAAGGATCTGTAACACATGATGCATTCAACTCCCTATAATCGACACAAATACAAATCCTACCATCTTTCTTGATACTTATCACCATAGGACTAACCCATTCTGACTCATCCAAGGGTCAAATGATCCTAGATTTCAACATCTTGTCAATTTCCTCTTTTACTTTCTCACGCAAATTGGGATTCATTCGATAAGGTCTCTTTCTAACAGGGCACACACCTTCCTTAAGCTTTATCTTCATTTCTCTAAGTGATTTATGCACGCCTTTAAGTTCATGGTACCCTCTTGGGAATAAGTCCTCATAGTCTCTAAGTAACTCTATGATCTTTGCCACTTCTGATTCTGACTAGTAATCCCCAATTATCACTTCCTTAGGTTCAGCTTCCGTTCCAATATTCACCCTCGTTGTCTTCATGGGTTCATGATATGCGTGTGTATCTACATCCACATTGTCTAAGACCTCGCGTGCTCCATGTGAATGATCAACATCCAAGTTCTCAACTTCCTCATCATCAATTATGTAAACAAGCTTCCCCTTTTCTTTTTCAAGGGAAGCACATTCAAGTAGTATGCAGTCATCTACTTCTTCTTCAAAACGCGCCCCTATCTCTATCTCACCAAATAATTCTTAAATAAGATCTTCCACTTTCCCACTATCTCCCATAGTTAAGCGCTTGATAAAGCTCAATGCCTTGTCCACTAGTGGTTTGGTCAAGAAGAAATCAAAATTTAGATCATCCCTACAGTCAAATCTGACTAATTTCCAGTTTCTCTATGTAGTTCAACATATACATACCAAGCATGTACGCAACCTTGTAGAGTAGAATATAACCAATGCACCCAAAGTGACGGTGGTAATGCTTCCTGTCCTGTTGTCCAGAGTCTCTCACACTGCTGAATGTGATGCTAAACATGTTGATCACCATGATAAGGACAAATATTTGTAGGTGCATTGTTCCTTAGAAACTCCAGGTAGATAATGTTTCTAAGCGATTCTGACAATCGCTTCCCATTCTAGAAGATTATCTCTATGGAACCACCCACCAACGCGCTGTCATCCCGCACAAGGTATATGCTAACATATCTCTTCGTGTAACCTGGTCTGCCCATGTTACCTCCATGGCTTGTAAAAATATCATCAGATCTTCCGCGCTAGTATACCGGGTATTGAGCGACCTATACATCTGACAGAGTGAAAACCCTTCTTACAAGCAACTACGCGCTTCACCTCGTGCCCCACCAGTTCATAAGTACCGTGAGCCCAATTATCACAAGTAATACTTGTAGTATCACTGATAGATTGAGAGTCTTCCCAATGTAGGATTCCCTCCTTTGATGGCTCATTGACCTTTGGGTCTCGAATAACGCGTATATAAATTTTTTTCAAGTCCTTTTCACTCAAAGGTTCTACATATGGTATGGACTTCCCATCTGTCAAAGGTATTATAACCCTTTCTTCCTTGTTCTCAAAGTTGATATACCCCTTGTTAAACCTCAAATCAACATTGTTTGCATAACACCAAGGGTGCCCAAGAAAATCTGGGAAGCTGTTTACTTCCGTGAGTGCTAATACTTCAAAATCTCCTGTGAACTTGGCCCCTTGTATAGTTATAGATGCATCTTTCAGAACTCCTATGGGAGTAGCCTTAGTCCTGTTTGCCATGAATAATACATTAGATGATGGCTGTAATGGGGTCTCCCCATTTGTACCCATGCATCCAATGTAAGTACATTTACTTATTCACCTGTATCAATCAAAATGTTTCTCAACAACCAACCATCCACAACAACATTCAAAGTGATTTCCTTATCATAGTCAATACTATCAGGAGGGAGATTTGCATGGAGTATTTGTCTTTTGGTCTTATTTCCTGCGCACGAGTATTCCCCTTCAACCAATTCCCTAATAAAGGAATAATATTCTCCTGGCGCAACATTCTACAAACCTCTTTGATGTCATCAATATCAGAAGGGGATTTTTCTGTATCTTTCTTATGCTCCATTTTCCGAGACTGCTCTTTTAAACATTGTATCTCACCCTAAAGATTCCTGAGAACCTCCATTGTCTCTTGATAAACTTCCTTCTGATGAGTTGATCTGGATACCTAGCATGCAAAAACTCCTCCCTAGTGATCATCGGCTTCTGGTGCAATGCCTCTTTTGCACGCGTGCCGCTTTAGCTCGTGTGGTAATCTTCACTATTACTGCCTCGGGTTTTGGTGTTAACTTGGGCATCCACTTGATTCTCTACCATGTACTGGATCCTAACCATCCCTACGCCTTTGTTCTCTTGTTTGTGTTGTTTACTGAGATGCTCATACAAGTCCTCGACACTCTTCATAACTATGCCCCTTTCCGTAAAATGAACAAGAGATATTCTATGGGCATTCGCGCCTATAGTGGTTAGGTGATCTACATGTATAACATGTTCCATGAGGGAACTCACCTCTCCCTCCACCTCGGCCTCATCCTCCATATCCGCCTCGATATCCCCATCCTCTTCACCGACCTCCTTCAAATCACCCATCATTCCTGTCATAGCGCGCTTGATTATAATCCCGATCCTAGTGCTCATTCTTTCCCTTAGAATTGTCAGCCACACTTGCTGTCGAACCCCAATATCAATGGCATCATGGATCTGGCCAATCAATCTACAATCCTCAGTATCATGGGTCGTGGACCTACAAATTTTACAAAACGAAGATACATTCTTCCTGATCGCACGTTGCAGCAAAGGATAGTGACTAGCATCATGATTCAAATGGAAAATATAATAGTCCAACAATAATGAACCTACAGATCTGCAAGGATAACTATCCTTGGTGTGACCTTCCACTTCACAATTTGTACACCAGATTCCTGAGCGCATCTCATGAGCTGAGTTTGCTGATAATTTCTCTAACTGCTTCGCCATAGCTGCTATCTGAGCCTCTAAGAATGGACTAACTCTAGTGTCAATACTCCCAACTACCTCAGCATGTAAAGCCACTTCCAATGCTTCACGCGGATCAGTATATGTCTTATGTGATAGTGCCCTTCGAAATGGAGTAATTAATCCTCCAACAAACCATTGTGCATGTTGACTTGCATGTATATCATAAGAGAGATTTGATAAAAGTGTCTTAAAATGGGCATCATACTCACGTACACTCTCAGTAGTGCCTTGCTTAATATCTTTAAGTGTGCTTATACTCTTCTGCTCAAACTCTGGGATATGGAATTCTTTCAGATTAGCATCTTTTAATGTTGCATAATCAATACAAGTTTGATTGGGATCAAACTTCCTATACTAGTTGTGCGTACACGCTTCTGTAATGTAGTAGCAAACTGACTTGCCTTGCACTCAGAAGTCATGATACCTTTCACACGCCACAATATTTCACACATATGAACATGTTCAATAGCATCTTCGATACCCCTATACTCTGAGAGATGAAGGGACATCTCCATATAAATGTTCTGAGGTTGTTGTGGGCCTTGTCCACCCGATCCAGAACCTCTGGGTTTCCTCTACCCCCAGAACCACCAGATCCACTTGGAACTAGAACTACCCATACCTCCCGATCCTCCACCTGAAGTTGGAATAGGGCTTGTAGATGCATTCCGTGTGCTCGACAAGTAGTACTATATTGAACCCCTACAGTCTGTGAAGTAGTTCCAGTTCTAGAGGTGAATCCAACATTCGTCGTGCTCATATTCTGTGTAAATGATGAGCTTGAAAATGTACCCCCAAATAATAATGAATTTGTTTATCCTACCATTGATGCACTTGATTTCTTGACTTGCTCCCACTCTCTCACTTCCTAAATGAAAACTTTATTTACCTGTTGTACTAGATACTAGAAAACCAAGTGCAAGGGCTAGGTCAACGAGTTGGCTCGAAATGTGCACCTATGGCCCGGTCATATCTACTTGCAGTGTGCTTCCATGTGAGGCCGAAGAGGGTTCTCTATCATGCTTTCCTAGATGGGGGAGTTCCTGATGCTCTAGCTCTTCGTCATCTTCATGAGCCTCAAATCCTTCACGAGCCATCTCTCTCAACAACGCCATCCATTCCACAACCTCTTGCTTCCATAAATCCCTCTCACGTGCCTCATCATACTTCAGCCACCTCTCTTCCTCTCATGCTGCCGCTAGGTCTGCCATCTTTCACCAGTCTTGTTCCTGCCCCCCGCATGTGGAGGTTTTTAGCTAGCCATAGGTTTATCTTCCAAGTTCAACGTTACCATCAATATCTTGATCGCCAATGAATACCTTGCAAATATGTCCCCTTGGATACCACAAAAACTAGAATTCAGCTACCTCTGGGCATGAATACGTCGATATTGAATACTCTAGAATATAGTTGTTTAGAAAACCCCAAAACCACGTATCCACCACGTGAGTCTAGATCAAGTCAACATCATATAGTGTTTGAAATTCCTTCTATGTCCAAACAAGTGTGTGATATCTCTAATTCCTCTTAGAAGCATATGCAGTCAACCACTTGTATAACTCTACTGGAAAGATAACAAAGAAGCTCTCATACAAACTGTCATTCAAATTCTACTCTACCTAAGTGTGTGCGCTAAATCCGATCCGGTGCTAAACCTTCATGCGTATTCTTCCTCCAGATCGTGAATCCATTCTTCAACGCTTCCAAAGTTAACCGGTATGTCTTCATCACGAACCATCCTGGGAACAACTGAAAAAGAGGTCCCGGCAACGAAACCAATGATGCAGCCTAGAATTCACAGATATAACCCAGTCATGCTCTGGCACATCACTCAGCATAGGCTAAGCGCTCACCCAAAGCGCACAAAGGTACTAGGTCCCTCTTTAGGGTTACTGTAGCAAGATGGTAGCATGATGAAGTAACAAAGACATACTCTTAGGAACTAACCCATCATCACATAGTTATAACAGAACCAGATCTATGAATGAATGCGCTTAAGTATTAATCATAAATGAATCAACAACATGCAATGATCAGAACATACAAGATAACACTTTGGTTCGACCAATATTCTTCATATATTAATCATAACAATAATATAAAGCTTCATACAATAATAATAGTCATGCGATCATGGATCTAATACAATTATCCAGTCACATACACACATGAATCTCTAGCTCAGGTTCTCTCTCACTACATGTCTATCAACTAAGTAATTCAACTCATATATATAAGGTGGGGACTTTCCCTTCACCACTTAACTATTCCAAAAATAGGTCACATGCTAATAATAGCCACGTGCCTTTTACAATCATAGCCACACATGCAAGTGTGCTATCTATAGATCCTTGATAGTTAACTACAGTGCTAATTCTATTCTTGGATCATCTTCATGCAAAAGCACATCGATCCCATCCTCTACAGATAGATGATGTGTGGCGCGCAAGTCTCGGTGTTGATTATGTGCTCCACACGCCAACTTCCCAAAATAGACCTCATGCTCCAAAATGGCTAAGTACTGAACTCACCCTTCTACGCGCACGGTTGTTCCTATCCTTCGTGCCTTTGAATCTGGCCTTTTCTTTCGTGCGAACTCTATGTGTGAATTCTGCCAAGTATTTTCTATGATCAACACTCTCTCTCCCAACCCACTCTCTCCTCTCTCCCCTCCCTCTCTCCTCTCTCTCTCACTCTCTCTCCCCCTCTCTCTCTCTCTCTCTCTCCTCCCCTCTCTCTCTCTCCTCTCCTCTCCCTCTCTCTCTCTCTCTCTCTCCCTCTCTCTCTCTCTCTCTCCCCTCTCTCTCCCTCTCTCCCGCTCTCTCTCCCGCTCCCCCTCTCTCTCCTCTGTCTCCCCCCTCTCTCTCCCCCTCCCCCCTCTCTCTCCCCTCTCTCTCTCTAAGCTATTCTTCAATATTAGCATTTTAACCAAACCTTTTCTTCACCTTTCCCATAAGTATTCCAAACTGGCTTGGTCTGTGTACTGGCTCTTGTTGTGCCATCTCTCTGCTATGGGTCCGTGAGAAGTCCGTGATCCAACGTAATCGGGGCATGTCAGCCACGTAGGTCAACCTCAGACATAGAGAAGGATATCTAGTATCCTCCTATCTTTATTTTATATTTTATTTCGTAGTTCCCATGTATTTTACAACACTTATCCGCCCATTTCATAACTGCCCCAACATTCTATCCCTAAATCAAGGTACCTTAGCATGTACTTGGGCCCCTAGGTCTCTCTCTCTCTCTCTCTCTCTCTCTCTCTCCCACTCCCTTCTTTCTCTCTCCCTCTCCCCGCTTCTCTCTCTTTCCCTCTCTCTCTCCTCTCCCGTCTCCTGCTCCCCTATCCCTCGCTCCCATCCTGTCTCCCCCTCTCTCTCCTCTCCCTCCCTCTCCCTCTCTATCTCTATCTCCGTCTCTCTCCCTCTCTCCCCCTCTCCTCTATCTCCCTCTCCTCTCCCCTCTCCCCCCTCTCCCCCTCTCTCCCCTCTCTCCCACTCCCTCTCTCTCCCACTCTCTCTCCTCCCTCTCCCTCTCTCTCTCCCCCCTCCTCCCCTCCCTCCCTCCCTCCTCTCCCCGCTCTCTCTCCCCGCCCCTCTCGTCCCTCCCTCTCCTCCTCCTCCCCCCTCTCCCTCTCCCTCTCTCTCTCCCCCTCCTCTCTCCCCCCCTCTCTCTCTCTCTCTCTCTCTCTCTCTCTCCCTCTCTCTCCTGCTCTCTCCCCTCCCCCCCTCTCCCACCCACTCTCTCTCTCTCTCTCTCCCTCTCTTCCTCCATACCTCCCGCTCTCTCTCCTCTCCCCCTCTCTCCTCTCTCTCACGCTCTAGCTCTCTCTCATTCTTCCTTTCTCGCTTGCTCTATTTATTTCTCTTTTGTTCTCTCTCTCTCTCTCTCTCTCTCCATCACACACTCTTTCTCACTTTCTCTCACTCTTCTTCACATTACCTATAAATCTATCTCATACTATCACTCTCATCTCTCTCTCTCTCTCTCTCTCTCTCTCTCTCTCTCTCTCTCTCTCTCTCTCTCCTCTCTCTCATTCTCTCACACTCTCTCTAACTCTCCCCCCCCTCTTTCTCTCTCTCTCTCTCTCTCTCTCCCCTCTCTCTCTCTCTTCTCTCTCCTCTCTCTCTCTCTCTCTCTCTCTCTCTCTCTCTCTCTCCTCTCTCTCCCTTTATCCCCCTCTCTCTCACACTCTCTCTCTCTCTCTCTCTAACTCACCCCCTCTTCTTCTCTCCTCTCTCGCTCTTTTATTCTCCCTATGTCACTCTTATATGTCATTTTATCTTTCGACGCATTCTCTATATCTCTCCTCCTATTTCTCCCCCTCTCACACTCTCTCTCTCATCCCCTCTTCTCACTCTCGATTCTCTCACACTGGCTCTCCCTTACAAATAATAATTATTTGAAAGATTAAATAAACAACCTTTACTTTTACAAATAAGTAGTAAATTTTAAATTAAACTTTTAAATTCAAGACTTACTATATTTTTTGATTTTTACATTTGTAACAATTTTAAAATATAAACAAACCATTAATAATAATATATTTTATAAGTTTTTTATAATCTTAATTTTTTATTTTTTATTTAATTTTAATTTGTACATAATTTTGTAATTTAAAATAAATATTTATTCATTTTAATTTGTAATTTTGACTTATTTTTATTTTTTATTAATTTGTAATTTTTATTAATTTTTATTTATTTTAATTGTTTTATTATTTTATTTTTAATTGTTTATTTTTAATTATAATTAATATTTATTTATTTTTAATTATTAATTTTGACTTTTTATTAATTTAATTTAATATTTTAATTATAATAATAATAATTAATAATATAATTAATTCAAATATTTTAATTAATTTTAATTTAAAAGAATAGGCATAATGAAAAATTATTAATAATATAATTTCCTTAAAAATAGATGAATATTGTTTTATACTAAAAATAAATATATATTAAAAAATAAATTCAATTTTTGATAATATTATTTTCCTTAAAAATAGATGAATATTGTTTTACACTAAAAATAAATATATATTAAATAATAAATTCAATTTTTAAATGTCTAGTTTTAATTAATTTATATATAGACCGTTTTCTAAATTACATATATACATATATACCACACTTTGATAGATGAATATTGTTTTATACTAAAAATAAACATATATTTAAAAAATAAATTCAATTTTAATTAATTTATATATAGACCGTTTTCTAAATTACATATATATACTGCACTTTAACATTGTACAAATAAAACATTTATTTATCTACCAAAGAAAATAAAAACACACATATATTACGGGTTTATCATTTTCGCTTATCAAAGAGTATTAATCATATTACATTGAAACTTAAATATATTCACATAAATTAACAAGAGTATTTAAGTTTACACAATAGTTTTAATCTTATTTTACTACAAAATATATATTTACACAAAAAAAAATATTAATCATTCATATATATAAATTAACATTGCACAAATATAACTTATATTCCATGTAAGTAAAAAATAATATGCATGGCACATCCTTTAATTATAATAGTTCAAATTAAATTCATATGTTTAAATAACTACACTATTATATTTATCTACAATTAAATAAAATTTAAGTCAAAAACAATATATATATAAAACATCATTTTATAAATAAAATTGAATATTCATAATAATTCAAATATTAAATTAAATAACTACATTATTGCATATATATATATAATTGAATATTAAATATACTACATTATTATATTTATCTAGAATTTATTGTGTCTCGCATCTAATATAATATTGAGTTAAAAAACTTAATTCTTTTAATTATTTATACATTATACTTTTAATAATTGATTTAAAATTTAATTTATAAAATTTTCTATCCAACAAACCAAAAATCTATTCAGTTTAACAATAACTCCAAACATATTTGAATATTTTTTAAATTATTCATAATAGTTCAAATTAAATTTATATACTTAAATAACTACATTATTATATTTATCTACAATTAAATAAAATTTAAGTAAAAAACAATATATATAAAAACATCATTTTATAAGTAAAATTGAATATTCATAATAGTTCAAATATTAAATTAAACAACTACATTATTTCATATATATATATAAATATATATACTTCTTTATTGTGTACTTTGCATCATATAATATTGAGTTAAAAAAACTTAATTCTTTTAATTATTTAAAATTATACTTTTAATAATTGATTTAAAATTTAAGTTATAAAATTTTCTATCCAATAAAAAAAATCTATTCGAGTTTAACAATAACACTAAATTATACTTTTAATAATTGATTTAAAATTTAATTTATAAAATTTTCTATCCAACAAACCAAAAATCTATTTAGTTTAACAATAATACCAAACATATTTATAATTTAGTTAGGAGATATCTATTCCCCAATCTTGTTGTCTCCAACCTTTAAAAAAACCTATAACTATAAATCAAATGTCAATTTAACAATAAAAACAAATCCTGTTGATATTCCCAACCTTTGCAAACTGCTTAAAACTACAAATAAAATGCCAGAAGATAACAATTTCAACAATTTAACAAAAAAACTAATTTAACTAATGTGAGTCTGTAACAGTGACATGTGTTCTCTGGGAGGAAAATATGTCAGATAACATTTTTGTCAGAAAACACTAATCATACATCATACAAATAGATTTCAAGAAAAAATCGAAATTAGATCTTAACAAGAAAATCACGATTGGGTAGGTAATTAATTCAAAGTAAAAGAACTTGGTGATATTTAAACATTTTTTCCCTGTTTTATTTCTTGAAAATAATGTGGAATAACTTACATTTACAAGATTCTAAAAAACTAAAAGGAGTTGTATTAAACACGTTTATATCCAATGCAGACCAACACACTTCCAGGCTCTAAAGCTGGTAGGTAAAACAACATATCCATGGATCTAAAATAGGAAAAGTTTAGATAACAATATGCATGTCAAAGCAATTTATTTTCTTATAGAATAAAGTCAAAATGAGAAAATATTTTCCAAGCCATAATGTTTACCTCAAACAAGAACAAATGCAAAAGCAACAATGCATCCTGTTCTCAATGTATCCAACATACATTTCAGACTGTAAGCAACATGAAGGAACATACCAACCTTGCATGAACATGAAAATGATAAAAAGGAGTCATATTTGTATAGCCTCCAAACAATCTAGCAGGAATATTGAAGGAATTATATCTAACTCCTAACCTAGAGGGTGTGTGCTAAGATAATGCAAATAGAAACAATATTATGAACACACACAAACTCACAAGAGAAATATAAAAACAAGGCTTTGTATTAAAAATACTCCAGAGCACTTCGGTGCCTTCTCTTTTTTTCTTGCTTTTTGAATTACAAAGTGAAACCTCTTATTTATAGAAGTTTTCCAACCTTCTACCTTAGAAAATATCTCATAATATCTTATATTAGATATTATTGATCTTTTGGATATTTTATAGATATTCCCAGATATTTCTAGATATATATAATATCTCTTGATATTTTCTAGATATTATATACAATATCTTTTGATATTTTGGAGGAGTTAATATTCACAATAAATGTGAATATATTTTACATAAAGTTGGAATTTATCTAGAACAAGATTAGATATTTCCAACACTCCCTCCTAATCTTGATTCTTCATGTATTGTTGGAGCAATACGGACCTATGATGCCTAAGCAATCTCTCATATGCTCAAATGTGTCCTTTGGTAATGGCTTGGTGAAGATATCAGCATATTGTTCTGCAGACCTGCAAAACTCCAAAAATATTTGTCCATTGTTGACTAGCTCTCTGATAAAATGATACCTTGTATCAATATGCTTGCTCCTTTTGTGAAAAACATGATTCTTTGATAATGAAATAGCTGAATTGTTATCACAAAATATCTTTGTTGATCCTTCTTGTTCTTGCTTTAGATATGATAATACTCTTCTCATCCATATTGATTGACATGTTGCTGCTTGTGGCTGCCACATATTCTGCTTTTGCCGAAGAGAGAGTGACAATAGGTTGTTTCTTAGAAGCCCATGAAACTGCTCCTGAACCAAAATGGAAAACATAGTGGATGTGCTCTTTCTGTCATCTATGCTTCCTGCACAGTCACTATCTGTGTAACCAACTAACTTGAAAATATTAGAAGTTGTATATAAAATACCAAAAGCTTTTGTTCCACTAACATATCTTAAAATTCTTTTTCCAGCTTGCCAATGAGAATCCTTTGGGGATTCCATAAACATGGAAATAAGACTTACACCATACATTATATCAGGCATTGTAGCAGTCAAGTACATCAGACTACCAACAAGTCTTTTGTATATAGTTGGATCAATATCACAACCTTTATCATCTTTGCTTAGCTTCAATCCTATGGTAACTGGTGTTGATACTAGATTGCAATTCATCATCTGAACCTTTTCAAAATATCATTGGAATATTTTGATTGACATATAAAAATTCCATTTTTGATTGGTACGTCTATGCCAAGAAAAAACTTCATTAGACCCAAATCTGTCATTTCAAATTCTTTCTTCATTGTTGTCTTAAACAAGTCAATTGACAAATCTCCTATGAATATTAGATCATCAACATATAGGCATACAATTAGAATTTGTTCTTGATCATTCATTTTGATGTATAGTGTTGGTTCACTATCACTTTTTCTAAATCCATTTTTCAAAAAATATGAATCAATCCTGCTATACCATGCTCTTGGAGCTTGTTTCAGACCATACAAGGCTTTTTTCAATCTATAGACCTTGTGTTCTTGACCTACAATTTCATATCCAGGAGGTTGTAAAACATAAACTTCTTCTTCTAGTATGCCATTCAAAAATGCAGACTTGACATCCATTTGATAGAATTTCCAATTATTTTGAGTTGCTAATGCTAAAACAGTTCTGACAGTGTCTAGTCGAGCTACTGGAGCAAAAGTCTCATTATAATCAATTCCGGGTTGTTGTGAGAAACCCTTTGCAACTAACCTGGATTTATATTTTTCAACATTTCCATCTGCATTGAATTTTGTCTTATAGACCCATTTCACGCCAATTACACTCTTTCCTTCTGGAAGGCTCACAAGATCCCATGTACAATTCTTTTCAATAGAATCAATTTCTTCATCCATAGCTTTTACCCATTTTTCATTTTCAAATGCATCTTCAAAATATATAGGATCATCATGAGAAAATAATGCAAAATCAAAATATAAATCAACATTCTCATCACCTTGAGTTTGTTCATAAATCTCCCTTAAGCTTCTTGTCTTCCTGGGGTGTCCCTGTAGTGAGACCTTTGTGTTGCCAATGTTGGATCTGATATGTCACTGCTGTGAGACTTTGAATTTGAAGAATTGCCTTCATGCTCTAATGTTTCATGAGGATGTAAATTTGCTGGAGGGGACGACGATCCACTTGAGATACCTCTTGTGATGCTTCTTGAAACTGGAGTGCTATTTGAAGAAGACATCACTACACTGATCCCTTGAGGTGCTAGATAAACATTTTGTGTGATATTTTCATCAAACTCATTCTGATGATGAGGTATTCCTGTAATGATATTTGTTAGCTTATCAACACTTCTATCCCATGCTTGTTCTTCAATGAACTGAACATCTCTACTAATAATAGAATTCTTTGTGATGGGGTTATACAATTTATAGGCTTTTGATTTCTCACTGTAACCTACAAAAATACATCTCTCTCCTTTATCATCCAATTTCTTTCTCCTCTCATTTGAAATATGTGCATAAGCTACACATCCAAAAACTCTTAAATGTGACACATTGTGTTTCTTTCCACTCCATGCTTCTTGAGGAACTTTATCCTTCAAAATTTTTTTGGACATTGGTTCAAGATGTAAACCGCACAAGCTACTACTTCAGCCCAATACTCATTTGGTAAATTTTTAACTTTCAACATACTTCTTGCCATTTCCATAATTGTTCTATTCTTTCTTTTTGCTACACCATTCTGTTGAGGTGTGTACCTTGTTGTAAATTGCTTCTTAATCCCATGAAATTTACAAAAATTTATAAACTCATTTGAAACATACTCTCTTCCTCTATCTGATCTTAACACCTTTATAGAGTAAGCGCTTTCTTTTCACCATGACCTTAAACTCTTTGAACACACTAAATGCTTTTGACTTATGTTTCAAGAAATAAACGTAATTTTTCTACTCAAATCATCTATAAAAGTCAGAAAATACATGCTCCCTCCAATTGATGGTGTTTGCATAGGTCCACATAGATCTGAATGGACAATCTCAAGAAGAGATCTAGCTCTATATGAATTTCCAATAGGAAAGTTTTCCCTATGTTGCTTCCCTAGAATACAACTTTCACAAGGATTGTTTGGTTGCTCCATCAAAGGACCCTTCACCATATGCTTCTTTTGCAATAAATCTAAACCACCAAAACTTAAGTGTCCAAATCTCAAATGCCACAACCAAGTTTGATCTTTTAAGGAAACTTTAATTTTCTTGTCATCTCAACCTTTGCAATCAATTTGTTACTTGGATTTCTATCTAGAATAACGCATGCATCATCTTCAAAATAGACTTTATATCCCTTCTGCACTAGCTGACCAATACTCATTAGATTTGTTTCAAACCAGGAACATAATACACATCTGGAATGTGTTTGTTCTCACCTTTCTTTGTTTCAATATATATGGTTCCTTTTCCCATTATTGCAACTTTATTAACATTTCCTAACTTAACTTCGGATGTAATGACTCATCTATGTTTGCAAACATCTCATTACATCCAGTCATATGATTACTTCATCCAATATCTAAAAACCAAATATCCTTTGTACTATCTTGAGCAACATTGCATGTAATAAACATTGAACAATAATTATAACTTTTAGACTAATTTTCTTCAGAAAAATGTGCATTTTATTTACTCATATCAAATTGTTTCTTCTTGCATTCATTGGCATAGTGTCCATACCTTTTATAGTAATGGCATTGAACATGTGACTTGTCATACCTTTGACCATAAGTATGATTCTGGTTGTTTCCTCGGCCTCTAGCACTTGTAGTGTAGAAATTTGAATTTGTTCTTCCTCCTTCATAAGATGTGTTTGCTCTTCCAGATCCTCTTTGGAAATATCTTCCTCTGCCTCTGTTGAAGCTCAATCTTCCTCTTGCTCTATTACCACCAATTGAAACTTGCGATTTGAAGGCTTGCTCAAGAGATGAGCTACCTGATCTATTCAATATTTTCTCATGGGATATTAAAGATCCCATTAATTCGTCTACAGAAATTTGGGTTAAATTCTTTGATTCTTCTATTGCAACAACAATCACATCAAACTTGCTAGGAAGACTTCTGAGTATTTTCTCTACAATCCTTTGATCCTCTAAAGTCTCACCATGAGACCTAATTTGATTTACTACACTCATCACGTGGGTGAAAAATAAATCTACTGAATCTAAGTCTTTCATGCAAATATTCTCAAAATCTCTTCTAAGATTTTGTAATTTTGCAACTTTTACTTTACTAGTACCTTGATAATTTGTTTGAAGACTTTCCCATGCTTGCTTTGATCTAGTTGCTCTGCAACACGTAGAAATATGGACTTGTCCATTGCTTGTTGAATTTGAAACACGACTTATGTATCCTTCTGCTTGTTCTCCTTCAACAAATCTTTATCTGCTTGTGCTAGTGCTTGAAATGCTTGAAAATTTACAGGTTCTAGAAACCCATTCTCAACTAGCTCCCACACATCTAGTGAACAAAATAAGGTCCTCATTTTTATGCTCCAATAATTGTAGTTCTTCCCATTGAATATGGGGATGTGGGCTTGAGTGAGGCTACTGTTGCTCATACCTGCCATTTTGAACTAGACTAATAGAGTGAAATAAAAACTTATAACTTAAGCTCAACCTAGCTCTGATACCAATTTGAAGGAATTATATCTAACTCCTAACCTAGAGGGTGTGTGTTGCAAATAGAAACAATATTATGAACACACACAAACTCACAAGAGAAATATAAAAACAAGGCTTTGTATTAAAAATACTCCAGAGCACTTCGGTGCCTTCTCTTGCTTTTCTTGCTTTTTGAATTACAAAATGAAACCTCTTATTTATAGAAGTTTTCCAACCTTCTACCTTAGAAAATATCTCATAATATCTTATATTAGATATTATTGATCTTTTGGATATTTTATAGATATTCCCAGATATTTCTAGATATATATATATATAATATCTCTTGATATTTTCTAGATATTATATACAATATCTTGTGATATTTTGGAGGAGTTAATATTCACAATAAATGTGAATATCTTTTACATAAAGTTGAATTCCATAAAGTTAAACTTCATCTAAAAAAAGATTAGATATTTCCAACAAATATAACTAATGGTAAAACAAAACACTTCTATAAATTTGGCACACCAGAATAACATCAAATAACAACCGTACAAAAAGTCGGTAAAAACTATATATCTTTGAAGACATAATAAAGTAAGACAAACGCAACATCGTACCCAACATACGCCACAGGACCTAACCAACACAATTGAATCAAAAAAATAGAACCATATATGAATGTTATTATTTTTTGGCCCAAATAATTTGCGGCGATAAAAGCTAAATCTCGAACCACCAAAGGCCCAAGACGAGGAGTAAACAAACATCATAAAAAAATAGGCAATTATAGCATCTATTCTCCATAGTTTCTACTCAAATTTTGACTGGGTAGGTAATTCATTCACAGTAAAAGCACTTAGTGATAATGGTGATAAATTTACACGACACTTATCTCTTAACAAAACAAAAGTTGAAACATATACTTAGTAAGTAATATGCAAGTTCTCACTATCTACACATTAAAAATAGATTGCACGAATAGAGAATGAAATGAGTACTTAGAGATTACACTTGAAGCAACTTGTAAGCAAAAATATGTTTGATAAATTATCTCCATTTCTCCTCTTTACAAAATTATAACCATCTGAAATTATAAATGGATGAATCAGGGAAAGATTATACATCCACTGTGCCCTGCTGATTCTCATAATACGTTCTTTTGCAACTAGTCAATAACAACAAAAATTCCTTATAGCTAAACCACATCCACAAAAACTAATGCAGAGTAGAAAATAATAAACAACAGAAAACATCATGCTGCTTGGTATTTGATCCGTATTATAGGAGAGGGTGTAGTTTACTAGTTTAGGTGCAGGTGTCTACCAACAAACATTATCGAATGGGTCCTTCACTTTTATTTACTAAATAAAATCCCTCTATTAACAACAAAAAAACCAAAACAAGGTAAATGATTAACATAAAAAGTCATGCCGGTACCTTGGTATTTGGTCCTTATTGCAAAGGGTATAGTTTATTGGCCAGATTACAATTTATTTGGTCCTTATTATACATCCATTATGCTTTTTAAGATGACAAGCAACAATCGTACAAACAAACACACATATTACAAAACCCAATTCTGTTGCGTTTTAAGATTCAAAATTAGGAAATTTTTCAGAAAAAAACTTAATAATAATAAGGGGGTAGGGGATATAATATCCCCTGAACCACGAAACTTCATTTTCCGTGTATTCCCCGAAGAGCTCCATTGCACGACTGGCTAAGTTTTTGTTAAACCCACATTTATAATAAGCATTTTTTTACAGTTTAAAAGCAACATTGAAGTACATTATAAGCTTAATGTCTAAACCCTTAAATCTTCACTTAATTTTTGAAGAATTGTGAGTGAATCTCAAGAAATCTCCTTAACATTTTGTGTGTGCACATAAGGATGCAGCCAAGATCTTAGATTTAATTGAAATATAAACGGTCCTTTGGGTTATGGGCAGATTTTAAATAGAAATACTTTTAAAATATACTAGTAAAAATAAGCGAAAGATTACCGTAAACAATGTTCAACTAGTCAAAAACATCACAAAATCCTTATAGTAAAACCACATCCACAAAAATCAAAGCAGAGTATCTGCTTAGCAATATAAAACATCATACTGCTTGGTATTTGATCCATATTATTGGAGAGGGTGTAGTGTAATTTACTGGTTCGGGTCTCTAATACTCATTATTGGAGAGGGTGTAATATACTAGTTCAGGTATCTACAGGAAAACAATATCAAATGGGTCCTTTACTATTATTTACTAAATAAAAGCCCTGTTAACAACAAAAAAACAAAACATAGTAAATGATTAACAACAGAAAAACGTCAAAACCGGGTAGATGTTACTAAATAAAAGCCCTCTGTTAATCAAGATGCATCCAAGATATTAGATAATGGGGAGCTAAACAGTGCTTTCCAAATAAGGATTTTGAACATATACTCGTAAAAAAAAAAAACAATGAATCCTAAACCATATCCACAAAAAACCAAAACAAGGTAGATGATTAACAACAGAAAGTACCTTGGTATTTGGAGTTTATTGGCCAGAGTCTAAATCTCAGTTTAAAATATACCTGGCCAGTCGGAGCAGAGATTTAATATATCAAGCGAAAAATCCATCTAAATTAATCAAATTCGAGCAAAAACCTATCTAAAATGAACATAAGATCCGACCATAAAGGTGGCCCAAAACCTAAAGACAACCTGGTTTAGGTGACAGGTGACAGGTAACCGGGTAACTAAGTTTACCCTAAAGGTGGTCCATAATCTTATTAAAAGGGTATAAAATTACAATAATATCCTGAATAAAGTGAAGGTTATCATATAAAAGTCGATTATATAAATGTGAAATCTAACGCACAAAAAATTGGTCCAGTATCCAAGTTTACACTTTGAAAGTGGGGCAGTACCTTAACCAAGATAGCAGTAAAAATAAATACATCCTGAAAATTATGGATGTCAACAAATCAAAACAAAATTATGCAAATTCAAAACCTGGTAAAGTATCCTAAGCGGAGAAATCCATATTTGAACCCAGAAAGGCTAATAAACCTTAATAAATCCATATCCGAACCCAGGCAGGCCATTAATATATATATTTGAACCCTAAATAAATTTTATAAACCGCCCAGATCTGAATCCTGAGTTGGATCAAAGTAAACTAGTACATGTTGCTAAATAAAACTAATAGCCCTTAAATCTCTGGGGAAATTAAACTTATTTAATCTTAGACTCGTCTACAAAGTTACCTGCATTATTTAACTTAAAAGAAATTTGTAAACCCTAATTTTCAAGGGGAAAATGTACTTATTAGGTAAGTCCTGGACTCGTCTACATTCAACATTGAACAAACACAGCCAACCTAAAATCATCTACATCATGAATCGTAGTAAAACATGAATAAAGATTGAACCAAAAAAATGGTTTCAAAATGATGTAATCCTAATCTGAATTATTATGGAAAAATAAGCAAAGTACTCAAACCTGCATATTTAGTAGGAAAGAATCTTACTCTCTTAAAGCAAGACATCCATCGCCTCCTCTATTCCAGTCTCTGTTCCTCCTCTGTGATGCCCTGCTTTCGCTCCTCGGCAGGGCATTAGCAGCAGACCCGCAAATGACAGACTTAAAATATGAGAGACTTAAAAAACGCACACCATTGGCAGCAGACCCACAAATCTACATAAGAAAATGGAAATGAAAGAAAACAATCTCAGAGATGGTTTTATAGAGCTCTGTTAACGACTCTAAAGGTTTTTTTCATAAAACAGTCACACCTATGGTTATAGAGCTATGTTAACGGCTCTTACGCTATGCTAAGATTTTTTTCCTTAACAATCACACCTATGGCTAAGCTAATCACCTACAGCTGTCTTCCACCTGCCCAACACTCATGTGCTCGCTCCTTCCAACGGATATTTTAGAATCCTCTAGATGGTAAAGCTTCTAGGGTAGGTATTTTGAAAGTCTCACGCAATAAAAGAAAAACTTTAAAATAGATGATTTCTATGCTTTTTTTACTCGAACTTTCATAGGGAGTCTTTAAAACAATAGAACAAATTTAGATATGGCCTCATGGACATAGGTGGAATTTCCTTCAGATTCTTGAAACATTTATGAAGGTAAGAAATATAATTTTTCATATGTGAATTTAATATTTATCCCGTTCTTCTTTATAGGTGATAAGTAGATTTTATATGTTGGATCCAAAGTTTTTGATTGATAGTGTGTATGATTTTTATGTTGTTGAGTGCAAATTTCTCTTTGATTTACAAGGATGAATTTTCACTAATAAAACAATCAAAGTATATTGTGTAATGTGAGGTTTCAAAGAGATTATTTGTTTTTTTCATTTAAAAATATCATGTACTTACTCGAGCTTGAAGTAGATTTTCATAATTTAAGATATGATGTACTTTCTCTAGGTTGAAGCAGTTGATTTCTTGCCAATTTTATCTGTGGAATTAGTAAAGAAAATAATCATCAGCCATATATAAATTGAAAAACTTTGACCTTAAAACATTTTAGATCCAAACGTGTTCTCACCCTCCTTACAAAGTCAAAAAAACAAATAGATCACTCAAATGGTAAACACTCAAATATCTGCATAACACATTCACATACGGAAATGGCAAACACTCAAAGATCTGCATAACATATAGAAGATTCGTAACAATAGGATGCCACAAATTTACAAGAACATAGAGCAAGTTTACTAGTAAAAGATCTTATGTGGGTAAGAACTCCACTTGAGTGTAACATACACAATTGTCTTCAACTTTAAAATTACTTGCAAACACTTCGTGATATTAGATGGTCAATTGCTAAGACACATTTATTTTTCAGTTCAAGGAAGAACATTAGTCATGATCTATTTTGCAAAACATTTAATTCTAGTTGGAGCTAGTGAAAAATCTTACATTAAAGAATTGAGTGCATTTATGTGCATCCAACACTAAAAGGGTCATCAAGAACATATGTATTTGCATCTTAGTAGATATAATGAAAAAATTGTATTCTTTGCTTTTGTCCACCACTTAAGTTGATTCCCCTTTCTCCAATTTTTGTCTAGTCCTTCAGAAAAACAATTACAATTCCTTATTCAAAACACGGGCTTCAAGAACATTTTCATACTTGCTTATATCCATCATTTTCTGAAAAGTATATTATCTTCAATTTTGCTAGTTTGAATTCATGTAGTGTGTGGCACATAAGATTTGGTACCTCTCATCTTCACAATCCCTACTATCTTGGGTTTTTCACCCAAATATAGGACAAAATGAACTTTATTTTCCTGAACTAACCGACCCACAAATTGTAACTTTTATTCCTTGTGTTACATGCAAATTTATCCCTCTTAATGTTGATATTTATGAAAGATAATCCCATGAAAACACTACATATTTGATCTCAATTTCAATGTCAGTTGAATAACCCTCGGGTGCCTTTTTTATTGCATTGGATTGAAGCTCTTCTTTATGCAAAATGTGGAAATTTTAACTAGTGATACTTTCATTTGAGAAAGCGCATAAACTAATTCTAGGAGATTATGGATAGGGGCCTGAAGTATCTTGAAATTTGTCAAAGTAGAAAGAATGAACACCTACAATTAGAGGGATCCCCATTAGCACACATGAACCAAAGGTAGCAATAGCCACAAACTAATTAACTAAAAATGGAAATGTTATGTTATAGTAGTTAATCTAATCTAGGAGGACATATAACACAATAAATAACAACATGTAAAGCATCATGTAAATGAAATAAGTAATTAAACTAATGGAAATAAAACCCTAATGAGAAAGAAAGAGTAAGGACATGACCTAGCTGATTAAATGAAGTGACGGGACTATGTCGCAAGGCTGACTATGAAAACTGGATGCATGAACGACTATTTTTTAGCCCTAAAAAAGATAAATCTAGACTGTATCTCGGGACTAGGGCACCTGGAAAGGGAAAGGGGTGCTCTAGTGTACAAATTGGGTGCCCCGATGTGCAGAAGCTCTAGAAACAATTTTCACAGTCCTGTAGATGATCTGAAACCCTCATAGTTGATTGCATTAAGTTTGTTGCTTTGCTTCAGATGTCTTCGTTGCTCCAAGATGAACAAAATACCTGCAAAACCCTAAAAAGTATCAATTCCCTAAAAATGAAGAATTCATATGAGTAGGTTGGATTGACCTCAGTTACCACAATGGTGGACTTCCTAATAGAGTACTACACTACATTCCAGACACAAATGTAGTTCTATGTGTGTGTGTTTGCATGCCCTAGGTTGCTCTTGTGTCAGTCGCACTTTGTGTAGTAGCGAGCTAACTATGTGTAATAAAATGGTGCATGGTCAAGGGGAGGGGGATGTAGTGCCCACTTCCCTTTGACACCTTTTGATATTGATCTTGATACTGTTGATTATATTATGGACATCATTATGGTTTGATTTAGTATGATGTTTAGATGTTAGACCATGGATTATTATTGATCTTGATTCAGTTATTATGCATGATAATTATTGGAGACATGTTTATATGTCGATGATGATATATTGTTTGACATGGGTATATCATGGATGTTGTTCGGACATGTGATATTGGATATTGTGAGTAGATCGAGTATGGAAATTATTGGATGATGATATAGTTGTTAATTAAATTGAAAATGATAATGTAGATTGCTTGATGTTGTTGTGATTTAGATATCTAGATGATTTGAGATTTTATTTATATCATTTTGGATGTTCTGATATGGCCACGAGGCTGAAGGAGGTATTTTTGTTTTGTAGGTTAAAATATCACAACAATGTTGGGGGATTGGAAACCAACCATATTAGAATTCTAGATGAATTCAACAAGGTCACCATGGCAATTGTATATGTTTGTGTGTTTGTGTTTTGTTAGGAATTCCCATGGGGGGAACTTCCTTTGAATGTGACCAAGGGGTTGTATGTATTTATTAATGTGGTTTCTTTTATTAATGTTTGCATGTGTTTATTTTTTGATGCTTTACCCCTTTCATTAGTTAGTATATGTTGTGTTAATGTTGTGTTAATGTTGTGACTAACCATTGTTAAAATGAATAAAGTAAATATGTCATAAGAATGTAATTAATGGAGTTGTTGCTCTTAAATGTAATGTTATAAGAATGTGTAAGAATGTGTAAGTGATATGTAAGAGAATGTAAGTTAGATTTTGGAGTATGAAACACTTCATCCTCTTGGAAATTCGAAATTGTCCTTGGAGGCTATATTTGGAGGCTTGTGGGACAAGTTAAACTTATCCCACACCTCTTAAAATTATTCACCAACCATACCTATGGTTTGGAGGTTAAAATTAGACCTTTTTAATGCATTTTGAAATGACATAATGTAAGTTTTAATTACACTTCTCTTACATGTTTTAAATTCAGTCCTTTTGGGGTATGGGTTTGTTTTGGAGTGTGTAAGTAAATCTGTCATTTTATTTATTATGCATGGGGAATGATGTTGAGTTTTTCTTTGGGGTTGAGGAAGTGTGATGTGGCATCTCACATGGATCCACATCATCCTCTTCTCTTCCCTCTCCTTTAAAATTTGAACTCCTTGCTTTGTTTTGGGTTGTTGAACTTTTGCATACTTCTCTTGGGGTGAATTTTCTTGTTGTTTTGGAGTTCTTGCTTGTGGAAGGAGATTGGAGACCATTGCATGCTTGTTTGTTGCTGATCTTGGACTGTATTTTGGCATTGGAAAGCTTGTTTTTCTTGGAACATACTCCATTATGGAGAGGTAGGAACTTAACTCTTTTAAAATGCTTCTTTCTCTTGTATGCATGTATGAAATGGTGGATGTTTTTATGTGTTTGTTGGCTGCTTGGGTAGACTGCCTAGGAGATGGTGTAGGATAAGGCTATGGGGATTTCATGTGGGGGGCATAAGGGAATGCCAATGGTATCAATTTTATTGTGGAGGGAGTTTGGGATTGGGATCCACCATGGAAAAGAAATAGCTTGAATTTCTTACTCTTGGGGGGGCATAAGGATATGTGAGATGAATTATATTGGCGGGTTGTTTATGTGGATTCCCATTTCTCATTGGGAGGTATAAGTGGCTTCCCCCATAGTTCCTTGCTCTTCTTGGCTTGCTTGATGAAGCCTCAGTTTTGATTGTATGTTTTTAATGTAGTTGTGAACTACATTCTTCTTGAATTGTGTTTTAATATGAAATGTTGCATGTGTGTTTGTGGAAGCCTTGTTTCCATGAGTTGATTCACACCTCTTATTTCATTATGGTTGGGGCTCGGGGGCCAATGAGTAAGGATGGCTTCTCCCTTCTCATTGAATATCTTGGTTGGGTGGAGAGTGTTGCCTTTCCCCCTATTCATGTTGTGATCAAGTTGGAAGATGAGGAAAACCAATATGTTGTTGTTTTGGAGCAAGAGAAAGGAAAAGTTTGACAGTCCCTTCTTGTGAGCAAGTTTATTGTAACCCTTCCCACTTTGAAGTGTATGATTTTTATAATTATTTGTAAAGATAAGATACTTGTATTGATAATGAAAATTGAAATTTGAAATGTAAAGAGTTATATTCCATTCTTTGTTTTGGAAGAAATGTGAAAGAATGATACATATTTTGTATATTGCATTTTGAAATCAAATGGAAAGGAAAAGTTGTAAAGTTGTATTTGAAAACCAATAAAGGATTGCACTACCCTTTTTAAATTGCATTGTTGCATTGGAATTGATCATTTATGGTGATTTGAAATCTCTGTTGAAAAGATGAAACACGTGAGAAGAAATTGTGTAAATTCTGTCTATATGAAATTTATGATTTTGGAAAGAACTGAAATTGGATTCTTGTTTTAATGTTTGATTGAAGAAAATAAAACCATTTAAGACTAGCAAGGAATAGATTCAATGTTTTATTGTATGGTAAAATAGATAGTTCAATCTTTGTGTTTGGAAATGTTTAAATTTCTTTTACTTCACTGTAATACTGGAAAATTTTCTTTATCAATGTTCAAAACAATTATGTATTAGATAAGAGGCAAATGAACAAATTCAATTGGGATTAATGAGGTAAAAACATTCCCAAACCAAGTCAAAACACTTCAGAAATTTTAATGAATCTCCCAAATCAAGAAAAGGCAAATTACAGACTTTGTTGTTGTGTAAAACTTGAAATTTTGAAATTCAAATCAACCCTATAATTTCACACTTTCAATATATCCTAATACCTTCCTAATGGAGACCTCCATGTCTATTTGATAGGTTGAGAAAGGAGAGGATCAAATTTGAGTAAAATTTATAAGTTAAAAATTACCAGTTGTGTTCTATAAAAACCTGTAGATTGTTTTCTCAAACTTTACCCATAAAACTTTATCAATTTTCAAAATTAATGTTTCCTCTGCAAAGAGGGTGTCGAGAGATTTTCAGAAAGTCCTTGTTTGCCCAAACCTGAGCTCTCTATCAAAAGTTATGTCCATTTGAGGTTTAACTTCAATTTGGCCTTCAAAACAAAAATTTCTAATTGTTAAAAATATGATTTTAAACTTTAGAAAAATTTCCCTAAATTTTTCAGCGGCCCCCGCCATCCCGCATCCAATCGGGTACTGCCATGTGGCATGGTAGAGGGTGGAACTTTTTTTAACTTAACTTTTTGAAAAAATAGCCTTGGGAAAAATTTCCTATTTCTCCCCCCAACCCCGCTAACCTGCAGGAAATCATGTGCTACCACGTGGCTAGGTGGAAGCACGGAAGGTTTTTGAACTTAGCGTTATTTTTTCCCTTTTAGAAAATTCACCTTATGGTCTCCAGCCCCACATCACCACCTTGCCTCAAACGGATCCCTTTTGTGAACAAACGGGCCCGTGCGTGATTTCTACCTCTTAACCCGTTTGAGCGAAATGCCTTAAGATTTTCCGCCACCCCGTCACCCACGTCCAATCATTTGATGACACATGGCAGCCTTAGACTCGGTGGAGGCGCGGGATTGTTTTTGACTTTGAAACTTTGAGTTTGGTTTGGTGAAAATCATAATTTTTCCCCACCGCCTCGTTGCTCGCGACCAATAGGGTCATGACACATGGCACCATTTTCCATCGGCGGAGGCACATGCAAATTTGAACCCTTGCACTTTTAACCCTTAAATCTAAAATTCTTAGTTAACCCCACTGGTCCGTTTTACCCCACGCCAATCAGAGTGCAACACGTGGCATTCTGGCGTCGGTGTAGGCATGGATCAAATCGATCCCTTGGCACTTTGCGACCAAGAGACTTAGTGTCTTAATCCACTCCGACGGCCCGCTGTTCCTCCTGAGCAATCAAGGGCTCGGGCTCGACACGTGTCTCCCCCTTCAGGCTTGCGGGCACACGAGAGGTGAGTTGTGATTTTTCCCCAAAGAAGGGAAAATGTGCCAAGTTCTTCCCCACTCCGCCGGCCCGCACATTGGGAAAATTTTCCTCGCTAGGCCCGCAGACTCTCCCTTGGGAAAATTTTCCTCCCAAAGTCCACCGACCCATAACTTGAAAAATATAGGGAGTTAGGAGGACTTCTTTATATCATTGGAAAGGTGAGAAAATTTCCTATCTAATGGGAATGATTTAGGGAAGTTTTGAATACTTAATTTTGTGAAAAATAATGTTGAACCCTTTAAGCCAGTTAGAGAGTGGTTTAGTGAGAAATTACCCTCCTAACCTAAGTGGTTAATCTAACCCCTTGTTTTAACCTTGTGTTTTGTTAATAGTAGATGTAAGAGGAGAATTATTTAAGCTAGCTATTTCAGTTGACCTTGAAACTTGTTGTATTAACTACTGCCTTGTAACCTAGTTGAATTGACACTCTTAAACAAAAATATTTATTCCATAATTTTCCTAAGTAATCCTAGGGTGTTCTTGGGTCTCAAGTGGTTGTTTTAAGTGGGCATTACAGACGTGAACATGCATGTGTGGATGGTATAAATAATGACATATAATATATCAATCTAACATGTGTAGTAAAGTGAATATGTAAAACACTAGTAAGCAAGAGTAAATACCCCAAACAATGCAATATGTTGTGGATGGGTGGGATGGAATGCAAGATGGAGTGAAAAGATTTGTGTTCCCCTCAGTGAGTTGAAGTGTATGTAATGAGGTTCATTTCGTTTTCCCCCTCAGCAGTCAGGAATGAATTGTAAATGAGAGTGTGTCATCGATAAATGGTCACGGTGTGTGTTGTATCTAGTGCGTTGTGATGAGGGTGTATATGTATGTGATGAGATACGACATATAGAAAGAGATATGCATGAACCCTATGTAACAACCCACAAATTCACACACGCTAAACAACACAGTAAAATACAGGGTAACTTTTTTTTTTGCTTGAAGTATAGATGACACCAAAGGTGACTACAAGGAGCTACAACCAACTCACGATAAACATGACACAACATTGACCACATGTATGACACCCATTGCGAACAATTCACTTTTCTTTTTGACAAGACAACATAGAAGTCCAACCACATAACACACTTACAATTAGGAAATACCACGGTGAGAAGTTATTGAAGGTTATTTATTTTAATAAAACATCCTTCAATTCTTAACTTACTTTTTCAGGAGATTCTGGATATGATTTGTATAATTCATCTTACAACGCTAAGTTTCTTACTTTTACATTGTAGAGTATTTAGCTTTAAGTCTTCTCTATTATGAAATTTATTTGTTTAATTCATTTATTTAATAAAGAAGGTAATTTAATTCCACAAGGCCATCTATTCACACTTACACTACTAAAACTCGTTCATACCCCTATTACAACATGGGTTCGTGTTCAACACACTTAAGAGAAATTTGCAAGGCACCTTGGAAAAAGTTAGAGGAAGAAGGTCGAGTTGAATTCATCTTTAAGACCTCATTAGTTATTACCAGGATTTAATTGAAGCTTGAGAATTTATCCATAATTATTAAAGATTTTACTTAGGCTTCACTAGATGAGTTTTACAAAAGAAAACAATTTACCTTTCAAATGGTTGAGAGATAGATTGTGTGGTTTCTAAATTGTTTCCTCCTACTTATTAAATCTTATTATCTTCTAAAAACTAACCATTGATTTCCCTTAAGATTGTTTAAGAATCCACCATAAAAGGATAATGTTCGCTAGTCTAGCTAGGGATAGTAAGTTATATAATTTTACTTTACAAGGATAGTTTCATCTTTGATCACTTATGGAATTACTTGTTCTCAAGTAGGTCACCTCTACATTAATTTATTTGAATATAAATTTTAGTTTAACTTCTATAAGGATTAACCAACCCATTTTATTTCACTTATAACACATTGTTACTAAGTCTTAGAAAGATTTAACTCAACATTTATTCTCAAGAGCAAAGTTTAACAGTACTCATTAAACAAAACAAGGTTACATCAATTCTTTCCAACACATTACACCCCAAAGGGGCACACCAACTCTATGGAGCCATGACTAGGGAACAAGAGAGTAATAACATTGGTCATGCCACGCTACTATTCTTATGATTTATAAAAAAACATAGAATCATCCATAACCATGCGGTAATCATCTTTTAACTGTTCCATGATAACCAAACAATCCAAGGTTCCCAAGTTAAGATGACATAAACCAGAATACATTATACTAAGACACTGACCCTCTTCTAACATTTCCCATAGGACCTTATCCATAGTTGAACAACAAAAAAAGGGATTTGAGAAAAATAACTTCGCAATTGAGGTTGGTGCAAAATCTACAAGTCTATCCCTCATCTACTCGCATAAGCCATCTGCAACAATTTTTCCACAAGAGTCAGTTCGCGAGAACTGAGCAAGATAAGGCTACACAAAGCCACAATAACTATTATCTAACAATACCATGAAAGGAAACACTTTATTACAAGAATTGGGTCAAAGCTCTAAACACTAACAACACCTCAAGTTATAATAAAGTCTCTACCATGCCAATCAAAGAAGAAAGACCTTGTACTTCAGTTATGAAAAAAAGTAACGAAAGTATAACAATCGTACAAGAATGGCTCTTGGCCCTATAAGAAGAAATAAAAAATCTAGAAGAAACGGATTCCCATCAAATAATTAAATAATTACAAGATTGAAGTTTGATATACATGCCATCCATCTAAAATTATCAAAAGATACCAAAAGCATAGGCTTTAATATTATATTTCTAAAAGACAAGAGTTGATCAACCCAACAAAGAGGAACCACGGTGTTCAAAGATTAACATGAAAAGCCAAGCATATTAGAATTTCAATCCTGTAATCACATAGAGTATATGACTGAAATTAAATACACGGACACCACACAACATAAGTTTCAAGCGAAGGCAAAGTATACTAGCCTTTTGACCATTAACTCCCAAAGATTCCCCAATCATTCAAGAAGGGCCAATGCCCTTAAAGGATAGTAACAACACGTAAGAGAAGAAGGGAGTTCCGTTAAACAAGAGTATAAAAAATCATCCAAATTTTATATCACTAAGGATTTACAAACCTCCACAATAATTCTAAAGTTTGGTTAATTTAAAATAAATTATCTCTTTTCCAAAACAACAATATTTTAAGGCAACCCTTGATAACATAATCAACCATTCAAACATAGGTACAAACATAAATTACTAAGTGTCGTTAACAAAACAAAACCTTCCGCTATAAATCCATAAGACTATCGATTGCAAGATTAGTTCTCCCCAAGGTTAATAATGTTCAAGGCAATTTCCATCACAAACATTAAGGTAATTACGTGCATAGAAACCAACCAATCTTAATTAATAGCATTAACATTATAAAAGAGAAAGAACACAAGTTAGGAAAATAGAAAACGCCACCAACAATATTTCTAGAGGGAAAAAGACCAAAACAAATCTAGTATTAGCGGGTATTGGATTTACACAAAAGAAACCTCGAACTTAGCCGATAAAAAAAAAACTAGTTACGTTTCAAGCTGATGGGGACGGTCAAGGTACTTCTTGAGGATGGATTTAAAAGCATAGGAATAAGACTAATGATAACACATGGCTTCTAAAACACATGAGGTCTGAAACACATTGCACACAAACTTATTCATTCTAAAAGTTTTAATACCGAACCTCCAACCCGGCTAGCCCCGGCATTGATCACCCCAACCTAAAACCTTTCTTTCCCGAGGTCAAAAAAATTATCAAAGGGGGTTTGAGAGAGAGTTAATAACATACGACAAAATACAAAGAAAGACAAACTTGGGTGATAGGAAGGAGCTTCATAGTTATCACAAGCTTACTTTAACGACAACGAAATACTAGCTAGAACAACATAATAAACTTGAAACTCTATCGTAGAGAAGAAGATATATATATATATAAACGAAGGTCTATCACTCAAGTAATAAAACATAATACTCAGAGGAGAGGACACATGCATGCTTTCCACTAACATATTGGTAATGATAAAAAAAAGGATACAAGAAGAAATCAAGCAGAAAGGAGAGATCTCCCAACAAGGTGTCCAAAAGACAACCAATTCAAGGAAATGGTGGTTTGATTTCATGATAAATTAAAAAATAGCAATAGTAGAAAAGTGTAGAAATATCTTGCCTGCTCCTCCAGCTTCGACGCGGCACCCAAACACTTCAAAGTCTAGCAGCAACAATATTCTAAATGAATCTTTGTCCTTAGCATGCAAGGCGCCAACATTCCACTCAATCCTATGTTCACACAGGAAGAGAGCTACCAAAAACACGAGCTTCATCAGGTGGAAAAGAAAATGGTCTCAAGGACTGCTAAGACTATAGTAAATACCCAAAATGGGTTTAATGGAGAAGCCCAGAACTTTAAAAAGGGAAACAAGTTTGACAGAGGGAATCAGACTCCACAACCTTGAAAGAGCACTCCCAACCTATGTCAAAAAGCGTGATTAGAGTAGAACAAAATGTCCATCTCAGCACAAGGGGAAACCAATCTACCAAAAGGAGTCACAGGTGGCTCAAGGGGCCATATAAGTAGAATGTGGGAGAACAAAATGCAGGTATCATGTTTTCAAAATGCCACAAAGAGATGTGGTCTCAAGGGGTGCTATCCTTACAGGTTATTCATATAAGGATCATCCAAAAACACCAACAATTGTCAAACCTAATCAGCACGCCTTTTCCATTCACGCAACCAGAGCGAAGGAGTTTAGAAAAAGGGATGGACATCCTCCAACAGCAAGGTGACTAGAAACAGGAAAAAGGAAAATGTCCCAGCCAAACCTAGGACTGCGCCCAGCTTCCAAAAGGATTTCTAAGCTACCACCAAACTAGACGCATGGTGTTTGCAGGTTGAAGAGAAGGCCAACGCATAAAAACAAAAGGGGTCCAAAACTAGGCATACAGCTAGTATAAAAAAATGACCCAGATAAACCAAAACAATGCACCCGGGAGGGACTATTATGCAAACACATTGAAAGGAAAGATTTCAAGCTCCTCTCCACCCAGACCAATCTGAAAACCTGCTCTCTGCTCAGCAAAGTGCCAAGAGAAAACAACAGGCATGGGGGATGGCTTAGCACATTCTACATGCATTGAAAGATGGTTTCAATGCCTTCTTCACCTCAAACATTGTCTGCAACCTCCACCAACTTACACAGACATGCCAAAATGGCATAAGTGGTTAAACCAAAAGGGGAAAACTAGAAAGGATGAGAATAAGGAACAAAACCAAGAGTGCAGTCTACTTTCCCAAGGTGCACAGACCCACAAACCGTGCCAGAACAAATCCATCAATAAGTATTGAAGTTCATTAAAGAAGTGATAAGGAATTCCACCCATCCGCCAGCTAACAACAACACAAGGATTTTTTTTTTTGGAGCCCACGCATTGGGACAGGTCGCTTGCGAGGAAGAACAAAGTTGGTAGATAAAAACATTAATTTTAGCATTGATTAAGGGTCCTTCAACATTTTAAAACAATAAAACAGTCCCCTCCTACAAAGGTGCCACCACCAAACCTCTCTCCCTTCCCATGCAAACCAAGGTTGTCCATGACCACTAACATGCCAAACTTAGCTTAAAAAAAAACTTTAGGTACCTTTTATTAAAAGAAAAGAAAAATGCCCAAATTAGATAAGAAGGTTTTAATATTCCATTATAACTTTTAACAAAAATTCATTACGCATTCCACTTATCAAAACCATGATAAGCTCACTAGAAGACAGTTATAAATGGCCCTCGGCAATAATAGAGAACTTACGACAAGACGAGATGGTGAGACAAAACGAAAGAAGGGAAGAAACTATGCCAAAATAACTCCGCAAAAAGGTCAAAGTCACCTAACGCTAACAAAAAAGATCAAATAAATGTTCGACAAAAAGTGATAGGGGCAAGGAAGTAGATACGGAAGTCAATGCCCAATGTGGCATTACACCCTATAACCGAAGTGTGTATCACGACTTGATGAATGGATGAGTGATGATTTATCCCTAAGCGTATATCACTATATGATGAATGAACAAGTGATGATTTAGCCCTAAGCGTATATCATTATATGATGAATGAACATGTGATGATTTAGCCCTAAGCGTATATCACTATAAGATGAATGGAAAAGTGATGATTTAGCCCTAAGATTATATCACTATAAGATGTATGGTAAAGAGTTGTGATGTAACCTAAGGTGTATACCACTACAAGATGATAGAATAGGTGAGATTTAGCCTAAAGCATATGTCACTAGTCCATTCGACTTTGACTTGTAAAACCTCGGCAGTTGAGTATGGATCGAGGAACTAAAGTACATCATAGGGTGGTGAGTGCAGTGCACGTAGAAGATGGAGTTGTGATGTAACCTAAGGTGCATACCACTACAAGATGATAAAATAGGTGACGATTCAGCCTAAAGCATATGTCACTAGCCTAGGAACACCGTATGATGGAAGGTCGCATGATAAGTGTAAGGTCCATTTGACTTGTAAACCCTCGGCAATTGAGTATGGACCGAGGAACTAAAGTACGTCATAGGGTGGTGAGTGCAGAGTGTAGAATATGATGTAGTATATGTAGTGACGAAAAATGACCATGTGGTGAAAAGGATGTGTAAATACATAGTATGTAGGATGCAATGTTGTATGTGTAGAATATATAAAATGTAATGCATAGTGCGCGATGTAACATGTGTAGATAGACTAGTAATGTAATATGTATGATGAAATGATGCTAGATGCATATGTAATGAAGATTAGGATAGAAAATGGATGATGTGAAGACGTGCAATATGATGTGACTATGTATAGGATATGTGTAGATAGCCTAATAGTGTATGTAGTGTGTAATATGAATAGTGTATGATCCTAAACATATAAATATTGGAAGACTAGTAGAATGTGTGATGTATGAATGCGTAAAAGTTGAAATGTCGTAGACTAAAGTGTAGAATGTATGATGTATGTTGTGCGATATGTGAATAGATGTGATGTGTAGGACCTAGTGTGTAGTATGTGGGGTTCATTATAGTAATCCCTCAATAGTCAAGTGTGGACCAAAGCACAAGAGTGCGTCATCGGGTAACGAAGGTGCTAGAATGTCTGATAAGTATGCGTAGACACCAAAAATTTACACTCACCCATCTTCACTTAATTATCACGTTCACATTTGTAATATATCACTACATTAGATTATTTAATATCAATACCCCATATTTTCCCCATTCTTATTTAATTAATTAAATATTTCTTCATATACACAAATATCATATTCCATGATATTTATTAATCATTTTAATCCACCTAAGTTATTCTCTAAAATCTATTTAAATCACCTCTAACTCCCTTATCCCGACATACCTATCATAGGCATTTATAAATCCATCATTATCTTGACAAAATCCTAAGTATTTATCATCATTATAATAATCTTATATTCCTACGTTTGATAAATCCTAAATCCAACCACCTAACACCTATCCTAAACAAACTTAAGCTAATTTAGAAAATAATCTAACCTATCTTATCATTTCCTAAACAAACCCGACACCTCAATAACCAAATCGACACTTTCAAACCTCTCAACAAACCCATCCTTTGAAATTTCAACAAAAAATCCCAAATTGGCAAATTGTTCCAAAACAAGCTCAAAAAGGCCGAAATCGTCGGCGATTAGGTAAATCGCCAATGATTCTTTAAGCACAATTTGCAACCTCTTTTCAGGATCATCTTCTCACATTTTCAAGCCCGTTTTTTCTATCAGAGTTCAACATTGTTGTAATGCATCAACGCTAACTTAATACAATTTAGCATTGGTATTCATATCCATTCATCAACTTTGGCAGTCATTTTGGAGCCTAGCCGAGATCAACAAATTATCGTCCAACAACATGTTTCGTCCATTTCATTCAAGGTTAGTCATCCTTTTCCCCTTTTCATTTATACATCTAGGTACATCTATCTAGTAGTTTCCTTCATTTCATATTATAATTTAAATTCTTGGAACATCATACCATCAAATTATTGGTTATATATCACATTTACCAGACTATTTATTATCCTCCAGAATCGCTTACGATTCATTGAATCAACTGCGATTCATTAAATCACTTGTGATTCCTCTTAACATTGTTTCTTGTAGCACTAATAAAATTTCATTTATCATTTTCAATATATCTTTATTACTACTAACATGTTGTCTAGAATAGCTTATTTAGATGGCACTAGGTAGTCAAGGACATGAAATAACTAACATCAACTCCTTACCTGTCATTCGTCACCTCTTACATTGGGAATAATATGACATTTTACATGACCTTGAGTTGTGTTCCATTCATTCCGCTCCATTGGATCAACTATAGACCATCTTTGAATCCACTTAGAGGATTCACGATGCCACTAACGAGTTTTGGGAGGCTTATTTTGAGGTCTTACGCATTTGAGCTGACTTGGCTTGGTTTGAGTATCAATACAAAGTTGAATTGGAGGCTTTAAGTTCTGAGGATGACTCTGAAGTTCAAACTGATTACCAGTGCTCAAATTCTGATTCTGAATACCAGTATGACTCGAAAAATGAAGACCCGAAATATATTTCATACTTCTTTGAGGAATATACTGATTACAAATATTCAGACTATCCCGAAGAAGAGGACCTTGAGTTTACTAAAGAGGAGGATTCAATTTCATCTAGAGAATTCTGACATTGATTTAGAATCCGACTTTGAGCCATAGTCTACAATCTCATATTTCATTAACTGCTACATATTTGTAATAAAATTTGAACTTGTCATAACATTTATTATTTATCCATTATATATCATGGCTTGTTTACAAAATCACTTGATTGTATAAACAACGGGTTGACATCCTTACGAGGAAGTCATTTGAATTCTAGGGATTGACCTTTGCCAGAAACTCGCTTAATATTTTTACTAATAAATATCTTATGTAGTGTCTTTGATTGCAACTTCATTCACAGGACAAGAGTTAATTCATTTCTTACATGGAGCACAACAATCAAACATCGTCCATCCAAATCCTCGGTACCTCTAAACCCCACCATATCGAGGTTTGGTAAGTTTTATTCTCTTACTTATTAGGTTAAGTTAAAGGGGTAAAATTTATTCTAAAATTTTGGCATGCCCGGTGGGAAGGTAGTCCCTCATTTCTTTGTTTAATTTCATTAAAATAACATCTTTTTTAATATTTTTCTGATTCTCTTTGTGATAATCGCTTGCGCTTGGGAAAATCATCTGTGATTTCTTTGGGTGTTTTTTTAAGCCTAACAATTTAGTTTTTGCTTCTTATTTGTTGCTTTTTGCTTGTTGTTTTTCCTAACCTATTTATGTAGGTATTGTTTCTAGAAAGCTCATTTACTAGATTGTTGGGATTGCTTGCTTTAAAAATTGCTAAAATAAAAAGAAAATGAGTGTTTAGCGGTAAGTCATACAACCTTCCTTTTTGTTTTTCAATATTGCATCTTGTCTTATTGTCTTCATCAAAATCAACACTTCATTTTGGGTTATAAAATGAACAATTGCATCTTTCTTACTTCACATAACTTTAACGAGGAAGGTCAAACATTTTCATTCACTCTATTTTCCCTCACACACAACCAAACCACTTAAAAACATCAAAAGTCACTCAAACAATTCCTACCCAGGTGGATACCTACTTGGATTTGATCACCAAGAGGAGAAACCGACTCGGTGTTCTGGCCGAGTATAATCATCTGTCTGTCGGTATATATTGGCAAAACACTCGACACCCTTATCACTGCGGGACCATGAAGTGGGGGGTAGGCCCCAATACCGCACTCATATCGGTAGTAGTATAGAGTTGGGCCTCACGTACCTTTGGTATATCGAGGACTCCTCCCATAAACATACCTAAAATCAACCATAGTCTGTCATTTTCTAGAACCCTTGTTAACCATTTTACATATTTCATTCTTTTATAACTAAATCAAGAAAATCTAAAAAAAAATTGCTTGACTTTGTCTGTTGTTTGTAACAAACTCATTTAGTTATTTTTATTTTTAGGTGTTTGTGTGTTTGTTCAATATGGTACAAACTATACAAAAATCCCATAATCAAGCTTTTGAAAACATGTCTCAATTGTTATGCACACCCTTGCAATAATAAATTCTGCTATGTGCCTCCCTGTCTACACCATTATCTAACACATTTGCTACACCGTTACAACACCAAATATCATTTTCTCAACCAATTATGTCTACTCATCTATCTGATTCTCAACGAACCTGGAATGAAATAGAAGAACAAGTTAATGATGAAATGAGACAATGATTCTTAGATTCTTCACATCGGTATCGAAGAGTTAAATTTTCCTTACATCTAAGAAAGAAGAGACCGAACAACCATACTCTCCTAGCTCTCAATCAGATTCATCTAACCTCCCTTCTATGATAGAGGAGACCCTCATTTTAAGTCAATGTTAGATTCAAATCCCATTTCCCTTAAAACTTATCTCATAGCCAGGGGTGTTCAACTCTAAAAATTCACACCCAAACCATCCTCAAACATTCTAGATCCTTTATCTGGCTCTTCACAACAATTTGAACCCAAATTAACTTCAAATATTACCGATCATTTATCAATTTATTCACCTCCCCTTGATACAAACCAATAATCTATGCCCGGACCATCAAATCCATATGATCCTTCATCTAGTATTACGAGTCTTATTAATTCAAATCAAGAACATGGTGTTCAACAAATACATTCATATCCACCTTTGAGTCAACCTGAAACATCAAAAGTTGTGCCTTTCATTCCTTTCTTTAGCCTTTGTATGATTTCCTCTCAAGACACAACTACCCAACAATATACATCTTCACTGGACCCTTCCATTGGTTCCAAACCTCCCCTAATTAACATGAGTGCTTCTTCATCCACCCCTCCAGCATCTTCATCAGTTCAGAAATCTCCAATGAGTTTTTTTCGCTTCTATTGCCATATCTTCTCAACCGGTTAATACTCCTGTCTAAAGTATTACTATGTCTATTTCCCCATCCTCTCCCTTAGTCAATACTAGTGTTATTAATACAAATCATCCTATCTCATCTCAATCCATTGCACCCCTCATCTCACAACAAATAACGCAACAAACACCATCCTCTACTGCTTCTGCCACACCTTTCAACAATTGCCTCCTTATTCACAACCTTTCACTGGTACATCCCTTCCACCTCCTTATCAATACATTCAATCATCAAAACTATTAGTGTCTCAACCACTTTATGGTATGTCCTCTTAACAAAATATCCCTTATCGGTAATATATTACAAAGTAAAATATCTCGTCTCAACAGTATATCCCTATCAGTATCCATTCACAACAAAACATCCCACATCAAAATATCCCTTACTAGCAAAGTATTCCACAACAAAATATTCCTACTAGTATTCCATATCAGCTAAACGTACCCCCAAAAAAAATCCCTACTTATAGTATTCCGTCCCAACAAAACATTCAATAAAACAGTCTTCCTCAACAAATTTTTCCAACTAAACAAATTATACCTCAACAAAACATTCCACAACAATACAATATTCCTCAACAAAACATTACAGCAAAAATGTTCCACAATACAACATTCCATAATAAAACATTCCTTACCAGCAGAATGCACCTCAACAGTATCAAATATACTCACAACCTAGCCAATTTTCATTTCAACTTGGCTCATCCTCACAATAACCACCGCAACATGATCCTCTACAAGCTCTCATGAACCACATATCTAATCTTGAGGCTACTTCATCAACACCCAAGAATGTGTTCTCTTATGATCAAATCTGCAATGAGCCCATTCACCCTTCAGTACCATACAAATCTTATCCACCTCATTGGGAAATTCCAAAATTTATCAAATTCTATAGCAAAGAAGATCCCCAACAACACATTCATGCTTTCCACCATGTTTGTTATCTAATAGCCCATGATCAAGAACTCATGCTGAAGACTTTTCCCATGTCCCTCACTGGACAGACATTGGATTGGTATAATATTATTCCTCAGTATTCACTTTACTCATTCACATATCTCGCACAACGTTTCTTAGAACACTTTTCTATAAACATGGCTCATAAAGTCACTATCAATGACCTCTACACTATTAAATAGTTCGAGGATGAGTCCATTTCTGATTTTATTTCCCATTGGAGGGGTAAAATCAATCAGTTTTCCTTTGCATTACCACAAGCTGAAATTGATTGAAGTCTTTTGTTGATCATGTGCCAAACATATCTCATAAACATTATAAATTCAATCATTCCATACCTTTGACAAATCCTTTACTATGGCCCGTAAATAGTAACTTTGAGCTCTAGAATATGGTCGAGTTAAACTTCATCCTAAGAAACCATGAACTAGGGTCCCATCTACAACATCCTCCAATCTTGATAAATCCAAGTCATCTACTAACACTGTAGTGGTTAAATCCTCCCCTAAGGAAATACCTACCACAAACCGTACTCATCAACCATGTAGCTACACACCCATAGGAGATACTTATAGCGTAGTCTTTGATAATCTGCTAGCTACAAATATAATATCTCTCCCATCTATTCAACCCATTGACACATCCATATTTAAACCTTCTTGGTATCAAGATAATGATTATTGTAAATACCATAGGGTTAAAGGAAACGAGATTGAAAGGTGTCACACTTTTCGTAATGTCCTTCAAGATTTGTGATGGGTGTCATTATTCCCTTCATTTAATCAACTCATGGTTGATGTCATATTAAAACCAGGGGTGTGTCTGAAGCTATATGCAACAAGAGAAGTCTCAGGTGAACTAGTAATTGATTGTAGATATTTTTATTTTTTTCTTTTCTGGGGGTTTTAAAGTGTCTTAATATTCCTTGGTCAAAGCCTTATTAAATCTAAACTATAAGAAACTTTCTGAAATAAACACACATTGCTGAAATGAACAAATCTTGTAGAATTAAACACACTACTAGAAATAAACACACTTTGTAGAATGAAACACACTACTGGAAATAAACACAATTTGAAGATGTTGTTTAAAATTCTTTTAAGGAAATAAGAATGTAAACTATAACACATCCAGGGACAATAGATAACTCACATAACAGATTTTAATTGATGAATCAAAAGTACTTGCAGAGTTTCTAAATAACTGATTTATACAAATTACTTGAAAATATAAATACCAATGAAATAGAAAAATTATTTTTCTTGGAGGATTGGGCCCTTGCTCCACCTTGAATCAAGAGTTAACACAATATGTTGCTCTTAAAATTAAATTACTATTCTTATTATTGAATTATTCAGTCTTACAAAACTTCATTGTGTATCTATTTGTGTGTGTGTGTGTGTGTGTGTGTGTGTATTTATCCTCACATCTATCTTTAGTTCTTTATATATATTTCTCCATCTGAAGATGCATTTACAATCATGAGTGTTCAATAGTTGTCTTTCCACCTACAGATTCTAGTGAAACTGAATAGTTCCCAAAGTAGATATGAAATTTAGAAAACTAGTTGGATATACAATTGTTGGTCTTACATATGTATTTTTGGAGTGTGAAGAACCGGAAAATTGTTGGTCTATTTCTGATTAGAAGGCCACTTCTTCACTCCATAACCAATTTTTGATAAAATAAGGAGATTCCCATTGATTCGGAACTTTGGAGAAGTTCCGAAACCAAAGGGAAACCTTTCGAACTAACTACTAAGGTTCCAGAGCTAAGTGTTGGAGTTCGAGCTAAGTGAGCTAAGTGATGGAGTTTCGAGCTAAGTTGCATTTTTGCCAACTTCCTCAAAAAGATGTTGGTTACTTCACAATTCACTTATCTTGTCCAAATATAACCTGTTTATTCCAAAAACTGAATTTCCACAAATTTTGTTAGGAATTATAGAGTTTTTAGACATTTGAACTAAATCAAACAAAATATGGACAATTACATCTTAACTTATACTAGATCAAAAAAAAGCCATGAAATGCAATCAAACTTGATTAAAAGGGGAGTAAAATGAGAGTATTCATTGCACATTGATGAGGTATATTTTAGCCTCATCATCTCCCCCACACTTACTTGTTTGTAAGTCCCTTTACAAACTCTATTCGTCAAAAATGGGATCATGAATTCTGCATTCCAATTGAATGCTAAGGTCAAACAATTGAAATTTAATGTCCCAGTGATTTTGATCAAAACTGTTGTATCTTGAACCTTCTTCTAGCTTTTTCTACCAATTCTCAAAATAAATGGGATCCTGAGGTTCTCTAATCTACCATGGAGACATGTGTGTAAGAAGGAGATTAGGTCTTGTTCTCATACCCATCCACATACCTCTATGTTTTTCAAAAATTTGAGGAATGACTGTACATAAAGTTCTGGCCCTTTACAGACTCCATATTAGATTTGTGGGAGAGATAACTTCTCTTCTTCTTAATGTTGCAGTAAGGAATTCCCATCTCTTTAGGCATCCATCAATAAATTTCCTCAAATTTTTTCTCCTCATATGAGGTGAATGCATCAATACTCCTCTACATGCTAGTAATGTTATGTCCCTTAAATCGGGCGTCAAAGGCATGAGACCTGAAATGTATAACAAATGCAGATGGTTTTCCATACTAAGCTCTCATACATAGGCCAGATGAACTAGTTTTTTTTATCAAGTGTTCAACATTCCTTTCTTTTCAGCCTATCTAATTCTGGAGCATAGAAATAAACTCCCTGAGTTAGATTTCCCCCACATATAGATTAATCATGAATCCTGTGTTCTTTTCTAACATAAATTTGCAGAGATAAAATTCACAAAGAATATTCTTCTACTCTGGATTGGCTAAGGAATATGCTGTCATGAATTCTCTTTCATCCTTCAATTCATGTGGAAAGCCACATGAAATCCTCATTAATTGCCAACGGATGAACTGTTCTTCTAAGAAAACATTGTATGTCCGAGAAGGTCTTCTACATGTTAGTAATTTATCACTCATCATACAGACCAACTCTATTTTTTCCAAACACTTAAATTTTTCTTCCTCAATCTTATAGAATTTTTCTTCCCATTCTTTCATTTCCTTTTTCTCTACTTCCATATGACTTTTTAGCTTCCTGATTTGATAATTTGAACTTATTTAATTTCCTGCAGGTCTCATCCCATATTTGTTTGAGTGGTAAGTAAGATAACTCTGTTTGTACAATTTGATCCACTAAATATACTTTTGCCATAGTACTCTATTGAGTAGCCAATTGAAATTCCTTTTCTTTCTCAACCATTTTCTATTTTACTAATGTCAATTCTTCATCTTTATCTGTTAGTTGAGTTTTCAACTACTCTACAAGAATTTCTCTATGCTCCAATTTGTGCTTGAGGAAGTTCAATTCCTCATCTTTCTCCCTTATGATAAGTTCTACTCTAGACAAGAACAGAGCATGCCTCAACTGTTGTTTTTCTTCATTAACTGGGAGTTCCTCAGGGGATGAGCATTGCTCCTCCACCAAAGGGAATTTTCTTTTTAATCTCCATGATGCCAATTATTCCTCCTCACGTGAAAACATTACTGAGTCATCCATTTCTTGAAAAGATTGCTCTTCCAATATTTCAGCTTCTCCTTCCAACCCCTCAGTTTGGCTTTGTAGAGGAGGGTAAATTGCCATGTTGCCAAGAATATCAACAACTTCTTTCTCTAAATCTCCCTGTACTTCAATGTTTCTCGGCTGAATTTTCTTATATTTTTTATGAATTCTTTTTCTTTTGGGATCTTCAACATTTCCTAAAGTGGCCTTTCCCCTTGAGCTTCTTCTGATTTTTTCTTTAAATTCCATCTTGCATGGACTATCACTATCTAACAATAGGTATTGGTTCTTCTGGTATTATTACAGGGGAAGGAGTTTCTTTTAAAGAAACAATATATTTTTCATCTTCGATCATCCTCCCAGATCTCCTCCTTTTCGTATTTTCACCCCACTTATTTCCTTCTTCTTCTCATTAGGGGGATTAATTTATAAGTTAATTTTAGGAGAGAAAGGGGTTGGTATTCCCCTTCTGATAATATCAGGATTTTTCTAAATTTGTGGAGGAATTTTTCCCATGCTTCTTCCACATTTTTCTTAGAAATAAAATGATGTTGACAAACCAGATGAATTAATATATGGTGCCTAATTGTCCCTACACCCCAATAATATCTCTGAGACATTATATGGATGGAATCAAAGAGGAAACCAGGAAGGTTTATTATATACTCCTTCTTTGTTGCCCCATACCTAAGATATATCAGCATTTTAATGACTTCCCTTCCAACAATCCCATATTGGCCATCGCATGTCAGTTATTTTACTACCCAAAATGCTACTTTGTCAAAGGGTTTGGGTAGGCTAGTTCTTTTGACCTCCTTTATGACCTTCTTAGTATTATAAATGTACTAGGGTTCATGTTCTCCTTCTTGTATTAAGGTATCTACCAATTCTTTCAGATTTCCTTTTACAAGGTTTGGTATATTTACAATTGGTACACCGGATACATTGCTCATTATATTAACAATAAAGGGAATTATAATGCTCTTGACCTTAGTCCTAAGATGTTCCAAATTCACAACAAATTCTCTTACCAGTCCATCATTGTATTTTGATACTTTCTTTAGAAACTCCAGCCAACCTGCCTACTAAAAAATGGTCGTTACTTCTTCATCTAAAAGGAGTTGTATATCATCCTCTGGTTCTGACTTCTTTTTGATACCCATGGCCAATGAGTACAATTCGAATTATTTTCTTCTTTCAAACACCTTATCTTCCAGGGGATAACTCGGGACTTCCAGACTTAGCTGCAGAAATTCAAATATGAATTCATTGTTACCTCCTTGAATTTCTCTACAATTATTCTCAATTTCCTTTTATCCCACCTAAATGAAAGTTCATTATTAATACGCCTACAATTTCATTTATTTAGTCGGTAGAACCTTCATGATTATTCCCCTTTAATCATGATGTGCAATAAATAACTCATTATACCGCCACCTTAAATCAAGTCTAATCACACATGCGAACTTTTAATTTAACCCTTAATAAGATCAAGACATAATTACCATCCTTTCTGATGTAATACAGCTTGCCTTGATGACTCATCATCCCTAAAAAAGAGAAAAATAGTTAGAAAAGATAGCTGGAATTCCAAAGAAGTTTCTTTTATTTGAATTAGCCAATTATTGATAAGACCAACCGCCATTTCTGGTTTTCAATTGGCCTTTTGAGAAAAAAATTTTGAGGAAGGGAACGCCATTTATTGGTTTTCAATCCCTTCCTTTTTCCTTTTTTATTTTTTTTTTTTAGGGAAGAGAACACCATTTAATTTTTTTCATTCCCTTCCCTTTATTTAGATCCTTGCATCTGATTATTTGATCATCTTGGAAGAAATAGGTTCTTCCATATGATTAAATTCTTTGTCTACTCCAATTTGCTTCAAAAATTCATCCCTGGTAGGAGGATTCGTATAGATTTTTAGCCTATGTTCGTTGAACAAAACTATCCTTCTGCTACCATCAATGATAAGTAGCTGAATAGAGCCATTTTCATATATCTACTCAATTTGATAAGGTCCTAGCCACCTGGTCCTCAACTTGCCTTTGAATTACTGGTACTTGGAATCAAATAGTAATTCCCAATATCCTATCTTGAATTCCCTTTCCTTGATATGTGTATCATGACACTACTTCCTTTGATCTTGGATTATCTCTATTTGTTGAAGTGCTTCCAGTCTTAGCTCATCTAATTCATTGAGTTGTATAATTCTTTCCTTTTGTGTTGTATCCAATTAAATACCCAATTTAGTTGTTGTCCTCAATGTTTGTAGTTCAAATTAAATGGGTAATAAGGGCTTCTTCCCATAAAATAACTCATATGGTGAGAACCCTATTTGTAGTCTTCCAAGTTGTGTTATAATCCCAAACAGCCTCGGTAGCCTTTTCACCCAATCTCTTCTACTTGCTTCAACTGTTTTGGTGAGAATGTTTTCCAATTCCCTATTTTTCACTTCTACTTATCCATTGGATTGTGGGTGATAGGAGATGACTTCCTATTATTGATCTGATAGTACATTGTAAAGGCTTGGATCATATTAGACATGAACTATGGGCCTTGATCTAAAACTATACTTCTTGGTACACCAAACTTCATCATGATTCTATGCCAAAGGAAATCAACAATTGCATCTTCATTAGCATGTGTTAAAGCTTGTACCTCTTCCCACTTTGTTAAATAATCAGTACATACAAGAATTTGCTCATTTCCTTATGAAGGAGGACTAAAAGGACCAAAAAATCCATCCCCCACCTTTCAAATGGTTCAATCACCACTTGAGGTTGCAGAGGCATTTAACTAGTAAAATTTGGTTGTCCCATCCTCTGACAAGGATCACACTTTGCTTGATGTATTTCTTCACATCTTTGTATAGATATGGACAATAATATCCAGTGCCAAGTATTTTGTGGGTTGTTCTTTTCATTGAAAAGTTCCCTCCACTTGGTTCATCGTGACATTGTAATGAAATTACTTGTATAATTCAGATCATGAGCAGCAATATAACACAAAATAACACAATATTCCAGAATAATGATCTCAATATGCAATTAGAATAGCTTCGCCACTTCGAGGGGCAACCTCCAAACCATATAATAAGACTCAAATGCTCAAATGATGATGAACTACTACCTACAATCCCCTATATATACTATTCATATGTTATGGCCATCACCAAGGCTGACCTACTAAGCATGAGAAAGTATAAATGATATAATAAAATGATATGGTAAGCCACAAGTTGGCTACTCATATCCTAATACAAGTAATAGGTTAAGGGCGTAGCATGCCCTTCCCCTTCAAACCAACATTTTCCTCAATGTTGAATAATCCTGGATGTTGCTGTAGAAAACCTTCATCCTCCCTGGCCGCATCTTCTATGCTCAGATTATTCCACTTGATCAGATATTCCTTAATTTCTCTAGTTTGCAGCCGCTTAGTATGTCTTTGCATAATCTTCTCTAGCTCCAAAATTATTCTTCCTTCCTCATCAAGTTCTGGTAACTCTATCTGGGCTTCAAATTTCTATCCAATAACCTTCTTCAAGCAAGAAACATGGAATATTGGGTGTATGTGTGAAGATTGAGGCAACTCTAGTTTATAAGCCACACTGCCAATTTTCTGTAGAATCTTATAAGGGCCATAATATTTAGGAGCAAGTTTTTGTCCTTTTTCTATTACTTTAGGGACATCTGCTTGTAAGGATGAAGATGTACAAACACCCAGTCACCAATTTCAAAATATCTTTCACTATAATGTTGATCTACTTGTTATTTCATCCCGTTTTGTGCCAATGCCAAATTATCCTTCAAACTAGCCAAAACCTGTTGTTGATGTTGAATGTGTTCCTCAACATCTTTGACCTTAGTTGTCACCCGCAAGGAAGAAGTGATAGAAGGTGAATGGTAACCATATAATGCTAAAAATTGGGTCATTTGAGAAGAGGTATGAAAAGATGTGTTATATCACCATTCTCGCAAGTGGTAGCCATTTAATCCACCTTTCTCCCTTTATTTGATACAAAACAACGTAGATCCCCTCTAAGCATTTTTGACCACTTCCGTTTGCCCATTAGTTTGAGGATGATAAGATGAACTCATGAGCTAGTTGAGTACTTAAACATGAAAATAATTCCGTCCAAAAATCACTTGTGAAAATAGGATCACGATCACTTAAAATTATTTTTGAGGTTCCATGTAGCCTTTGAACCGTCTCCAAAAAAATAGTTGCATGATCGGCGGAAAATGGATGTGATAGGGCACAAAAATGGGCATATTTTGTGAGCCTATCCACAAATCACAAAAATAACATTCTTACCCTCTGAACAAGGCAATCCGGTGATGAAATCCATGGATACCTCCTCCCATCTCTGACTAGGAATTGGTAAGGGTTGCAATAGACCTGGTGTCTTAACTATTTCCCCTTTGTTTTTTGGCACACCAAACACTCTGATACAAACTTTTGTATATCCCCTTGAGTCCTTCCCAAAATAATTCTCTTTTTATTCTATGATATGTCTTCAAAAACCTAGAGTGTCCTCCAACAGGTGAGGCATGTAGCTCTGTAAGAATCTTATGCTTCAAATCAGAATCTTTACTCAAGTATAACATGTCCTTGTACCATAGCGCATTACCTTTCCACTCAAATTTGTTAGATGTTATAGATCCTTGCTTGATATTTTGTATTAGATATTGTGTATCCTTGTCTTGATCCCATTCTAATCTTGCTTCATCCACCCAATCAGCCTTCAACATGGACATTCCACATAGTAAGGCATCTGCGGATGTATCCCTTCTAGACAACGCAACATCTACTACATTTTCTTTACCCTTTTTGTATATGATTTCAAAATCATACCCCAACATTTTTGTTACCCACTTTTGTTGTTCCTCAAATGACAACCTTTGCTCCAAGAAGTATTTGAGACTATCATGATCAATTTTTACCTTGAAGTGTCTACCCATGAGATAGGGCCTCCATTGTTTGACCGCATGAAGAATAGCCATCATTTCTTTCTCATAGACAGGTTTGAGCAGATCTTTTCCTTTGAATTGGTGACTCTCAAATGTAATTGGCCTACCTTCCTACATTAGAACTGCTCCCAATCTTGATCTTAAAGCATCACATTCAACAATGAAGGTTTGTGAGAAGTTGGGAGTAGCCAAAATTGGGGTGCTGCACATGGCTTCCTTCAGCTGCTCAAAGGATTTAGTGGCTATCTGTCCAATAGAAGGAATCCTTCTTTAGCAATGCAATGAGTGGGGTTGTTATTCTACCATATCCCCTCACAAATCTTCTGTAGTAATATGTTAGTCCGAGGAACCCACGAAGATTTTTGAGATTTTGGCAGGGCCTTAGCCATTCCACCATAGCTTTGATCTTCTCGAGGATCAACTTTAACACCTTCATGGGATACAATGTGACCCAAGTACTCTACCTCTTGTACACCAAAAGAACATTTGGATGGCTTTGCATAGAGAGTATTTTTCTCCAAAACTTCCAACACTTTATTTACATGTTGCAAGTGTTCTTCCCATGTCTTACTGTAAATCAATATATCATCAAAGAAAACTAATACAAATTTCCTTAAAAATGGCCTAAAAATAATGTTCATCAAGCTTTGAAAGGTTGAGGGAGCATTTGTAAGACCAAAAGGCATTACCAAAACTCATAATGGCTCTCGTGAGTCCTAAAATCCGTTTTATGAACATCTTCCTCTCTTATTCTAATTTGATGGTACCCTGAATGAAGATCTAATTTTGTGAAATAAATAGCACCATGCAATTCATCAAGTAAATCATCAATTACTGGAATAGGAAACTTATCTTTTATGGTGTACTTGTTGAGTTCTCGGTAATCTGGACACATCCTCCATGTTTCATCCTTCTTACATACCATGACCATTGGTGATGAATATGCACTTTGGCTAGGCCCGATTATGCATGCTTTCAACATTTCTTGTACCATTTTCTCGATCTCACTTTTTTGGGAATATGGGTATCTGTATGGTCTAATGTTAGGTGTTTGGCTCCCTGAATCAACTGAATTGCATGATCATGATCCCTAACTAGTGGTAGTCCCTTTGGAATTGCATCAAAAATAGATGAGTGAGCATCAACAATCTTCTAGAGATAGGGTGGCATTGAAGACACTATGTATTTTGTACTTCTATGGAAAATAAATTTGCTATAAATCCATCTACTCCTTTTCTAAGAACCTTCTACATCTGATGAGAGCTAATAATATGTGGAGACTTAGCTACCATCCCATTAAATTGTATTGTCCTTCCATCTGAATGAAATCGCATGAACAACTCTTGGAAATTCATCTCTATAGTACCTAAGGTTGTGAGCCATTGGACACCCAAAACAATATCTGCCCCTCCCATAGAAATAACAAACATAGGTGAGTCTAACATGTAGTCTCCCATGGAAATATTGATACTATGGCACTTTCCTGTGCACTTGATTATCCCACCATCTGCAATCATAACTTGCATTTCTTGAGCTGAGTAAATAAAACAATTGAGGCAGGAAGCTAACTTACTATTTATGAAGTTATGAGTACTCCGTGCATTAATCAACATCGTCACCTTCTATTTTTTGAGATATCCAATAACCTTGAGTGTTTGAGGAGTAATAATACCTGACAATGCATGGTAAGAAATTGTAGGTTGGTGATCCTCTACTTCATCTTCTACTGGTTCCTCAGCCTCTCCTATAATTTCAGCTTCCTCATCATCCTCATTACCTCCATCAATATAGAACAACTTATTCTCAACACATTTGTGTCCCGGTCCATATTTGCTATCACAGTTAAAACATAATCCTTTTGCTCTCTTTTCTTCCATTTGTTGAGGAGTTAGTCTAATTGGCCTAGCAAATGAAGGGGAAGAGATACTATGGTCTTTGGCATTACTGAAAGGTGGCCTCCTACTACAAATAACTTTTCCTCTGTTTCGACGTGCCATGATAATAGAATCAGAAAGCTTGAGTGGATTAAACATATGTACCTCATGCTCGATGTGGTCCTTAAGACCCCCAAGAAACATGTCATTCAAATTCTCTTCTGGAATATTCTCCACCCTTAAGGATAGGTTATGGAATTGATGCACATAATCTTTAACCGATCTTGTTTGCCATAACTTTGATAATTGACTAAATTAGTTCTTTGAAACACTGGAACTATAGTGCAATTGCATCTCCTCAGTAAAAACGGTCCAAGTGACACCGAGACCATTCTTCTGCCTTTGAGCACATAACCATCGATACCAAATGAATTGGTCTGGTTCAAGATATAGGGATGCTAATGTCACCTTTTTTCCTAATGGTGTTTTGTGTAACTTAAAGAATTTCTCCATTTAATTTATCCAATTCAGGGGATCCTTACCATCAAATTTGTGCATATCCACTTTCGGTATCATGTTCAATGGTTGCGAATAAGTTGGATTCTGATTGGGCTGGAAAAGTGATCCAACATGGTTATTTTGTCCCCAATTTTAAACTGAATATCCTCCTTGGTTGATATGGGCTGGATTTGGGCCATACTATTGACCCTTTACATGTTGCATGATATCATCCAACCGATGATTGATTTGGGCTATGTCTCCTTTAGAGGCCATCTCAAATTGAACATTTCGTAGCTCATACTCAAATTGGCTCACCTTATTATCAACTGAGGTAAACCCTAGTGCTGAGGAATCTATATTTACCCCTTCTGACTCCATCTCTTCAATCACTACCCCATCTTTATCTGGGGTTTTACCCGAGTAATCAGATTCTTTTTTGCTCTTGTGGAAGGCCCCGTCATGATGTCAAACCTTAGGGTTTAGGGTTTTGATATAAATTCAGCCAAACACGAAAAAATAAAGAGAAGAGACTAATACTATTGTTTGAGATTTTTCCAAAAATGTAAATAACTTGAAAAAATTCCACAATTTGCACCCTAGGGAGCGATTTTATGAAAAATCCTAAATTTGTAATAACATGTGCAAAATAAATCAAAAAAGTCTGAAATTTTCAGGGAACCTTACTTGAACTATTTCTCAAGTTGGGTAAAAATATATGCTACCAATTCACTATGGTTTGCAATATATGGTGGAAAAAAGTTAGGTTTTTGCCTAATTTTGGCGAGATCTCACTACGATACCACTTGTAATGAAATTACTTGTATAATTCAGATCATTAGCATCAATATAACACAAAATAACACAATATCCCAGAATAATTATCTCAATATGCAATTAGAATATCTTTACAACTTCGAGGGGGCAACCTCCAAACCATATAATAAGACTCAAATGCTCAAATGATGATGAACTACTACCTACAATCCCCTATATTTATTATTCATATGTTATGGCCATCGCCAAGGCCAGCCTACTAAGCATGAGAAAGTATAGATGATATAATAAATGATATGGTAAGCCACAAGTCGGCTACTCATATCCTAATACAAGTAATAGGTTAAGGGCGTAATAGACATGCCCTAAGTATGTCAAAAATTTCATCCTCTCTCACACATCTACATAAAACCAAATTAGGACCACACTTAAATAACATTCCATTTAACCATTTAAATTGTGCACTGGTTTTGATTAATCTTTTCATTTTTCTTAGTAAAAGGAGGAAACTTCCTTGTTGCAAGATAATTTTCCATGTTAGCAAACCATGGTGTATCAGCTGAAATAGAAAATAATTGTTCATCTGGAAAGTTTTTCTTAATTGGATCTTGTTCCCCTATAGTGGTTATTCTTGACATGAAATCAGTTACCACATTATATTTTCCTGGATTATCCACAATGGTAATATCATATTCTTGTAAAAGTAATAACCATCGATTATCCTACCTCCAACCATCGGTTTGGTTTTCATTAACTATCTAATTGCTGAATGATTTATATGTGCAAATATTTTTTACCTTGTAATATAATGTCTGAACTTATTAATTGAATAGATCACAACAAGAAATTATTTTTCAGTGGTGGTGTAATTTCTTTTAGTGGGATTCAGATTTTTAATAAGGTAGTAAATAGCATACATTTTTCCCTCTTCATATTTTTGTCCCAAAACTACACCTATTGAATTATTTGAGGCATCTGTTTGAATGTGAAAGGGTTTCTCCCAATTATCACCTCTTAGTATTGGGGTAGTGATTAGTTTTTCCTTAATATCTTCAAAATCATGTTGACATTTTTCATCCCAAAGAAATTCACAATTCTTGGTAAGAAAACCAAACATGGGGGCCACAATCTTACTAAAATATTTGATAAAATGCCTATAGTACCCAACATGCCCTAAGAATGACTTGATATCTGCGGGGGTTTGAGGAATAGGTAATTCTGAAATAGTCTTAATTTTATCTTGGTCAACTTGAATTCCTATTTTTGAAATATGATGTCCTAGAACAATCCCCTCATCAACCATCATCAAAAATTTCTCATGACTAAGAGACAAATGGTGTTGCTCACATCTTGTTAATACTCTATCCAAATTTTTCAAGGCATCATCAAATGTGTCTCTATGTACAGTAAACTCGTTGATGTATACCTCTACAAAATCATTAGTTAGATCTGCCAAAATTGCTAGTACAACCCTTTGGAAGGTTACTGGAGCATTACATAGTCCGGAAAAGGTACCCCATGGAAAAGTAAAGATAGTTTTATCCTGGTCCTCAAAAACCACCCTAATTTGACTATATCCACTAAAGCCATCCAAGAATGAAAACTATTGTTTTCTTAAGAGGTTGTCTAAAACTTGATCTATGAATGGTAAGGGAAAATAATATCTAAGTGTAGCTTTGTTAAATTACCTATAATTAACACAAATTCTCCATTTTCCATTATTTTTAGAACAATTAAAAGAGGAGATACCCACTGACTATCTGAGATGGGGTAGATAAAGCCTGCTTGTAAAAGCTTTTCAATTTCCTACTTAACTATGTCCCTTAAGGTTGGATTAATCCTTCTTTGAGGTTTCCTAACTGGTTTAACATTTTTAGTATAAATGTGATGGGTGAAAATACTTGGGTGGATTCCTTTCATGTCTTTATAGTCCCAAGAAAATTCTCTAGTATGACACTTCAAAACATCAAACAATTTAGCTTCTTGATCATTTTCCAATGAGTTGTTAATGTTCAAACTCTTACCTGAATGAATCTCAATTTGTTTGGTTCTAGTGTGTGATGAACTGATTTGTTGAAAATTTTCCATTAGGGTGTTTAGTGGACATGAATGAGGTAACAAAATATGATATGCAGTAATGTCTCTAAAGTTCACTTGAGAAAGAATACTTGATAAATGATAGTAAGCAAAGTTATGATACTTATCTTGATGTTGGTCAAGCTCCTCATCACCGATGTTTTCCAAAGATTCCTTATTGTTCCTTGATATCTTTTATACCAATGCTACTGATTTTGTAGCCATTCCCACCCCTCCTAAAGAGAAATCGCGTTCCTCCTCCGGAGTGAAATTATTTACATTTGTCTCTCTCTCCCCCCTCTCTCACATACTCTGTGTGTGTGTGTGTGTGTGTGTGTGTGTGTGTGTGTGTTATATATGTGATATTTCTTTATATTGAGTAGACCTAGAAAATTGAACTAACGTTATGATCATATGGTTATTGATGAAATTGTAAATGGTATCATTACTTTCCTAGATGATGTTTTGATTTTTATATAGATGATTTTGGAGTCATATTGTATATTTATTTTAGATGTTTTTATGTGGCCACGAAGCCGAAGGAGGTATTTGTGTTTTGCAGTAAACATGTCACAATAAACATCGAGGATTGAGACCAACCACATTAGAATCCTAGATGAATACAACAAGGGTCACCATGGCAACATGTATGTGTTATTTGTGTATGTTTGTTATTTTTGTTACGGATTCCCATGGGGGATCACCTTAAAATGTGACCAAGGGGTTATGTGTTTTCTTTTATTTAGTTTCATTTGTTTAATTTTAGTATGTGGTTATTTAGTGATGTATTTTCCCCTTTATTATTTAATTAATTGTGTTTATATTTGTGAGTAATTATGTGTTAAATTAATATTAAAATGGGTCAAAAGAATTTATTTATTATAGTTGATGGCTCTTGGATTATGTGTTGTAAGTGATGTGTAAGTAAACTTGGAGTGTGAAACACTCCACCTTCCTTTTGAAATTCGGATCTGTCCTTAGGGGTTGATTTTGGAGGCTTATGGGACAAGTTAAACTTGTCCCACACCTCTTAAATTCTTACACCAACCCTACCTATGGGTTGGGGAGTTAAAATTAGGCCTCATTATGTATTTTTGGGAAGACAAGTTGTATGTTTTTATTTCACTTTCTTACATGTAATTAATTTTATTCCTTAAGGGGTGTGGGCTTGGATTGTGTGTGTAAGTAAAATGTCATTTTATTCACCCACTTATTAATTGTACTTTGGAGTTTGAAGTTGACTTGTGAGGTGGATTTGAGGATGAGTGATGTGGCATCCTACATGGAGCCATCTCATCCTCCACTCTCCCTTTTCTATTTATTTGAATTCTTTGGCTTGTTTGAGGGTTACTTCATTTTGCTTTTGTGCTCTTGAAATTTTAGAGAGTTAGCAGATTTTGGAGTGCATGTGGATCTCTTGGAACTTTTGGGTGATTGTTTGAACTTGAAGAAGCTTGTTGTGGATCTCTTGGATCAAGCTCTATCATGGAAAGGTAGGAGCTTGGATCTTGTAAATTGTTTTTCCTTTTTATATTATGTAAATGTGAATGCTTTGAGTGTTTTGGTATGTTTTTTGGCTGGTTGGGTAGATTTCCTAAGTGTGGTTTAGGAGGAGACTATGGGGATATTTCTTGTGGGGAGGCATACGAGTTGTGGGGAGGCATAAGAGTTATTTTGTGGAGGGATTTTGGGATGGGTGTTCCACCTTGGACAAGAAATAATTTGCATTTCTTACTTTTATGAGAGAGCCATAAGAGGAGGGAGGCATAAAAGAATGGGGAGGCATAAGAGGTACTTGAAGGAGGCGTAAGAGGTACTTGAGGGAGGCATAAGAGTATGTAGGGGTTTTTGAGATGAATATATTGGCAGGTTTTAAGGTGGACACCCATTTCCCATTGGGAGGTATAAGCAGCTTCCCCCATAGATCTTACTCCTTTGGCCTTTATATGATGAGGCCTTGTATATTTTTTTGTTGTCCTGCTTGTGACTGTAACTACATTATTTTAGACTGTGATATGTTTGTGAAATTTGGTTTTGTGATTTGGAAGCTTATTTGTTGCCCTGAGTTGAATCCATTTCCTATTATAATGTGGTTGGGGCTCGGGGGCCAATGAGGAGGATAGCTTCTCCTCTTCATTGGAATTCTTGGTTGGATGGAGAGCATTGCCTCTCCCCCTTTTTTGTTCTGACCAAATGAAGCATGGCGGATCTATCTTGTTTTTGTACTTGGGCTGTGTGTGAAGACAAATTTCACAGTCCTCTTTGGGTTCCTTATTGTAAAAAAATTCCACTTTAATTGGATGACTTTGTAATAATATTTGTAGTGAAAAGTTGTTCTATTTTTAGAAATGAAATGTATATTCAAATGAGAAAGATTTATTTTGTAAGTTGCATATTTTTGGTGAACATAAAGGAAGTTGTAAAAGGGAATTATTTTAGTTAAATAGAAGTTGTTTTATTTTCTACAAATGGTGTTGTTCTTGTTTAAAATTTTTGTTGGAAATATATTGTAAACTCTCTGTTTGAAAACTAGAAAATATGTATGAAGAAATATTGCATCCCTCTGTGTTATTCGAAATGCATGTTTTGGAAAAATAGAACCACATCCTTGCTTTTCACGCATTGATTGAAGTAAAGTTAAACATTGTAAAATTAGAATGGAATGGAATGAACTTAAATAATAGAGTATGGTAAATGAAGTGGATCAATTCTAGTTTTAAATTCGTAGAGTTTCTTTTAGATTTTTGTAAAACTGCAAATAAATATCAAAAAAATATACAAAGTACCCTACAACAATGAAAAACAAAAAGAAATGTTAATATAAGCTAAGGATGATCAAAACGCATCCCAAAACAAATTATATTGCCCTAGAAAATTTACACAGAACTTCATTATTAGACAAAGGCAAGAAAAAACGCATTTACAGAGAAAGGAGAAAAGATATCTGAATTGAAATATCAACCATAATCAATTAATCCATGCAAATCCGTCCAATTTCTATCAAGTGTGATTCTCCATGTCTGTTTGGCATGTTGAAGAAGAAAGAATGGCAGATCAACTTAAATATGGTAGTTGAAAAGTTCAGTTCACATTTTAATGGTAGGAAAATGTTTTCTTAAAACTCACGCATCTAAGTTTGTAAAAATAAAATTTTATGTTTCCTGTGCAAAGAGGAGTTCAAGCCCTTTCCAAAAAGTCCTCATTTTCTCAAATCTGAGCTTCCAGTCAAAAGTTATGGCCATTTGAAGTTTTTACTTTTTTGTTTCAAAAAAAAAACTAACTGTAAAAAAAATAACAATAAAATATTTGTAGTGGATCTGTGGGCCAAAAATTACTTTTTGCGCTTTTGCCCAAAAAAATGCTAAAAGAAACTAAGTCTCCTGCCGCTTCACTGGCCCAAACTTTCTATTTTAGAAAAAATATTCTAAGTTCAAAAGTTTACTTTTTCTCAAAATCCTCCGTGGCCCCGCAACTTTCACGTTTGGAAAAATACTTCTGTGGGTTCGTGGGCCCACACCTACAAACTTCACTTTTTAAAATTGGCAAAAGTTCCTAAGTCTCCCCGATGGCCTGCCTTCCCGCATGTCACTGTTGGTCTGACACATGGCTTCTTTAGGCGTCGGTGGAGGCGCGGGTTATTTTTAACCCTTTACGTTTTTTCTTCAAAAAGTCAAAATTTTCTATGTCTCCCCGATGGCCCACCTCTCCGCATGCCACTGCTGGTCTGACATGTGGCATCCTTAGGCAACGGCGGAGGCGCAGATGGTTTTTAAACCTTTACGTTTTTTCCTTCAAAAATCCAAATTTCCTAAGTTTCCTCGACGGTCCGCTTCCCCGCTTGTAATATTGGGCATGACACGTGGCTTATCTGGGCGTCGGCAGAGGCACGGCTCATTTTAAAACTTTTCATTTTTTCAACAAAAAAAAAGCTGAAAAATCCCAAGTGCCTCCGGCAACCCACCTTCCCGCTTGGACTTAAAATCTTGGACACGTGTCCTTTGCGGCCTTAGGTTTATTTTTCTTCTTTTGGCCCGAAGCCTGCCATGGGCTCACGGGTGTAAATTGCGCTTTTTCCCAAAAGGAAAAGCGCTAAGTTTCTCCCTAGGCCCATCGGCCCGCAATCTTCCCAGGCCCATGTTTGGGAAAAATTTATTCCCCAGGCCCATAGGCCCGCCTTTGGGAAAAAAATTCTTCCCTAGGCCCGCAAGTCCACTTTTGGGAAAAATTTCTTCCCTAGGGCCGCAGCCCACTTTTGGGAAAAATAATCATCCTGTGGCCTCGCCATCCCGTAACTTGAGAAATATGAGGAGTTAGGAGGAATTCTCAGTAGCAACCCAAAAATTCACACACAAACAACACAGTAAAAGACATGATTTTTTTTTTTTTGACTCACTTGAAGATAATACGACACTACACAAGTTCTCTAGGAAATACAACCAACTAAAGACATGCTTTCCACAACACGGACCCACACTGGTTACAGATAAACATGAGGCACACACTAAGGACACACTGGTTCATCTAAAGTAAGCAGTCTTACAACAAGGTCTTCCCACAGAAGGTTTCTTTAGATTCATGTTTTAGCTGTAAGTGTTTTTACATTCTTTACTTTTCGCAGAGGAATCATGATAGGAGAATCTGAAAGTCATGTCTCCTTTGAAGAATTTTCCCCTACCTTGATAATGTTAATATACAGTGTAAACCAATTATTGGATGGTAAGAGGTTGCTTCATTAACTTGATTAACTTGTTCATTGGTTAGGAGGCAGTTAGTTTATCAAGGCTCTTAACTTCATCAAACTGTTTTCAACGTTGTGCTTTTAAACATATATGTTTTACCCTTTTAAGCGGTCATATTTTTATTTTATTTTATTTTTACAGTACATGACTGTCTAAGACTTGGATTCATCATTAAGATCTTATTAGTGGTTAAAAAGGATTTCATTGGGGCAAGAGTCTAACCAGAATTATTAAAGGTTTCACTTGGGCTTCACTTGAAGAGATAGACATAAGTATACTGTTTACTTTTTCAACGGGAAAGATAGGTCGAAGAGTTTCTTAGTCAAGTTCCTTCTATTTATTATAATCTTATTATCTTCCAAGAATTCAATCATTGATTTCACCTTAAGACCGTTCTGAGGATTTACCACAATAAGAGATTGTTGATTAGTTTAAGTGGGATCACCGGGTATATTTGTTTCTCTTGTTTTCTTTTTGCTAGGTTCAAACATAGTCCTCTACCAAACGACACATGACCAAAGGTAACCAAAGTGATGCAAGTTGATTCATGTTTTAGATAATTATAATTAGGCTGACAATTCAAGGATAAATCATATTCTGAAAAGTGAAAATTCAACGAAGGATACACATGTCAAAACAAGTTCATTTAATCTTATTGACAATAATATTTCTCAAATTGACTTTCAAACGATAACAACCTACATGAGAACAATACAAAATTATAACACAATGCCTTCTATATAGTCTTCACAATTTCCATACCAATGTTTTAAAGCAAAGGAAAACATTCGTATAATAGCAGTTCCTAAGAAGGCTGGAAACCACTCTCTACACGTGTTTCTTTTCTCTCTCTTTTTTTTTTCTTTTCTACTCGTGATATCCTCCCGCACATTTGTTAGCACATGTCAGTTCGCAAAGAACCGAGCACGATAAAAGCTATAACATTAAGACGATATGTTGTTATCTAACTGTTTCAAGGAAGAAGAAAACACCGTTGATTATGAAAAATAATCTAAGAATCTAAACAAGAGAAATTAAAGAGTTGTCCAATAGCATAAAATGTCTGAATAAAATGGAACGGCACTAACTCTATTTAATTATCATTTCTCATAGGAGCAATTAATAAACATCATAGTGAATTACACTCATATCACAATAATGACCGTCATTTTAACAAGATAACATTTCGAAACAAAAACAATTACAAGAAGAGAATTAATTTCAAACGTGATCTGTCCCTATTTGTTTAAGTTAGTTCACCAAGCCAAGGATTCACTATGCCACTGGAAGATCCCAAACAATCAATCGATATGAGAATATCTAACCCAACATGACTCATTCATATTAAGGTGATGTGCCTAAAACAGTTAATTTTATGTTAGTACAGAATAAATAAATTGAAAAGGAAAGGAATGAAATGCACAAATGACCCCGTATGGGCCACATCCTATCCTAACAATCCTTCTATTAAACTTTCTTCTAATCAAGAGGATGTCTTAAGAAAAAGGACAAACTTGACAAGACCAAACATAACCATTATAAATCTTACAGGAGGGTTACTCGATCATTCCGAAGAACACAACACAAGATACATAGCTTCCAAAGGATCCATCGTCAACAACAAGTTGACTTTAACCTTTCTGGTCAACATGTAACCATTCTACTACAATGACAAAGGGAGGTCATATCACAACAATCATCAACAAAACCAGTCAACCAATGAGTTTCCAAACACACCAACGTCTAAGTCACAGGAGAATGAAATTTAAACATCTTTACGGAGCAAAACGTAGGGTAATTTCTTATGCATAAAACCAACATCCCAATTTTAAGATTTGAAAATTTCCTCAATAATGATCCAGTAGGTCTCGTATCCTCCAACATGTGTGAAACAAAATCAAGGTATGAAAAAGAGTATTTCCTCTGACATTTTAAGCTATCCAAAAGAAATGTGAGTAACGTCTAAAGAAGACATTCCATAGGATCAGCTACATTCCTCAAACATACTACAGTTACTAAGGGAGAGAAGGTGATTCCAAAGAAAACAATCTCCAAACGGTGAACATGAATTGATATCAAATTATGAAGATCAACCATGATGCTTGAAGAATAAAAGTATTTCTTCGAGCGATTTTAAAAATAACAAAAGCAACTAACCTAGTTGAGAGTAATATCAACTTGGCTCAATTCAAAATCAGTCAAGCTAAGCACACACCAAGCCAACCAAAAGGATTACTAGAACCTAAAACGACTAAAAGAAAAGGATAGAGACAGAATAATAGCATCATTCACCTATACACAATGCACTTGCATAGCTCAATCGCTAATTCGCAAATACCCAACATAAACCGTAACTATAGATCTCAAACCGAAACAAGAATAAGAACAAAACAGAACTATAAAGTTGAGTCCAATGACAATGTTTGATAAAACATTCAAATCGTGAGACCAACACAAGGAACTAGGGGGTGTTCATTACAGGACCCCCACCTCTTTTGTTTTATTAGACTTAAGAACAAGGTTCACCCAACTAATATTTATTAAAATCCAGAAAACAATATAAAGGCTTCAACCAGCGCAATCATTTCTAACGCCAAAAAGGAATACAAACGAGCAAGGGAAGTGGAAACCAAACAACATACCATCACACGAGACATTTATATGAAGAGTAGAGTTATTTAATGAATCAGTTAAATAACAACATAAGAATCAATGGTATAGAGAATATCGTGCCTGATTAAGCTCCCGCAGTCGATAACAAGATGGACAGGCTCGCAATAAAGAACCCAACCAGCCAGCGAACTTCTCTTCCTCGACTGCTTGAAGGTCCAAACTCTGTTAACGGCCATGCTCTTGACTTCATAACATCAATTGTATAGAGCTCCTTTCTTAAACACGTAACGGTCTCAGTTATAGGTCCCACAAATCTCCGCCCATAAAAATATGACATTGGCAAAATAAACCATTCGACAGTGACACCACATCCTCCCTGGATGGATGGAAAGAAAATATGGAAGAAGCCAAATCTCTAGAGGCAATGGATTGTTTCCAGACCAATCAAATACTCCAAGCGCCGAAGCCACATTTTTCCCCATGAAGGTATAGCAAAGAGGTACCGCCATGGTCTAAAATCCATACACGACCTTTTTCCATTGCTTCTTTATCTCCTCCATCAGACCCTTGTCCAAGAAGTCTCAAAGTTACATAGTTTAGTACTGTCCCAAACATTGTGCTGGAGCCATGATCCTGGAGATTGACCTTTAACTGCTTCTGGAAGGCTGGATTTTTCTAGGTGCTGTAGGACAGCCTTGAGAGCCCTCAATAGCCTGTGATTTGTTGCTTCCTTGAGAGAGGAGTCTGTATGCCTTTCTAATAGAATCCCCATACCAACATCCACATATTCATCTGATAATGCACGAGCAAGAGAAGTTGCCACATGATCTTCAAAAGAACTAGGAAAGAGTGTGACATCATGAGATTTAGACAGGCTCGAATGTTCATTCGACCCAAGGCTTTGGTAAAGTGAGGATATCCGACGTAAAGAAGCAACATCCACACGAAGCACACTAGCAGATAATCCACAAAGCTCTAAAAGAAAGGCGCAAGAGGCCACCAAAACATTATTTTCAAAATGCATAAAAGTGAGTGGCATTACTGAGATAAGAAGCTTCTCTTCACTTTGTGTCAGCTGTGAAAGCAACACCTGAATCTCAGAGGAGGCTTGTGATTGACCTCGTGAAGACTGTCCCATTTGTTCTTGGACACACCCCAGTGAATTCAATCTCTGTGCTCGATTTCCAATGAGACAATTGAAAGCTGCAAGTGCACGTCCCCTGTGTAAGTGGTGTTCGATTCCAAAGTCACCCTCCTTGGCCTCTGTTTCTGTGTCTACCCTGTGCAATTAATGGCCGCTCAAATGCTCTCGGCTCATGATAACATGCCGCCTCCATTTTTTTTTCTCTGTTTTCTAATCTAAAAAAATGCACACAATGGCCACAAACAGAAATACCAGCACAGAAAACAAGCACAATATACATATGAAAGAACGGGCACATTCACACCATCTTCAACAGCAGTATCCAACGCAGAAAGGAGGTCTCAAAAGAGAATCATTGCAAAGGAATTTCTTCAGGTCTCCTGGTAACACTCTCACTGTCACATGGTCGATTTTGGCAGGAACAACTCAGTACAAGATTTGGATTTGAAAAAATATCCTGCTACCTTCATCTCCCAAGACATTTTCTCCAACATTGAAAAGATCCCTGTGCCCGTGGGTGCGATCTGTCACCAAAACTGGGACAAGCTCATGGCAGAAACAAATAAAATACAAGCACAGAATGCAGCCTCAAGATTGATCGAGCTTCTTCCATGTTAGATTCACCACCTGGACAGAAGCGACTTTCCAAAATGAAAAGGCAAGACAGCTCAACTAAAACTTTATCCCGTCCTTCTACTACGGCTGCAAGATTTGCAACCACTGATCGCGACTGTGGTCGCGTGCAACCAGAACAACAAGTTCGGCACCAACGGTTCCTTGGGATCGCCCTGCAGCAGCTGTCGCACTTTCTCTCCCTGGAGGCCACTGATTTTCTGAGGTAAGTTTACCTCTCGACCCTGTAGCTGTTGCATACCGCCAAAAACTTCCTCACGGCACTTTCCTAGGAGGATTTCGGTTCTGCGCTCCACTGAGACTGCCTGCACAACATGATTTTGAGGATCCAAACCCTCTCACGCAACACCAGGGGTGAGACCTTCATTTCACCATCAACGAATCCACTGTCCAGAACACGCTGAAGCAATTCATCTGTTTCAGCATTTGATGGAGTGCAAAACAAGCATACGCGGTTTGGGCAGAAAACAACAGGCACCAGCAGGTTGCAAGTCAAAAGAATTAATGACTGGGGCATGTGCGGCCACCAACCAGGAAGAAAAACTGAACACGCCAAGAAAAGGGTGCAGGGCTCTTTAATGCCATGGCGGGAGGGAGACAAACACAAGGAAGGTCAAATAAAAATCTGATTCCATCACGTCGCACAATAAAAGCTCCACCTTCCACGCCAAGGAGATGAAGTCTGACCGAGCCCAGGTAGGTTGGGGGGCATTACAACTTCCTTATATCATTGGAAAGGGAGGAAATTTCTTATCTCGATGGAAATGTTTTCAGGAAATTTTTAAGTGCGTGAAGTATGAGAAAAATAGATTTAATCACAAGAGTAGGTGGAGAGTGGGTAAGTGAGAAATTATATTTTTATTTAAATGTTTCATTTCAAAACATGGGTTGACTCTTAAGGGTCACCTTATGGGGTAAGGGAATGTTTTTCTAACCCCATGTAAATGAGAACCTTGTTTATTGTTTAGACCTAGTGGAATTAAATACCTTGGGTATTTAATTTGTTTTGGCCCCTTTAACCCTCTAAATTTAATTAAGAAATATTTAATTATAGTGTTAATTTAATTTGTTATTAAATTAACACCTAAGGGAAATTTAACTATGCTTGGACTAATTACACTCATTAATTTTGTAATATGGATTTAATATTTATTATAATGGGAAAATTTTATCTATTAATTATAATTGACTTTCAATTTTTTTTGTGACAACTGTAGTTCGAAGCCTGTATCAGGGCATGCCTTTCAAAAAAAGTATTACATAATTTTTCCGACTAAACCTAGGTTGTTCTTGGGTCTCGAGTGGGCATTACACACTTTTACAAATAAATGTATACACTCTTCTTGGATGGAAATTATATGGTTTTGGTAAATGTATCACTTATGAAATATGTTTTGAAGATTCTATTTATTAGGTCCATTGCTCTAGATACGTGTCAATTCCTAAAGGAAGCTCGGTATACAAAATGAGTAACGAAAAAATAATTTTGGGGAAAATGTTGTATTTTAGCAAGGTTTTAAATATAATTGGCTATGTATTTGGCCTCTCAATAGTATACAATATTAAAAAAAACAAATGAATTATAATAAAATAGATATAAATTTTTCACTAGAATGAGTACTTGATAAAGAAATAACTACTTCATATTCACTCTTACTCTAAATGATTTAAATTTATAATGAGGAACTTTTCAATTACTTTTCTTATATTACAATGTCTTAAATGTATTAATACATCTTTGTATTTATAGAATTCTTGAATTCAAAATAAAATTCCCTTAGCGCTCAAGTCAACAAACAAAGCCCAAAATCTTACGGACCAACAAAAGGTCGAACAAGCCCACATAATAGCTCCAAAATTATATAGCTATAGTTTTGAGAAACAAGACCATATAATACACTTACAAAAACGTAGAATCATTATGATGAAAAATAACAAAACACAGAAGAAAGAGAGAGAAAGAGAACAACAAGATGAAAAACAAGAACACACAACATAAGAAAATATGCCAATAAAAACCTAATATAGTTCCTATAATTTCTCACCTAAGTTTATCATTTATTGATGCAGGAGAATCATGAGGTTGTCATAGTGTTGTCATGGTTGTGTCATGTTGGTTGTTGAGTCTAGGATAGTCTAGGGGTTGAATGTCATTTCCCTCCAATTTTGTGTGTTTAAATTTTCAAAGGTGTGTGTGTTTGTAAATGTTTAAAATAGGGCCTATTGTGTGTAAAGGCCAAAAATGTATTAAGATCAACTTGGACATCCACTCTCAACGTGGATCCAAGTCAGTTCCATCAAATAAGGGAGGTTTGAACAAATTTTCTAAGTCTAGTGATAGTTGAGATATTGTAGGATATAGTTGAGAAATGCTAGGAAGGTTGTTTGAATGAATTTTTTTTGGAAATTGACAATTCATCAATAATTATCGAGGTAGAGGTTGTAATCATCATCATTGAAGGTAATGGAATGAATTTTGGAGTTTGACAAAGAATTCTTTACATGTTCTAGCACATTATTTATTATTTTTTATGCATTCATGGTGAAACCCTGCACATGCTACGAGGAAAGGATTGAATCCAACATTTTTAATCGCTCAACCTGTTGTAAAGCATGGAACACTTGGATTAAGTCATCATAAGCCCAATGTAATTTTTTGCAGGCTTTGAAACATCTAAATAAACTCCTTGTAATCAATTTTTGTAGTCTCTTCCTGAAAGTAGGGCTCAATTGATCTCGTGATTGGCACGGTCAAATTTCCAAAAAAATGGAATCCTTGTGTTCTCCATGTCATCTACCTTCCCTTAAATGTGTACAGATGAATTTGATGGGCAAGCGCCATTTCCACTAGACCTTGTCATATACAAGTTCAAAATTACCAGTTCTATAGTCACAATGTAGGTTTTAGAGTATTATGATGCATGTCAAGACTAAACATGCTTGGGAACAGTTGGGAAATGATAAATCTCATCTTCGTGAAGGTAAAATAAGGTTGTATGACTTCATTAAATCTCTGTACCTGTTCTTAGCTCCCTAAGAAGCCTAATTCTTATCGATCAGATCAATCAAGAAAAGTGGTATTGTACATATAACCCTACTTCTTATGAATACATGTTGTATAACACCTCAATGGGCTCCTATAGCAATGGCTTTGGTTTTTCCATCTAGGAGAGGCAGAGGAATTAACTCAACCATGGTGGTAGGACATGGCTATAAGACACAAAATGGGTCTAAGAAACAAATAAGGCCTCAAGGCCAAGTCTTGTCATTTTGAGCTTGGATGATTGTGTGAATAGGTGTGTATAGAGTGTAGTATGCATATTTGTTGTGTGTGCATTTGTCTAAGGTGTTCTAGTACATATATCATGGTGTTTGTGTGTACCTAGGTGTTGACACTAGGAGCAAGTAGGTTGATCAACCTAGAGCAAAGGAGTACAAAGAAGAACAGAAGGACAAGGACAACAATGTGAAAGAAAGTTAAAGACTGATACACCATTTATGCTCTTCTTAAAAAATTAAGCGATCCACGAGATCCTCTTCATGGAAAAGGCTCACAAATTTTATCAACAACATCCATTGAGGTCTTTCCCACATGAAAAAAAGATAACTCGCTATAGAAAAAGCTTCATTGACATCGATGGGCTAAAAACCCTATTTTACACACATGAAAATTAAATGAGGACATTTTTATTAGTAATATTAATGAACCATACCGAGAAAATTGACATGGCTTTGGTTGAGTCGAGACTACAATGAGTATTGGAGCAAAGCTTGTATTATAGTGTGTTTATTCACTACATACACGCAACCCACGAGAAAATACACGTAAATCTTTTTGTCATCTATGTCATCTCGTGCTACTCGCCTATGTCGTCTATGTGAGCCTACAATGTAAACTAATCATTGCCAAACTTATGTGCATGCCACAATTTTAAAATTTAAATGAGAACCTTGTTTATTGTTTAGACCTAGTGGAATTAAATACCTTGGGTATTAAATTTGTTTTGGCCTCTTTAACCCTCTAAATTTAATTAAGAAATAGTTAATTATAGTGTTAATTTAATTTGTTATTAAATTAACACTTAAGGGAAATTTAACTATGCTTGGACTAATTACACTCATTAATTTTGTAATATGGATTTAATATTTATTATAACGGGAAAATTTTATCTTTTAATTATAATTGACTTTGAATTTTTTTGTGACAACTGTAGTTCAAGCTTGTATCGAGGGCACGCCTTTCAAAAAAATTATTTCATAATTTTTCTAACTAAACCTAGGTTGTTCTTGGGTCTCGAGTGAGCGTTTTTAGTGGGCGTTACACACTTTTCCAAATAAATGTATACACTCTTCTTGGATGGAAATTATATGGTTTTGGTAAATGTATCACTTATGAAATATGTTTTGAAGATTCTATTTATTAGGTCCATGGCTCTAGATACGTGTCAATTCCTTAGGGAAGCTCGGTATACAAAATGAGTAACGTAAAAATAATTTTGGAGAAAATGTTGTATTTTAGCAAGGTTTTAAATATAATTGGCTATGTATTTGGCCTCTCAATAGTATACAATATTAAAAAAAACAAATGAATTATAATAAAATAGATATAAATTTTTCACTAGAATGAGTACTTGATAAAGAAATAACTGCTTCATATTCACTCTTTCTCTAAATGATTTAAATTTATAATGAGGAACTTTTCAATTATTTTTCTTATATTACAATGTCTTAAATGTATTAATACATCTTTGTATTTATAGAATTCTTGAATTCAAATTAAAATTCCATTAGCACTCAAGTCAACAAACAAAGCCCAAAAATCTTGTGGACCAACAAAAGGTCGAACAAGCCCACATAATAGCTCCAAAATTATATAGCTATAGTTTTGAGAAACAAGACCATATAATACACTTACAAAAACGTAGAATCATTATGATGAAAAATAACAAAACACACAAGAAAGAGAGAAAAAGAGAAGAACAAGATGAAAAACAAGAACACACAACATAAGAAAATATGCCAATAAAAATCTAATATAGTTCCTATAATTTCTTACCTAGGTTTATCATTTATTGATGCAGGAGAATCATGAGGTTGTCATAGTGTTGTCATGGTTGTGTCATGTTGGTTGTTGAGTCCAGGATAGTCTAGGGGTTGAATGTCATTTCCCTCCAATTTTGTGTGTTTGAATTTTCAAAGTTGTGTGTGTTTGTAATGTCTAAAATAGGGCCTATTGTGTGTAAAGGCCAAAAATGTATTAAGATCAACTTGGACATCCACTCTCAACGTGGATCCAAGTTAGTTCCATCAAATAAGGGAGGTTTGAACAGATTTTCTAAGTCTAGTGATAGTTGAGATATTGTAGGGTATAGTTGAGAAATGCTAGGAAGGTTGTTTGAATGAATTTTTTTTTGAAATTTGACAATTCATCAATAATTATCGAGGTAGAGGTTGTAATCATCATCATTTAAGGTAATGGAATGAATTTTAGAGTTTGACAGAGAATTCTTTACATGTTCTAGCACATTATTCATTATTTTTTATGCATTCATGGTGAAACACTGCACATGCTACGAGGCAAAGATTGAATCCAACATTTTAAATCGATCAACCTGTTGTAAACCATGGAACACTTGGATTAAGTCATCACGAGCCCAATGCAATTTATTGCAAGCTTTGAAACATGTAAATAAACTCCCTGTAATCAATTTGTGTAGTCTCTTCCCGAAAGTAGGGCTCAATTGATCTCATGATTGGCACGGTCAAATTTCCAAAAAAAATGGAATCCTTGTGTTCTCCATGTCGTCTACCTTCCCTTAAATGTGTAGAGTTGAATTTGATGGGCAAGCGCCATTTCCACTAGACCTTGTCATACAAGTTCGAAATTACCAGTTTTGCAGTCACAATGTAGGTTTTAGAGTATTATGATGCATGTCAAGACTAATCATGCTTGGGAACAATTGGGAAATGATAAATCTCATCTTCGTGAAGGTAAAATAAGGTTGTATGACTTCATTACATCTATGTACCTGTTCTTAGCTCCCTAAGAAGCCTAATTCTTGACTGTATCAATCAAGAAAAGTGGTATTGTACATATAACCCTACTTCTTCTGAATACATGTTGTATAACACCTCAATGGGCTCCTATAGCAATGGCTTTGGTTTTTCCATCTGGAGAGGCAGAGGAATTAACTCAACCATGGTGGTAGGACATGGTTATAAGACAAAAAATGGGTCTAAGAAACAAATAAGGCCTCAAGGCCAAGTCTTGTCATTTTGAACTTGGATGATTGTGTGAATAGGTGTGTATAGAGTGTAGTATGCATATTTGTTGTGTGTGCATTTGTCTAAGGTGTTCTAGTACATATATCATGGTGTTTGTGTGTACCTAGGTGTTGACACTAGGAGCAAGTAGGTTGATCAACCTAGAGCAAAGGAGTACAAAGCAGAATAGAGAAGGACAAGGACAACAATGTGAAAGAAAGTTAAAGACCGATACACCATTTATGCTCTTCTTAAAAAATTAAGCGATCCACGAGATCCTCTTCATGGAAAAGGCTCACAAATTTTATCAACAACATCCATTGAGGTCTTTCCCACATGAAAAAAAGATAACTCGCTATAGAAAAAAGCTTCATTGACATCGATGGGCTAAAAAACCCTATTTTACACACATGAAAATTAAATGAGGACATTTTTTATTAGTAATATTAATGAACCATACCAGAAAATTGACATGGCTTTGGTTGAGTCGAGACTACAATGAGTATTGGAGCAAAGCTTGTATTATAGTGTGTTTATTCACTACATACATGCAACCCACGAGAAAATACACGTAAATCTTTTTGTCATCTATGTCATCTCGTGCTACTCGTCTATGTCGTCTATGTGAGCCTACAATGTAAACTAATCATTGCCAAACTTATGTGCATGCCACAATTTTAAAGTTTAAAAAAACTTTTATAAAAGCCTAAATATATTATCTAAATAATTTTTAAGAATTGTTTGAAAATAAACCCAGATTCAAAAAAGCTAATAATTTTTTTTTGAAGTATTTTGCAAAGGGTCGAACACGGGACCTGCCCTCTCCCAAACCACGCATAGTTTGAAGCATTTTACGGAAAGGTGTAATATATTAATTTCTTGTAAATATCTAATCATTTAGGTAGTAAAAGATCCTCCGAAAGAAGCATTGCAGGGGAGGGGGAAGGGGGCGCCGATGGGTGCAAGACAGCCCTTAAAACAAGAGGTGCCAGCTGGGCGCAAGACAGCCGTTAAGACCAGAGGTGACAGCTGGAAAGTAAGTCGGTGAACAGACGTTGAGAAAGGGACCACAGGCGGATATTCAGCGGAAGAGACGTTGCAGAAGGGTGTATATAAAATCCCCATCTAAGACTGTTTATTTCATTTTTCTTTGTGTCTCAATTTTGTTTTTGAGCTTTTGCTGGTCTGGATTTAAATCGTCTGTCTCATGGCCATGTATGTTTTGTAACCACAGATTTTGTTATATGTGGCGTGCTTTTTAAGTGTCTATTTTTTGTGCTTAGAGTGTCTTGAATCTTTTGTCTATATTTTTGTGTTTACAGTCTCTTGAATCTTTAATGTCTGTATTTTTATTGTTTTGAGGTTTTTTTTTATATTTGTGATTTGAGTTTGTTTGTTTGGCCCGATTTTTTGAGGTCGGAGTAGTTTCTGTATGTGTTAGTGCTCTGTTCGCGGTATCGGAATGATGCAGGGAGCGAATAAGACCAGATGAAGCGGGCCAGGCAGGGAGGATTAACATTTCAACATGGTAAGTGACATTGAACCTCTATTTCTTCATAAATTTGCAGATTATTGATGAAGTTTTAAGATATTTCACCTCGTTTTACATCATATGATTTGCTCATTTTGAAACATTCGATTGCTGGTCATTTTCAATCAATGTGGACCATGAATTAAATGCATAGGGTTGAGATTTCTTCTGTGTGTTCATTATTGTTACAGTTGAGAGATATTTCAAATTGTTTTCAGCAAATGCAAAAGGCTTTTGCCTTCGTATTGAACGTTTTAGAGCACGATTTAGGGATTTTTAGTGGTTTAATTTGACTTCGTGCTTTTTAAGGTTAGGGTTTATAAATTTCAGACAGGGTTTAAATTTATTAGTTTTTAATGACCTTATGCATTGGCATTTCAATATGTAGTTTATTAATTTTTCGTTACCGGAAATTGTAGATTATTATCTATAATTGAAGATGTCACTTGATTTTGCAGATTTTAAGTTGACATCGTGTTGAGTGTTGTAGGATAATTTTTTGAGATATTTTTAGGGGTTTTGAAATAGGTTGTCCCTGTTTTTAGGTTTGTAGGTTAGTGTTAGGGGTTTGATTTTCCGCGTGACCTCTGCAATTTATGGTTTAGAAATTTCATTTAATTCACAAGTTTCAGATCTGATTAGTCTAGAAACTTTATTCAGATAGATGTACACTTCTTTTAAGCTTTTATTGTTTATGGTTCAAAACTGTTCTTGGAATTTTCCCCTGTTTAATGGCCCATGATATGTTCTGTCATTTCAGATGGTTTACCTTCAATGTACTGTAGGGTTTATGCAATTTCTGAATGTAAATGGGCTTGGGGTTTACAAAAGTAGTTTTATTCAGGTAGATGTACAATTCTGTTAATATTTTATTGTTTATGGTTCAAACCTATTTATGATTTTTTCCTTCATTTCAGATGGTTTATGCAACTGTTGAAATGCACACAGTTCTGTATTAATGGTGTAAATATTGATTTGGTGGTTTACAAATGTTCTAATCAGTGAATGTTCACTGATTATTGGTTTATAATCTTTCATTTTGAATATATTCAGCGCTAGTTTTGTCTATAGCTTAGTTAGTTTGACATGTTTGAGATCTGGAAACATTGTGGCATTTTTAGCCTTAGTAGATGAGTTTGTACATTTTTTGTTTTCTAAATAAATACATCCAAGGTAATGACAATTTTGTTGCACTACTACTTTTGTAGTTTACATTTGATTCGGTTCCTGTGTTCATAATAAAAACAAGTCTTTTATTTTACCTTTTATCGAACTATTCTTCGAAGGGCAACTAATATTGTCTGAATATGGTTTTTTTCCAGTCCCATTGTTGGGAGTCTTTTCAGAGCCAAAATGAATGGAACTATATGATTGATATGTTTTGCAGCGCAGTCTTCAATGGAGCCCTTAGAGACTGTCTATCTAAGAGTTGCATACCGGTTACTACTTATTTGCACTGCATAATCTTTTCTAAAAATTGATGTGATTGTTATGCATTATTTATTTTTTAAGTAATTGTTTACTCTTTTTTTAAACAATGGTTCATTCTTTTACTGAACATCTGTTATTGGTTACTGCCAGGTGCCCTAAAGTGGAAGAAACTCCATCCGAAGGGTCTAGAAAGTATTTTTCGAGAGGAGATCTGAAAGTGTCATTTGATCTTGTATCCCAATTTAATTTAAACTCTTACCTGGACTTTTTATATTGTAATTATTTTTTTAAATAAATAAAGGATCATATTTTCGTGGGGGCTGGAAAGGCCCTCAGAAAGCCCTCGAGGATGGGTATATGGATGTCCTCGAGGGTGTGTTATGTGTGGGTAGCGTTCTGGTATTTTTCAATTTTGAAATATTTTATTTTTTATTTTATAATTATAATTTTTTAATTTATAATAATTATTTGACACGATTGTCTTAATAATAATAGATTTTTTTTTTTTTTTAATAGTTATGTAAAATATATTATTTTCTGTTTAAAGTATCTTGGCATTCTTACCATTTATTGACGTCTATATTAAGGGTAGTTATTTTAAAGAATTTTGATTTCTTTCAATCAAATTGTATTTGTGCATATCCAATTTAGTCCTGAGCAGTTTTTACAAGAAAATGAGAGATGATGTAAAAAAAAATTGATTTTCATATTGTTTCGAAAAATTTCCTCTTTTTTACGGAAATAGTGGTACCCAACAGTATTATTAATCTATTTGAAGAGTAGGGAAAATTCTTTAGGTATTTGAAGAGTAGGAAAATTCCTTATTTTTTATGGATCAAGTAGGGAAAATTCTTCTTTTTTTTATGGAACTATTTGAAGAGTATTAGTTGTATCCAACAAATGTATATTATAAAAATTTATTTCAAATTTATGGTTTTATTTGAAGAGTAGGGAAAATTCCTTATGTTTTTATGGATCAAGTAGGAAAATTTTCTTTCTTTATGGAAATAGGTATAAATAGGTATTTTTGAAGAGTAGGAAATAGTTGTATCCAACATTATATATATAATCAAATTTGTTTCAATTATATATTTTTATATATATAGAATAATATTAAAATAAATTATTACTTATTATTTATTAAGTGTTTAATTTAAGTATTATAATATATAATTTAGTTATTTAGTTAATGGAAATTATTAATTATTAAAATATTTTCTACAAATATATAATATTTAGTATTGTAATTTATTATTAATAGAGTTATATTAATATTAAATTGAATTATAATATCTTCTATAAATATAAGTATATAATATTAATGTAGATATATTATTTATATTAAAATATAATTACATAATATATGTAAATTAAAATATATTATTATTTATTCGGCTATTTAATGTACTATTGATATTATTATATTTGTACTTTATATATATTAGTAACCATAAACAGATTGTGTATAAAATATGATTATTATAAGTTATATTACTTATATATCAATATAAATAATTATTTTTATAAAATTATATAGTATAAATATATTATATTATATATAGATATTCATACATAAATTTATATATAATAATCTTATATTATTAATTTTGTTGTATATATACACTTTATATATTATTTGACATAATATTAAATTATAGAAATTTATATTAAACAATATAAATATATAATTATTAATAATAAATTAATATTATTTATATATAAACAATAATTGTATATAAAATTTTAAATAATTATAATAATATTATTTGTGTGAATATTTTATATAATATTCAATAGTTATATAGTCAAATGTGAATTATTAGTTATTAGTATATTAGTTGGCTAAGGTCTTTGGGTTCGTCTTATAAGGTCTTGAGGTTGATTCTCACTATCTTGATAGACCATGTGAAATTGACTGGTGTGGGTCTAATCTTAGGCTTCCACGTGTTGGGCGCAAGCTTCGTTAGACACGGGGTCGCCTTAGGTTGGTTTTCAATACCCTTGGTTACCCAAAAATATTAAATAAAAAATAATATAAAAACTCTAAAATTATAATATTAATATTAGTCCAATCAATTTGTTATAGGGGTTAGTGTGTCTAGCGTCAGACCTCCATGTGCTGGGCACAAGCTTTGTTAGACACGGCGGTGGCCTTGGGCTGATTCACAATACCCTTAGTTACTAAAAATAAAATTAAAAAATAATATAGAAAGTTTTAAATAATAATAATATATTGGGTTAATAACTCTCGCGACGATGTTTTCTTGCTCTTAGATTTTTGTAACTATGTTTTTGGTACATGGTTTGTCTTATAAGGTCTTGAGGTTGATTCTCACTATCTTGATAGACCATGAGTTCCAATGTTGGGCAATTAGACACTATGGTAATCCCGATAAAAACTTTAAAATTATAATACTAATATTAGTCCAATCAATTCCATGAGGTTGGGTCTACAGCGTAGACCACGTAGGCGTCTTTGTGTGTGGGTTCAATCTTAGGCTTCCACGTGCTGGGCGCAAGTTTCGTTAGACACGGTGGTCACCTTAGGTTGGTTCTCAATACTTTTGGTTACTCAAAAAAAAAATATTAAAAATATAAAAACTTTAAAATTATAATACTAATATTAGTCCAATCAATTCGCTATAGGGGTTAGTGGGTCCAGCTCTTAGACCTCCATGTGCTGGGCACAAGTTTCGTTAGACACGGCGGTGGCCTTGGGATGATTCACAATATCCTTAGTTACTAAAAATAAAATTAAAAAATAATATAGAAAATTTTAAATAATAATAATAATATATTGGGTTGCACCTCTCGTGACGATGTAGTCTTGCTCCTAGATTTTTGCAACTATGTTTCTGGTACATTATGGTATCTTTTTTCTTTCTAATCTGTTTTCTTTTCTAGGCATTTTTTCTTGTCTCTTATTAGATGACTAGTAGTGTATATTGGTTCTTTCATTTTCTTATTTAGTTAGGCTTCCTTCTTTTCTCATTTTTGATATGTATAATGGAATTATGGGCCATTGTTAGCATGTTATATGTTTCTTTTTGTGATCCTTCCGATCTACGTGGTATCCAAACTACGGTAAATTTGTGCTTAAGCGAGACATATTCGTCAGTTTCGCCTATCAATATACAGTTCCTTCTTTACGTTCTTTGTATTTCCTATATAATGGCTTCCCTTTGCATCTGTACATAAAGTGCATAATCCAAACGAAATGCTTTCATTTGTTTGGCCTCTTTTTGAATTTGGTTTTATGCATAGGAAAATGTCCATCTTTATGAATCTTTTCAGCTTGCTGACCACTATTAATACCAGGGGTCCTAATCTTACCTTCCTATGATGTATTGTTTCGTATGATATAATGTAATATGAAATACATTGACATAGAACATGTGTGTGCACATGGTTGAGGCAAACAAGAGATCTGTGAGGTGTTTACAAAAAGGCATTGAACACTACTCAATGTGAGAACTTTGGCGCGATGGCTAGGTAACTAAAATTCATTTGCATGAAATGTTGCCAAAGCTTGCTTTGTTGTCCCAATCCTTCCTGCATAGCACATACGTAAGTTTTGTCCACAGGGATGTATTTTTTCTCTTTCTGCATTTTGTTTGTAGTCTAGAGAAATTATTATATAGTCACAAAATGTTTTCTCCATACAGGGAAAACTTACGGTGTCTCCATTTGGTTAGGCACTTACTAGTTATTACCGGGTTGTATTGTGCAGGATTCTACTTGTTTGTTTGCATTTCTTATAATGTTTGGTGTTACATTGGTTTGGCTGTTATATACATCGTCCGTGACTACTAGCTATTATGAAAATTATAGTTCTTATTCGGGGAAAAAATTATAACTTTATGAGCATAAAGTAGATGTCTTATGATATATATTTTACAAGCTTCAAACGTAGTGTCCCTTTCCTGATTGAGCTCTAGAATTACACATATACAGATTACATATTGTTAACTATCATTGTTTGTCAATTGGGACATTACTAGCGTATCAATTTAATTTCGTAATATTAATACACAATTTTATAAGTAGATGCATGTATTTAAATATAAACACTATATTTATTTGTTATCGTTTGCATTACTTTCTAATTTGATTACTCCTATAATAAAACAACCAATCATGGAATAGTTGTCTAGTTTAGCGATCGTTGGGATATAATTCTTCTTTGTTAACTTGAGGTATTTACAATTCATTGTCATTATATCGGATTATTGGTGTCAAAAAGGAAATTAAAGTAAATTAACATATAATTTCTACAATATTAATAGGGAAAAATGTAGAAAAATGTCGGTGATATAGATTTTACAATATGGGAGCTTTAATACAATGAAACAACAGTAACACAACAAAACGTTTTTTGAGATGATAATGTCTTGGTTAGGTTGTTTTCAAGTTGAAGATGAATTCGCGGTGAAAATTCCTTTTGATAACTTGAAATAATTCATTCATTGATATATTCCCAGTAGGGGCAAGAGGCTTACTTGACCAATATAGTATATCTCTCCTTTCTAACAAGTCGATGTGTCATATCCCTATATTTTTACTACATTTGTTTATCGTGAGCTTTGATAGGGGCACTAGAAGAAATCCAAAGTTATTCAATAGCTCTAGATCACCCATAGGGCATCCTATGCAACAAAGATAGAAATATAGGACACACCTACTGGATAGACAGCAGAGGGATGAACCACATCGATCAATCAATCCTCCCACTAGTAATGCATCTCTCTCTCGTATACCTATCAATGGATGAACTATAATATTTGGTTAGATACCTCGTTGTTGGAGATGTTACAAGAATAATTAGTCTAAGATCAATTATATGTGGTACCCATTTCCAAGTGGAAAGCTTCCCTTAGAAAATATTGAATAGAATACTTAAATCAAGAGTTCTCCATCCCTTATATTGAATAAAATATCACCTCCTGATTGGAACTCAAAATACAATAAAGGTAATCACATGTATGTTGCACAAAAACATCTATGAAGTTAATCTAGAAATTATTCCAAAATGTATTAGCCCTTTTAACTAGTAGGAACAATACAACCTCTTTCTCAATTGAGATCATTGTTCAATGTTATAAACCATGTCGTTTAAGTGCAATCCTTGAATAATATCTTCATCAATAGTGAATAAGAGGAGATCAATTGTGCACTAAGAAAATCCCAAAGATATGAGAGTTTTTTTATCAAATAAATTGAATACCTTAAAGCATTTGATTGCACTTGTTATTAGGGAGTGGTAATGACTAATTTCTTCCTGCATTAATATATTCATGGTAATGAAATAGAGATCTAGTTTTTCTTTCCAAAATTTGGAGAAGGGTTTACGGATTTACCACCATGGAGGCTTGTTACCTAACATTTATATGATCTCGGTCATACAATAGCCTAATATTTTTCTTTTTATGTCTTCGTTTGTGTTATTTGAGAATGTATGTTAGGATTTGAGATGAGAGTAACTTGCATGCAACAATGAACCATTACACTCTTTATCTCTTCCGTACATGATATTATAAATAAAACGCTACATGATCCCAGTCTTAACACCTTGGGTGTACTAATATGCTTATGTTTCTTGTAAAACGAAATTAAGATTTTTGCCTTACTCGCACCATTAGTCTTTGTTCCTTTAATGAATGATTGAAATACTTAGTGTGTATATTTCACACATCAATCTTGGTGATGAACTTGTAGGTTGAGGAGTAGTCACCATGTAAGATTCTTGATTACCCAGGTGAGGGGTATCATATAAAGATAAGGTTACATGTAGTTTGTTATTCGCGTCCAAGCGAGACACCATTTTGTTGTATGAGATACCTCATGCACAATTATTTCCACAAGGGTATGGTTACTTCCATTTTGGTGTATAACTCATGTATACCTCCTCTATGAAGCATACATGCCTTAACATCAAGTCCATACACATCACCCAGTTCATGACTATTAGCTTGTATGCAATTAAATTTATAGCCATGTTATAAGAGAAGCCAATGTTTAGTAGCTTTTATAGTTCATGTTACCAAAAAAATTTACATGAACCCTTACACGTATTTATTTCTCTGTAATCCTTGAGATGATTTTCGTTGTGTGAAACTCAACACACATGTGAATATTCTTAACTACTCAGATAGGTATCCAAGATGATTCCTTGATAATCCCATAGATAATGGCTAGCTTCTCATTGTGTCCATGTATAGCAAGTACCTTTCCATCAAAGTCATTTTGTGTAAAGTGAATTTCAAGCACAAACCCTTCTTCCATTTGCATGACTAAATCATCTAATTTTATATAGATTTCATCTAATTCTGGGTGAGAATTATCTCCTATAAGAAATAAATGCACCCTCTTCTTGACTTTACCCCAGCTGCATCCTGGCCTTGTTTTCAATCCCCTATTCTTTATCATATTCTTTCCATTTTGTACATCATTCCAACTCCATACCCGTCCTATTGTATAGTTCTTCTGTACGTTATTTGAAGAGTTGGTTTAATGTGTGAGTTCAATGCTTGTTACATTTTCTTTTATTCGTAAAATAAACTATTTCACTCTTTTCGTTTAATACATCTAGCTCCAAACCAAAATGAAATACTATAACCAAAAGGCATACACCAAGTAATGTTTTCATTTCCTTTTCTAGCTTAGCTAAAGCACTTATCAATAGAACTTGTTATAGAAACCAATACCTTCCACGCTATTGATGCCTCAAATCTCCATTGATTCTCAAGAAACAGGAAAACCCCTTCGCATACTTGTGTTATTGGTCTTTCTCCTATTTTCACCACTATTTTTCAGCCACAGTCATTCATTTGAAATTTAATATTATTGTTTTCATTTTGTAATGCCCCGTTCGGCGTGTACCCTAGTTCTTGTCTCTATGACCCTCTTGTGGAGCGTCGAACGGTTGTGTGTAATTCTGATGTCTTGGCTCCATGGTCGGTCTTTGCTTCTTGTTCACCTTCGAACTTTAACATCTAGTTTATCCCCTTGGTTGTTTAGGCATGTTTCTTGTCGTTTCAATCATTTATATTATAATTAAAAGAAATTGTAATTTCGCTCCACCGGCTTGTAAATCTTTTGGTCCATTTTCTCTGCTGCTTGGCGTGGCATGGTGGTAATCTTTTTCCCTTTATTTTATTGATCGTATGTGCAGGCTGAAACACATTTTTTTCCTAATGCTTTGACCACTCTCTTCTGGGTCGCCATCTCTTGTTTTCTGCGTGGATTCTTGTTGAATTTTGTTGTTATCTCAAAAGTGGGTGCATGGGAATGAAGGCCACCTACTCCTTTAATTATTTCATTTATGCTTGGTTTGCCCCACGTGCTGTGAGTAAGAAATATCTCTGCCCTTTTGGTAGTGGGCCGCATACTTTAATTTTGGTTGTTCTTGCAAATCTTTCCCAGATTTCTTGTTGTTGCTGCATGGATTTTTGGTGAGTGTGCAAGACTTTTGGACGCCTTTTTACCTGCTGGCCGCACCACCTCCCATTTATTTATTATTTTTTTGATTTGCTATCTTCTTTGACCTTTGTGGTCTGCCTCCACCATCCTGCTTTGCTCATGTGAGATTCTCTGGTGAAAGATCCGCATTCGGGGGTTGTTGGTAAAGGCTTTGAGCTTTCAGACAAAAACTTTGATGGTGGCGCCGGTGGTCATTTTTGCACCCATGTTTGGACAGGCTGCGCATTCTGGCAATGGTTATCTCTGTAGGCCATTTTTTTACTGGCCCTGCTGGGCATACCTTCAGTCGATGTTTCCTTGAGACCACTCCTCATTGAGGATTTTCTTTCTTTCCAACAATTTTTCCTGTCGTGTAGATTCTTCCAACCTTGCATACATGGGTGTTGAAGCACATGCTTCTATCTCTGAAAAATATGTGACCCATTTGTGCTTTGATGGATGTTATCACCCTGTACTAAACTAATTTTACACTCCCTTGTGTTCTGTCCTGTGTCTGTTGCTATTCCATGAGACCCCCAATCGATTTGTGGCATTTTTCATGTTTGGCACACTTTGTGGATTCACTCTCTCTTTGCATACGTTATTTTGGAGGCGTCTTCTCCTTCAAATTTCTATTATCCTTGTTCCTTGTGCTTGTTCGATGTCTCTGTCCTACTCTGGTGCCCCATCTTTAACGCAGGCATGTTGCAGAATAATAGAAGCTTTTTTTTTGGGCGCTTCCAACAAGCAGGTTGTCCAACTATGTTATTATCTGTTCAGTATCGACTGCATCCTCAAATTCGGGTCTCTCCTTCAAGATATTTTTTTATCCAAATCGACTATGTGACAGTGAGGGTCCTTGATCCGTGGTCGGCTGGACTTCAATTTTCAAAATCTGTCTGAACATTCTCGGAAGCGTCATATGGGACCACCGCCTGATGCTGTCGCGTTTACTTGCATTTTTGTGGACTTTCTCTATCTCCACACACCTCTAATGGACTCTGCAATTTCATGTCAGTTTCCCAAATTTCTCACGGGCTTCGGACACACGGATTTTTTTGGTAGAATACCAGGTTATATGGAACAACGTTTATGAACAAACTTGTTTCTGCATTGAAGATAGATAGCGGTAAAACCACATTGGTTATGACACAAATTTGAAGTGCTAATGTGGTCTTTGAGTAAAAAAAGGGGTTTTCAAAATCTGTGCCACATGCCAGGCAGGGTATATTGTGAAAGCTTGTGTTTTCAGTCAATTCGTCGAGAATGTTCTAGCTCCTGATAACTGCAAGTATAATTGTGCCTTACTAGCTGGAGCTTTGCAAAAATGGTTTAAGCTCCCAATATTCACTGGAGGGCCGTTCCAGTAAGCATTTGAGTTTTTGTTTACAAGGTTAAGTCCTGATAGAGATCAGCAAATTCTGTGTTGCATAGCCTCCATGGCACATGAATGCATCGGGAGAACTCCAAAATTGTTTCAAAAGAGCTCTCCTATTTCTACCCTTTTTCCCCCAAGAGCTTGGGTCAAAAAGCTTGCCGCAGAATACTTGGAGTCTGTACCAAGAGATTTTTTTGGTTATAAAGCCATCTTCTTCTGCTTCGTCTCAGACTAGGGCTGCTCCTAATATGAGAGCACCAAGGTTAGGAGGTCCAAATCAGAAACAATCAGATGCATATGGAGATGGTGGAGGTGTTTGGATGAATGACGAAGGATCAAGTTCAATTGCCAAAAATGGGGCCTACAGAAGTTCTAGGGCTAATCTTGGAGCGGTGTTGGGAGGATGATGGCAAGTATTTTAGACCACCCACCCTGGCCGTGAACTCCTACCTGTGCCAACGTGAAGATGTTCGATGTTTGGGCGCCCAACGAGCTTGAAGAAAATGGAATTAGGCTTGGGTTGTTGTTGCAGGCCCGTCCATCTTGTTATCGACTGCGGGAGCTTAATCAGGCACGATATTCTCTATACCATTGATTCTTATGCTCTTATTTAACTGATTCATTAAATAACTCTACTCTTCATATAAATGTCTCGTGTGATGGTATGCTATTTGGTTTCCACTTCCTAGCTCTTTTGTATTTTTTTGGCGTTAGAAATGATTACTTATTTGGTTGAAGCCTTTTATATTGTTTTCTGGGTTTTAATAAATATTAGTTGGGTGAACTTTGTTCTTAAGACTAATAAAACAAAAGAGGTGGGGGTCCTGTAATGAAAATTCCCGAGTTCTTTGTGTTGGTCTCACGATTTGAATGTTTTATCAAACATTGTCATTGGACTCAACTTTATAGTTCCTGTTTTGTTCTTATTCTTGTTTCGGTTCGAGATCTGTAGTTCTGGTTTATGTTGGGTATTTGCGAATTAGCGATTGAGTACTGCGAGTGCATTGTGTATAGGTGAATGATGCTATTCCTGTCTCTATCCTTTTCTTTTAGTTGTTTTAGGTTCTAGTAACCCTTCCCGGTTGGCTTGGTGTGTGCTTAGCTTGACTGATTTTTGAATTGAGCCAAGTTGATATTACTTTCAACTAGGTTAGTTGCTTTTGTTATTTGTTTTGAATCGCTCGAAGAAATACTTTTATTCTTCGAGTGTCATGGTTGATCTTCATAATTTGATATCAATTCATGTTCACCGTTTGGAGATTGTTGTCTTTGGAATCACCTTCTCTCCCTTGGTGACTGTTGTATGTTTTGAGGAATGTAGCTGATCCTATGGAATGTCTTCTTTTGACGTTACTCACATTTCTTTTGGATAGCTTAAAATGTCAGAGGAAATACTCTTTTTCTTACCTTGATTTTGTTTCACACATGTTGGAGGATACGAGATCTACTTGATCATTAGTGAGGAAGTTTTCAAATCTTAAAATTGGGATGTTGGTTTTATGCGTAAGAAATTACTCTACGTTTTGCTCCGTAAAGATGTTTATATTTCATTCTCCTGTGACTTAGAGGTTGGTGTATTTGGAAACTCATTGGTTGACTGGTTTTGGTGATGCTCGTTGTGATACGACCTCCTTGCTGTCATTTTAGTAGAATGGTTATGTGTTGACCAGAAAGGTGAAAGTCAACTTGTTGTTGACGACAGATCCTTTGGAAGCTATGTATCCTGTGTTGTGTTCATGTGAATGATTGAGTAAACCTCCTGTAAGATTTATAATGGTCATGTTTGGTCTTGCCAAGTTTGTCCTTTTTCTTAAGACATTCTCTTGATTAGAAGAAAGTTTAATAGAAGGATTGTTAGGATAGGATGTGGCCCATACGGGGTCATTTGTGCATTTCATCCCTTTCCTTTTCAATTTATTTATTCTGTACTGACATAAAATTAACTGTTTTAGGCACATCACCTTAATATGAATAAGTCATGTTGGTTTAGATATTCTCATGTCGATTGATTGTTTGGGATCTTCCAGTGGCATAGTGAATCCTTGGCTTGGTGAACTAACTTAAACAAATAGGGACAGATCACGTTTGAAATTAATTCTCTTCTTGTAATTGTTTTTGTTTCGAAATGTTATCTTTGTTAAAATGACGGTCATTATTGTGATATGGGTGAAATTCACTATGATGTTTATTAACTGCTCCTATGAGAAAATGATAATTAAATAGAGTTAGTGCCGTCCCTTTTTATTTAGACATTTTTATGCTTTTGGACAACTCTTTAATTGCTCTTGCTTAGACTCATGGATTATTGTTTTCTTCATCAACGGTGCTTTTCTTCCTTGAAACAGTTAGATAACAACATATTGTCTTAATGTTATAGCTTTTATCGTGCTCAGTTCTTGCGAACTGACATGTGCTAACAAATGTGCAGGAGGATTTCCTGAGTAGAAAAGGAAAAGAAACACGTGTAGAAAGGGGATTCCAGCCTTCTTAGGAACTACTGTTGTACGAATGTTTTTCTTTTGTTTTAAAACATTGGTACGGAAATTGTGGAGACTATTTAGAAGGCATTGCGTTATAATTTTGTATTGTTCTCATGTAGGTTGTTGTTATCGTTTGAAAGTCAATTTGAGAAATATTATTGTCAATAAAATTAAATGAACTTGTTTTGACATGCGTACCCTTCGTTGAATTTTCACTGTTCAGAATATGATTTATCCTTGAATTTTCAAACCTAAATATAATTATCTAAACTTGAATCAACTTACATCGCTTTAGTTACCTTGGTCATGTGTCGTTTGGTAGAGGACTATGTTTTGAATCTAGCAAAAAAAAAAAAAAACAAATATACCTGGTGACCCCACGTAAACTAATCAACAACCTCTTATTGTGGTGAATCCTTAGAACGGTCTTAAGGTGAAATCAATGATTAAATCTTGGAAGATAATGAAATTATACTAAATAGAAGGAACTTGATTAAGAAACTCTTCGATCTATCTTACCCGTTGAAAATGTAAACAGTATATTTATGTCTATCTCTTCAAGTGAAGCCCAAGTGAAACCTTTAATATTTCTGGTTAGACTCTTGACCCCAATGAAATCTTTATTAACAACTAATAAGATCTTAATGATGAATCCAAGATTTAGACAGTCATGTACTGAAATAAAATAAAATAAAATAAAAATGACCACTTGAAAAGATAAAACATATATGTTTAAAAGCACAACGTTGAATACAATTTGGTGAAGTTAAGAGCCTTGAGAAACTAACTGCCTCCTAACCAATGAATAAGTAAATCAAGTAAATGAAGCAACCTCTTACCATCCAATAATTGGTTTACACTGTATATTAACATTAACAAGGTAGGGGAAAATTCTTCAAAGGAGACATGAACTTCAGATTCTCCTATCATGATTCCTCTGGGAAAAGTAAAGAATGTAAAAGCACTTACAGCTAAAACATGATTCTAAAGAAACCTTTTGGGGAAGACTGGTTTGTAAAATTGCATACTTTAGATGAACCATTGTGTCCTTAGTGTGTGCCTCATGTTTATCTGTTGTAATGACCCAAAAATCACGACACAAGAACAACACAGTGAAATACAGGATAATTTTTTTTTTTTTTTAAACTTGCTTGACACATAACATGACGCAACAAGTCGTCACCAAGGATACAACTAACACTGTGAACAACCTGATACAAGGATGACCATAAAGGCAGCACGGAAACGTTCACACCTATCAAGGACAATTTACTTTTCTCTTTTTGACAGAACAACATTGAAGTCCAACCACAAAACACACTTACAGTTAGGGCATCCCATGAGGAAATTCTTGTTAAATTTTCTTGTTTACTAAGATGTCTCTTCAATCTTATCTTACGTCCCTATAAAATTTCATGTAATGATTCACACAATTTTTTTACAAGGGAGAACTTCTTTCTTTTCAACTATTGACTAAATAGCTTAAGGCCAGGCTTTCTAAACTAGGATCATCAATTTTATGTCCAAAGCTTTTTATTCATTTGATTTTAGAACATTTTCCATTTCTTACAAGGTTAATTAATCTTACTCAAGCCACCAACACATGTTCCACAACTCTATTGCACGAGTAAAGGCATAAACTCCAATTGAGTGGAAAGTACCGCTTAGGGTTCATAACAATAACCTTCTTGTTTAAGGATCAAACTTTGACCTTGCTTAAGAAATATCACCATGAATCAAGGCAAGGGTTAACAGAACAGGACAACGGAATTTAGCTTCAGGGTCACATTGTTTACTATCAGTCTTTTATTGAGGTTAAGAGTTTATCAAGATTGGTTAAATGCTCCGTCTAGACTTTACTTAATTAAGTTTAACAAAGGAGGACATTTCAAACGATAGAGAGATATTTAAGGTTTTATTAATCATTTTCCCTCCTACTTATTTAATCCTGTCATCTTCTAAAATCTAACCATTGATTTCACCATGAGATCATTTAAGGTTTCACCGTAAAAGGATAATGTTTATTAGTTTGGCGCGTGAAAAAAATGAGTAATCATATTTCATTACAAACGATAGTTTCCTCTTGATTGTTCCAGTCGTAAAGGTTATCTAGTAGATCACACCTACATTAATATATTCATATATATAAATTTTAGTTTAACTTTTATCGGGACTATCCAAACTCACTTTATAGTGCTTAAAACTCATTGCTACTAAGCCTTAGGAGGATTTACAACTCAACCTTTTAACTCAAGAGCAAAGTTTAATAAGTACTCGTTTGCGGAAACAAAACAAGGTTATATCATTCATTCCAACATGATACACGAATCAAAGGGACATACCATCTCTATTGAACCATGACTAGGGAGCAAGAGAGTAATAACATGGGACATGCCCCGCTACTATTCTAAGGATTAAAATACACTAGAATATCCCGTAACCAAGCGGTAATCAAATTTCATCTTTCACGACGTGATAACCAAACAAACCAAAGTTTCAACAAGATTCTGACAACAATACTCTACAATACATTTACTAGGCATTGACCCTTCTTCTAAAATGTCCAAAGGCCCTTTCCAAATTTTATAACATAATACACATTCGTACAAAGGAACATAACCAAGATTGATGCAATAATCTACAAGTCTTTCCATCATCTAACCACGTAAGCCATCTGCAACAATTAATAACCCGAGTTAGTTTGCGAACCGAGCAAGATAAGACTATACATAGCAACAATAAGCTACTAGCTAACAAAACCATGAAAGGAAGCATTCTATTTCAAGAAATGGATCAAAGTTCTAACCTCTAACAACCTTTCTAACAAGATATAATTTTCAACATATCAACTAAAAAGAAATCCATAAATTTTAGTTATGAAAAATACCTCGAAAACTACAAAAGTTTGACAACCAAATACGCAAGACTATGAAATTTAAATGATTAGACACAAAGTTGAGAGTATTAGGATTTCAATCATATAATCCCGTAGATTACGTGATTGAAATCTAAAGTGTAACCCATCAATCCACATTCTCAAGGTGAAGTCAAAAGATAAAAACCAGGCCCGATCTTAGGCTGCCAAAAAGAATATAGTTTTGGAATTGTTCTATAGGGCCATAGGCCTAATAGGTTAAAACGAACAACGAGGGTAATAACAAAGTTCCATCATGTAATCAAAAGGTTTAAAGGATGAAAATCTTATATTCAACCCACAACCATTATATCTTAGGTAATAAGTGACTTCATAGCTAATAAGGATGAGTGGAAGTGACGATAAGAATGTCCGGAATAGGCATTGTCTAACATCCTACCTACGGAACATAACCAGGGCCGGAATAGCGAAAAGCCTCATTAATACCCAAGTTGAGTAGGCAATCTAGCATTCTAAACACATCCTTGAAATTTTCATAATACCTTAGATTTATAATCCTCCCGTTCTAGAGGAACATAGCCATGAATCTAGACTTGGTTGAAATTTTCCGACATCAACTCACTTCCTAATATCATAAACGATGTATACAAAGGAAAAGGTCTCTCAACTCTCCTTAATTTACATCTCATCACTAAGTTTATGGTAACCTATGCAGTGATTAAACACATAATATACCATCGAAGATAGATAACTTCTATAACGATGTTATTATAATTATTACGTTCGATACATAAACAAACTATTCCATAGCTTCTTTTCCCTTTTTAGACAACAAAATATATTCACGACCTTCCATCACAATCATTCTAAATTTGTAATGAAAGGTCACTCATCAAGAAGGAAGTACAAAACAAGTTTGACTAAATTAAGGAACTTCATGTTACCTTAAGCGAGTTGATGAAAACCTTAACTTTCACGAACCGTGAAAGATATTACCTTACTCCATCAAGGCATTATGTCTATACATAATTAAATCGATCACACAAGGAAATATCAACATACCATATCTTAACACCATAAAGGTCATTAATTTTATCAAATACTACTCATAGAAGAGTAGAATCAAATGGGGTTCTATCAATAATTTATGCCCTTCTATCGACCCGGGACATATTTTCGCCCAAAGCTTCCTTCTTAACAAGCATATATATTGAACTTCTAATTTC